>JARQOD010000006.1:325973621-326110862 GCA_033576555.1 Oophaga sylvatica
TTTTTCTGATTGAGTTGCGTTGGCGCCGGATTGCGCTGCATGTGCTTGCGTTTCGTCCGTTTTTGCCGGATCCGTCTAAAATGTCTTTTTCGGTAGCTGGACACAACGTGTGTTGTAACGTTTTTTGTGTCCAGTGAAAAAAACAGACAGCAGCGAATGCGGTGCAACCGGCTCTTCGGTACAATGCAAGTCAATGGGAGAATCCAGCTTTTTATTCTTCTCTCTCTCTCGTTTTTTCACCTTCAGATTGTGCCGCACGACGAAAAACAGATGTGTGAAAGTAGCCTAATGCAACAGCTTTTTGAGACTTTGATACATAGCGGGGACAAAATTGTCAACTAAACATTTTGACTGTTATCTGAACTACCGTATATGGCTAGAATACATTTTTTTTCTTTTTTTTGTTCTTCCCCTCTTCTACAAGGCCACTTATTTTTCTCTGCTAGCTCTTTACACCCCTTCCCCAAACAATAGCATCTGTCCTTGACCTGATAAGGAAATCTTTTGAGCCATTATTAACCTTTTAATATGTTATCTCCTAGATATGTTCAATTTGCATAGCTTCATCCCTGGGTTTCTTTTTCCCACTGTGCTGTCTGAATCATTTCTCCCTTTTGGCTTTTAATTTTTATTTAGTCTCCGCTTTTTTTTTTTTTTTTGTGTTAATGGAAAACACATTTTCATGGTGAGTTCCAACTTTTAGAATCTCATGAAATTGAGCTGGAAACTACTTTTTATAGCTACAGTGAGCTTTCTTACATTAAAGGTCTGTCGGATATGCAGCTTATCCTTCTGTTTATGCCATTGGTTGTAATTTATCTTCGTTAGTATGAATTTCCTTTGGAGAGAAGGAAAGCTGTTTTACTTCAGGTTTTTTTTTTTTTTTTTTTTTTCCGAATACAATGCAGTATAAATATGAAAAAATCTCTCCCTCCTTCATCCCAACACTTTTTGCACAACATATCTCAATATAGTAGAAGGCATTTTAGTGTAAAGCCCCCGTCTCACACAGCGATCTCGCTAGCGAGATCGCTGCTGAGTCACTAGTTTTGTGACGCAGCAGCGAGCTCACCAGCGATTATCGCTGTGTGTGACATTCAGCAACGATCAGCCCCCCTGCTGGGTATCGCTGATCGTCGCTGAAAGGCCAGGACATTTTTTTGATCGCTGGTCTCCCGCTGACAGGCACGCATCGCTGCGTGTGACAGGCGGGAGACCAGCGATCCGCTGGTAACCAAGGTACACAGCGGGATTCCAGGCACCGCGCAGCGCCTGGAAACCCGATGTGTACCTTGGTTACCAGCTCCCTGCATCAGGGCGCTGGTATCAAAGGTACACTGTGGGTAACTAAGCGATGTTACCCGCAGTGTCGCTTGTACTGATCGCTGCCTGAGCTGCCTGTTTGGCAGCTCAGCAGCGATAATGTAGCGATACACCAGCGATCCTGATCGTTGTCGGGATCGCTGGTGTATCGCTATGTGAGACCCAGCCTTAAGTAACTCTATTTAGAATGCTTTGATGTAGTCCTTGACTCCTCCATGGAACCCAACAAACGCATCACAACAAACATTTTCACAGGCTTATTTACTATATCTTAAGGGTATGCCACACTAAACAATATCGCTAACGAGATCGCTAAAAAACGTCACTATTTAGCGATCCGTTAGCGATATTGTTCAGTGCGGCAGCTTCCAGCGACGAGCTTCCTGCTGTGATCTCGCTCGTCGCTGGAATCGTTCCGGACCCTATTTTCTCGTCGGCGCTCCGCTGGGTGAGTATCTAATCGCTGTGTGGCACCTTTTTTAGCGATTTAGCGGTACTTTTGTACCGCTAAAGTCGTTAAGAAGATCGCTAACGGCGATAGCGTCGTTAACTATATCGCTAAATGTGGCCGCATTTAGCGATATAGAAACAATCCCCTAGCGATCGCATTAGTATGCGTCGTTATCGTGATCGCTAGCGGGATTGTTTAGTGTGGCAGTACCTTTACTGTAGAATATGTTGGCCCTTAATATGTTGGCTCAAAAGTTGCTAATCCTGGAGAATTTACATCTGACAACCAATGTGACGCAATCCATTTTCTGGCAGCATACAGAAGTCTAGCAGTCCTAACCTTTCCATGTTCATCTGTAAATATCTCGTGTACATACCTAAAAATGCCTATTATGTGGTCTCTACGCACTGTCCCTACCATTACAAGATTAACTATAGTTAACACTGTCTGTATCTTTAGTTTTGCATCTTGCCATTCATATGCTAACCTCTGGAGACCCTAATGCTGTAGATCAGGAATATAAAGAAATTGGCAAATAAATATTTTGCATGTGTTTAGTCAATTATATATTTTACACACACCCCAACATGAAAATCCACTGCCTGATAATGTGTACGTTCTGTTACCTGGCAAGACATGGGCAACAACACGACCTTTGAAGATGTCCTGTGGTATAGATAATAGTGGATTCTTTATATACTGTAAGCTGCTGGCCATCATTCTTCAACTCTATGTGGGGAGAGGAGTGTGCTCAAAATGCAGTGTTCCAAATTATGCACAAAGTAGTTTCCAAACATTTTACAGCCAATGACTCTCAGGTATTTTCGGCATGATGTGTGCATTGTCATGCATAAGGATTATTTTGCTATGGATGCATAATTCTTCTGTTTGTACCATGGAAGAAAGTAGTCTGTCAGTCTCTATATTCTTTGCGGAGGTCATTGTCACACCTTCAGGGACCATAAAGGGACCTACCATCTTTTGTCCCTATGATTGTGGCTCAAAACATGACCCCACCACCTCTGTGTTGACATCGCAGTCTTGTTGGAAGATGGTGCCCATCCACCAACCACACATTACTCCATCCATCTGGACCATCCATGGTTACACGGCACTCCTCAATAAATAAGACTGTTATAAAAATAATCTTTATGTATGTCTGGGCCCACTGCAACTGTTTCTGCTTGTGAGCACTGTTTAGAGGTGGCCAAATAGGTTTATGCACAACTGCAGCCAGCACCAGCAGTTTCAAATATTTGATTGCTGCTTTGTAAAGGTATTTTAGCAGATGCTCTTAATTCAACTAGTCTTCCTCATTATGCCTTTATCTGCACAAATCCATCTGTGCTCAGTATCTGGCACAAATCTCTTCATCAGTATTATGATTAAGTTTTTGGGAAGTGTTTTCATACCATGTCCATGGCCTTGCACCAATTTGATGCTTTTCAACAGCAGAGATTCACCCAACTTATCTACCCCTCCCTCCCAATGTTCTTTCTAAAGAGAACCTGTCAGCAGGATTTTGGTAAGTGAAGTACACACCTGGCCATGTTGGACGCTGTTAAACTGATTTAAATATACCTGCAGTGAAGAAATCCTTTTTGTTTAATGAGCGATTGAAGTTTCCTTGTAGACATAGCTTCTTGTATCAGGGTGGGACTGTGGATAGGGTCTTTAGCTCTGTTCTGGCTGCATCTGTCTTTATAGTCTAAATGTTTTAAATTTTGCTCTGGTGCCTTCCTAGCTGCGGGCTTGCTCTCCTGGCAATCTTTAGGAAAAGGACAGTGCATGCGCAAATTGAGAACTCTGCTCAATGACTGGCAGAGAGATCTCAGTCTTCACATTCACTGGCACCATTTTCCTGAAATTCAAGGAAGGAGATATGCTCTAGGACTGCACCAGTGTGAAAATTTAAACATGAAGATTATAAAGACACCAGAGGCATCGGAGGGGCCGGAGCAGAGCTGGTAACCATACCAATAACACTATGTAACACAATTTTTGTTCCTGGCTTCCAAGTGTAATATTTCAATTGCTTATGTTTAAAGACTATGGAAAAATGACTACATTCAGCACAAACTTTGATTTTATCACCACAGGCCAGAAAAATGTTGTATTTATTGTGTAAAAAAAAGAAAATTATTATATTTTCATTCATGCGGTCTGATAAAAAGCAACACTTGCATGGTAAACAGACAAAGACAGTCAAAAATCACTCAAAAAGGTTCAGAAAGTAGTAGTTTTTCTAGATTTGCGAGTGTACTGCAAATCGCTTTCTCGAAGAAGCCCCAAAATGTAGTCCGCCATCATGTATTCGTTATACTGTCCTTGGTAACGACATTCAAAGACCAATATATCTTGATGAAAGTGCTCGCATTGCTTCTCTGAGCTCCCATGTTCTTGAACTTGTCAAGATGAGTGTCAAGGATATGGACTGTGAGAGACATTCTGCCGCCCATTATGGCGTAATTCTTCATGAGAGTCTGAACCAACTGCACATAGTTTTCAGCCTTGTGATTACCCAGGAAGCCATTAACCACTGCAATGAAACTGTTCCAAGCCGCTTTCGCCGTCCTGTTAAGTAACTTGGCGAACTCGTCACATTCTATGATCTTCTTGATCTGCGGTCCAACGAAGATACCACCCTTGACCTTTGCCTCAGACAGCTTTGGAAAGAGATCTTGGAGGTACTTGAAAGCTGCAGTGCTGACTCCTTGTCAAGAACCGTGACAAATTGCATGATGAGGTCTAACTTGATATGCAGTGGTGGCATCAGCACCTTCAGAGGTTTTTCTGTCAATATGGCCATGTGAGGGATTATTTTTTGTGGGACGAGTTGTACTTTTGAAGAATGCCATTGTTTTTCCCTGTCGTGTACTGGAAAACGGGAAAAAAATTCCAAGTGTGGTGAAATTGCAAAAAAAGTGCAATCCCACACTTGTTTTGTTTGGCTTTTTAGTTAGGTTCACTAAATGCTAAAACTAACCTGCCATTATGATTCTCCAGGTCATTTTGAGTTCATAGACACCAAACATGTCTAGGTTCTCTTTTATCTAAGTGGTGAAAAAAAATCCAAAGTTTGCTATAAAAAAAAAAAATTACGCCATTTTCCGAGACCCGTAGCGTCTCCATTTTTCGTGATCTTGGGTTGAGTGAGGGCTTATTTTTTGCATGCCGAGCTGACGTTTTTAATGATACCACTTATGTGCAGATACGTTCTTTTGATCGCCTGTTATTTCATTTTAATGCAATATCGTGGCAAACAAAAAAAACGTAATTCTGGCGGTTTAATATTTTTTTCTCGCTACGCCATTTAGCGATCAGGTTAATCCTTTTTTTTATTGATAGATCGGGCGATTCTGAACGCGGCGATACCAAATATGTGTATGTTTGATTTTCTTTTTATTGTTTTATTTTGAATGTTTTTCCGAAAACAGACAAATTTCCAAATTTCATTGTCCTGATCACAAAAGCAAAGTTTTTGTTGAACAACTATTTTCTAATTGTTTTAGGCATAACGGGTTAGGAAAACACACTTTGGACCCAGGAACAAAAAATAAATAAAAATTTGTTACATAGTGTAATACTGCCCCGATGCATGAAACTATGATTACAAGAAAACTTACGGTAAATTGTCCATTACACAAAATGCACAAAACTTATTTCTTTGACACCTCAATCCAGTTTGCATAATAATTTGGAATTCTGTCTACAGCAGTTACTACTGAGCAGTGTGGCTGTGAATCCACTTCTGATGGAAGCTAAATCTATTGCTAGAAAGATTCAGCACACTGTGTGAATTGCTGTGCTTCACTCCTCCCCATAGAATTTAATAGGCTATGTACTGTGGAAAGAGAACGGCACTCCTGTGTATTTTCTCGGCGCACGGATAGAGTCCCAGCCCGTTACATATAGAAAGTTCAATTTGTTGGATTTATTTACAACGTGAAGAAAGTATATAAAACGTTTCGCTCATTAGACTTATCAGTTATGCAGTAAATGGTTCCATTAGATTCAGAGAGATTCATATGTATAGCATATGCGGATCCTGCTATTTTTGTACAAAGCATAAGCTTGTGTAAAGGGAAAGTGACCTATGGCAGCCCGCGGGGTTGCGACTCCTGTTGCTTCAGTGACGTATAGGCTTTGTCACCTGTCACCGCGTTGTGCTGGCAGTCCGTCTTTGCTTTAATCAAGATGGATTTAAGCTGTTTTTCAGAGTGGATGGTGAGTTCAAGAAGCAGAGTTGAGAGAATGAATTGGTTCATGAGTGGAAAATGGAGCAAATTTCTCTTAATTGGATATGTTTGCGTTCCTTCTATTCACCTGTACTATTCATTTAGTTGATTTTCGATATACTAATGTACATGTGGGATTCTAGGATTCATTGAACACGAACTCTGTGCTGTCCTCTAGAATGTGTAATTTATAACTTGAGAATTTTGTCTAACTATTTCAGTGTTTTTAGAAGGATAGTTTTCCTTAATATGAGTGACAAATGCATTATGTTGACATGAACTGAATAGTTGTGCACAGCAATACATTTTGAAAATAGCTGGGGCAGAATGACCTTACAAGACATCTGTTTCATTTATGCATGTGCTCAGAAAAACACATAATGGAAAGGGATTGTCATGATTTCACAGCACCAACCATAGTTTACCACATACTGGACAGACGCGCTGAATAAGCTGTGCTATCTGCACAAAAAATGTGGGGAAAAAAACACTAATGCATTGCCATGAAATGTACGGTACATCCAGCAAATTCTGTCTGCTTTTATTTATGGTCTAGATAAATATAGTTTAGAAATTGTTGCGTTAATGCCGCCATACACGTTTTTAGTCTCATTGTTTAACTTTCTGAAGGTGCCCATACACCTTAGATAACCTGTCTGTAAACGCTGTCTCCACCGGCTCCCCCATGCACGTCCACACCTCTGCTGAGCATTGAATTTATCCTTATTGTGGAGAGTGGATGGAGCCGCAATATGATGATGTAGTTCCCTGCAGTCCTATGCTAACACCTATGGTAACTTGTATTACCACCATACAATGACCATATAGTGGTAGATAGCAGTTAGACAGGCAATCTGCAGACCTTTTATGTGTATTTTTGAGTCACCGATGCCTAGCTCTGTGATTGTATTGATAACTTTCTCTTTTGTCCCTTCAGCACAGACCGCCATAACCACTTCTTGCACCCATGTGTCCACTATGCAGGATGTAAATCGGACATAATTTGTGATGGCTTTTCCAGCCCCCTGCTCACATCCCCCACCTCTACACAAACCACACAGTGCTTTACCCACCCAAAGGGGCATCGTGCTTCTACTGCTTTGCCACTATTTTAACAGCTGTTACATGCAAACCGCTGAGAACCGACCTAATCCCACTCCAGTCCCTCCACAATCTCCCCCTTACACTGACCACATCAGTTTACAATAGAATGGCTCGTTGCGCTGTTCTTGGGATCTGTGGGGGACTTCTGTGGTCGGACCTCCGCAGGTTTGCAAGTTATCATGTCTACTCTATATTGGTGTTAACTTTAAAATGTTAAGAAGTAAAGATTTAATCGCCTTAAATTGTGGAACTTATTTTTTTTTTTAAATAATGTGGTACTGTAATTTATTCAAATACAAACTTTAACCAGTAGTTGCTTGTTGCTCTTTCTAATATGTACCTTCTGCATTGATATTTGAGTATAAACTCCTTAGTGACCGCAGTACAAGTTAAAACTAACTGGAGAGATGTGACTAGCATCCTCCGATGTGTGAAGATGCCGCAGCTGTCGGCTGTACATTAGAGCGGACACCCTGCTCCATCAGTCACATTCGATGTTGGCACAGACTATGGCCATTTAACCTTTAGTTCCTGTTGTCAATAGTGACTACGGCATATAGATGGTTAACAGTGTGGGGTCTTTTCTCCCATCTGCGTCCGGAGATCATGATTGTGTGAGCCTGATGTTTGTCGTAGCAATTCATGGGCAAGTAACTGCCCTAGAGAGTCAGCTGTAGGGGCCTGTTCAGAAGTTAGCGACATCAGGTGGCAAAAATATTTTTCTTCCCTGTCGTACCACTCTACTTTAATCCTGAAAAGTAAGGGTTAATAACCTACCAGACGGCAGTTTTGAATATGTTGCGGGGGGGGGGGGGGGGAGGGGGGCGACGACGCTATTCTTAAAATGGTATCATTTATGGGGTTTTGTAATATATAGGTCCCCCAGTCACTTCAAAACTGAATAGGGTCCCTAAAAAATTGTTAATGTTAATCTTTCATTTTTTAAAGGAAAATTAATGCTACAATTTTAAAGCTTCCACATTCTAAAATAATCAAAGAGAATTTTTACGGGTGGTGCTGATGTAAAGCACAAATGAGGTACATGTTAACTATTTTTGTGTGATGTCGTGTGTGATTATTCTTTTAATCCAGGCAAAATGTGAAAATTGCAAATGTTTAGAGATTTGTAAAATTTCTGATATTTTAATAAATGTGAACCGCTTCAGCCTAAATCTACCATTATCATAAAATGTGTCGGGTAAAAAACTGGATATGTTGAAATATTCCAAAGTTATTGCCCGGTCACTGAGAGGTTAAAGGAATTTCCTCATCAGCAATACCCACTTAAAATAACACTTGGTGAATATGGATATTAAAGGCTAATTGTTTTTAATTAGGGTTCCCAATAACATTGCATAGTTGTCGGACGACATTCATCTCCCAGTCATCCCGGACACACAGGAAGGCTTGATCTGAGAGCTACTGGCAGCAGATCTCCCTGATGAATAAAAGGACATCAGTCAGGGGTGAGTTTGAATGTCCCAATTACACATTTGTTGGATGTAGGGGAGAGCGATAGGGTCCCGTCACACTCAGCGACGCAGCAGCGATCCCGACAACGATACAACCTGGCAGGGATCGTTGCTGCGTCGCTTTGTGGTCGCTGGTGAGCTGTCACACAGGCACACTCACCAGCGATCAGAACCAGCGAGCACGCTGGTATCCAGTGTAAACAGCGGGTAACTAAGCGCCGCGCGGCATCTAGTTACCCGATGTGACAGGGGCTACACTCTGAGGAGGTGGCCACTGTCAGGATGAAAATCCACAATTTGTAAGTTTCCTTCTTAAGCTAAATGTTCAGCCCCGATAAAATGATAAAGCCTACACTCTCCTCCTGTGTCGGCACCGATCCCACGATGTCGGCACTCGCTCTGCCCGGGGCTGTGACGTTGTGTTGACACATGATGCCGGCGCCCAATCAGCGTTGGCATCGCTCTCTGCCTTCAGACAAACTGAACATGAAGAGGAAGCAAGGGCTTCTGCTCATCTTGGACTTCCTCTTCATGTTTAGGTTGTCCGAAAGCGGAGACTGTAACGTCAGTGCTGATCGAGCACCGGCTTCACGTGTCATTCCACCGCATCACAGCCCCGGGAACGGCGCTGGCACGACAGGCGAGTATAGGCTTTACTATTTTATCGGGGCTGAACGTTTAGTTTTAAGAAAGGGTTGCCCTAGTAGTGGACAACCCCTTTAAGTAGCACTCTGTATAGGAAAGCAGTTTTTCTACGCTTTCCTACATGGACAGAAGGTACTCAGACACATCTGCCAGATGAAAGCCAGCAAGACTCGTTTGGCACCATCTGGTTAATGGGTGGCCTATTGCAAGATTGATGTACATCAGGAAAAGTTCATAATGCATAATGTAGGCTAATCGCCATTCCCACTAGACTGCCAGTCAAACGTGCCAATAATGACTGGTTCATCCAACAATCTGTGTATAGGAGCCCTGGACAATTGTTTGTCAGGGATGTTAAGTGTCTGACATGTCCAACTTTAGACTGATCCTGATCCAACTGATCCTTTTGTTCTTCCTGAGGTAAGCTGCCGCCAGACATGTGAGAGCGGCTGTCTTGTGGAGATCAAATGTGTGCTCGGCCAGCTGACTACCAATGTAGCTGCCAACCAAACTGACCATCAGTGTGTTACTGCACTAGCCTTCTTCAGGGACCTGACCCCTTGATGAAGTCTAGTGCAGAAACGTGCTTCGCGGTCTGGCGTTATTCCAACAGGAGGACAACCACATGAGTAATATTGATTCCTTCTGATCTTTACTTCACTTTGCCACTTTTGGGCTTACTATATTGTGAAGTATTATAGATGTACTTATCTGTACCGATCTGACTTATTAAATCATATATATACTTGTATAAATTTTACTTGCCCCCCCTTCTGTGACTTGCCCTGTTTTTAATGTTTTATTATTTTGATATCATAAAATATATTCGAATAATCACTATTTTGTGGCTATGTCTTGTGTGATTAGGTTTCTTCAGTGTACGTGGGCCATTGCCAATTACTGCATGCACATATACTGTGCTGTTACCATACAACATGCGCTTCTCCTATGCATATGTTTGCACCATAGCTAATTACGGTAGTATAGCACCTTTTTTCTTTTGCCTGAAAATATATTTGTATATGGGAGACGGTCTGCTTCCAGATCCATTGTGCACTCCTTTTCTGTTGAGTAATCGTCATTTAACTGGGTAAGATGATGGAAATGTGGTGGCAATGGCCAGCTTTCCTTGCGCATATTGAATTTGGGGAAAACTAAATGAAAATGCACACCAAGATAATAGGTGCTAAATAAGTATGCGATAGCACCCTGTTTTAGAAGACCCCTTCTTAGTATGCGGAGTACAGCGCTTTATAGCAAACTTCATGTATTAAGAGAGCAGCTGTCTGTCCTGGCTGATCGCATTACAAGCCTCTGAAATAGGTGACTGGCTGTTTGCCTCTGAGAATTACAGATTATCTTCTGGGAGGAGGGTGGAGTGTTATAAAAGGTTCAAGCTTCCATTATAGTGTAGGAAAGTACAATACAACATGGTTCACAGTAAAAAATCTCTACACCAAATATTGCGATGTTTTGTGAGTTGTACAGTGCAACATCAAAGTTAATGGGGTCTTCTCACCCCCAAAAACATGATTTAAATTACCTATATCTGTAATATTCGGGCCTTAGCGCCTATAAAAATCAACCCTGTAGTAGTTTTTGCTTGCTCAGAATAGTTTTCTTTCTAATGCAAATGATTTGCTGCTTGGTGTGCCCTTTGCCTGGCTGAAGGCTCGGTGCACCTTTCTGCTTCCTCTGACACCATGCCTTGCACCGTATTTTATGTTGATTGATAGCGCTCTCTTGCCCAGAATTTATAGTTGTCTGAGCGGAGTCTGCAGCCCTGTACATGTACTTTAAACCCTGCCAAAACCCTATGAGCGCTCACACAAAGGTATGGTAAAAGTGCACTCTCGTCACTTGCTACACTTCTGTGTAAGGGGTAGCAGCTGAGGACAGGAGAGGGAAATGAGGGCATGCCAGCACTGACTGTGTGCTTGCAGTATCATTGCACATGTGCAGAGTCTGGGATTCAGTCCAGGGTGTCCTAGGCAAGTGATAGCTGTAAATCGACATAAGGGGAGGTGCACACCATTGTGATTTGGGGGTATAACAGGTGTACCGATGCTCTGACTTGTTTGCATAATTTTTTTTTTTTTTTTAAGTTATAGCTACAATTTAGGGATGATCTGGATGAGGATCAAAGGTGAATTCATACCAGCCAACTTGTGGTACCACACGACTGCCGATCAGCTACTGATATACTCATCTGCAGTTGTTTAATAGCCTGTTTAGACAGGCAGACGGCATTTACGATGTGCTCGGGCTGCACGTGTTCTGTTTATGTAGGACAATGTGCTGCTACGAATCCTCTTTTAAGAAAATCAAATTCAATGAATGAGCAAAACTGTCATCCACTGAGTGATTAGCAGCTTGATTATTCGGAAGAGTGTTCGTCTTCCTAGGAACACAGGTTCCTGATAATCATACAGGGAAAACGCCCCTTAAGTCCCCTATATGAGTAGTTTAAATCAACTTTTCAGGAAGAGACTTCCTGTAAAATTTTAACATAAGGGAGTTGTCCCAACACTGCAGACTAGAAATCCTGACCTGTTCACTTGCTTGGTCAAGTGAGCTCAGTTATGCAATTTGCTTTATTTCTGTCATGTACCAACTAGCCTCATTTGGCTTTTCACAATGGAAGATAATTGAGTGAAGTCTAGTCTGCATGTGATTTCTCCCTCACATCGGGGTTACTGGATAATCGTTGGTTGTGCGCACGGCACACTATCATTAATTAGCAGCCTGCAATCAGTGACCATTAGTGTTGAGCGATACTTTCCGATATCCAAAAATATCAGATCGGAATGGTATCGCCGATATCCCTAAAATATCGGCGATACCCGATACTGATACCGGAAGTCCCCATGTAAGTCTATGGGACAGAAATATCGTAACTAAAAAAACCTCTTTCTTTCCTTGTAAACACTAAATAAACACACATAGAATATATATATATATATTTATGGTTTATACACTTCTACATAGTAAAATAGCCTCTGATTCAATTGCCGGGTAAAGCCGGCTTTTGTGAAAAGACAGAAGCACCCAACATGAAATGACACTTGGTTTACATAGAGTTAACCATGTCTTTTCATGTAGTTTGATATCTGATTTGCACTAACAATTACATCAGTCTATGTGTGCAAAATTTCACACCTGTAGGGGTTAATTAAAGGTGTAAATTCGTTGTAAAAAAACGGACTTTTTTGCTACGAATTTACACCTTTAATTAACCCCTACAGGTGTGAAATTTTGCACACATAGACTGATGTAATTGTTAGTGAAAACAATAGATCAAACAACTTGAAATGACATGGTTAACTCTATGTAAACCAAGTGTCATTTCATGTCGGGTTCTGCATTTTCACAAAAGCCGGCAATTAAATTAGCGGCTATTATACTATGTAGAAGTGTATGAACTATAAATATAGATAGATAATGATAATAGATAGATATATATATATATATATATATATATATATATATATATATATATATATATATATATATATATATATATATATTGTCACAAATTCAATGACGTGTATATATATATGAGGTGTAAAATTGTTGAAAAAAAATGTGTGGGCTCCCGCCCTATTTTCGCAACCAGACAGACAAAGCCAGCGAGTGGGGGCAGATAATAATAGCCCAGAAAGGGACCATTATTTTTGGCCCCCCCCTGGCTACTAACATCTGCCCCCAGACACCCCAGAAAAGACAAATCTATAATTAGATTCGCCCTTTCTGGCACTTTGCCCGTCTATTCCCATTACCCTGTAGCGGTGGCGAATGGGTTAATATGGGGTTAAAGCCACCTTGCTATTGAAAGGTGACCTTAAACCAGGTTAATAATTGAGAGCTGTCAATTAGACAACTATCAATTATTAATCCTATTGCATGAAATAAAAATAAAACACACTTTAATTAAAAATCATTTTAATGAAATAGACACATGTTTTTGACCATCTTTTATTTTACTGCAAAAACCATTTCCTGTAATAAAAATAAAATAAAGCAAAATTATTCTTACCTATCCCATGCACAGTCAGGTCCCACGGTGTAATCCTTCAGAAAGGGTTAATGTTTACTGCAGGGACCGCAGCTAATGCTGCAGCCTCACAGTAAACCCCCAAATGAATGAGCTCCTCTCCTGGCTGACAGGAGAGGAAGTGGAAAGCTTAATTGATTGCTTTCCACTTTCACTTCAGGTCAGCCAGGGACACAATCAGTGACGTCAGAGGGAACTGATTAACAAACATAGGGGTTCCCTTCGGAAAAAAAATGGCGTGGGGTCCCCCCTATTTTTGTTAACCAGCCTGATGAAGCAGACTGCTGAGCAGTGGCGTACCGTGAATGAAGCAGACCATGCAGCTGCTATGGGGCCCGGACAGGTGAGGGGGCCCGCGACGGTCGGGTAGCTGTGCTGACACAGTACTACCAGGGGGTCGGTGGGGGAGGGGGAGCGCAGCTCTTCTATATACTCACCCCTCCTGGTGCGGTCTCTGCAGTCCCTGCTCTTCTCCCACGGTCTCCGACGCCTGTGTTCAGCGGTCAGGTAGTACCGCTCATTACAGTCATGAATATGCACATATTCATGACTTTAATGAGCGGTCCTGCGTGACCGCTGAACACTGGCGGCGGAGACCGCGGGAGAAGAGCAAGGGCTGCAGAGACCGCGCCGGTGGAAGGGTGAGTATAAGGGATATTTACCTGTCCCGTTCCACCGTTGCTCGCGTCCTCTTGCTGCAATGTTCAGGTCAGAGGGCGCGATGATGTCGTTATTCACTGCTGGAGGATCCCGAAGACAGCGGCGCTCAGCAGTGGAGAGAGGACAGGTAAATATCTCAGGTGCCGGGGCCCTGAGCGAGCGGTGACATCGGCACCTGGTGTCACCCCCTGCTCAGGACACTGGCACCTGGCCCCCAGCGCCGAGAGCTGAGTATGTCTTTTTTTTTTTTTTTGGTTGCAGCAGCTGCGGCAGCATAAGGGCCTATACTATGGAGCATCTATGGGGGCACAAAATCTATGGGGCATGATCTATGGAGCAACTATGGGGGCACAATCTATGGGGGCATAATACATTTTTTTGTTTAATGTGTCCCCTCACTGTGCTGGCACTTTACATTTACAATGGCTCTGGGTTTTTGTTTTTTTTTGGGGGGGGGGGGCCCATTCAGACTTTTGCTATGGGCCCCATGATTTCTATGTACGCCCCTGCTGCTGAGGCATGGTATTTAAGGCTGTTAAGGAGCCAATATCCATGGACCTTGCCAGCAGCGTCGGACTGGAGTACCTTGGGCCCACCAGAGAAAAATTATTCTTGGGGCCCACCATCATACTTCCCAACCTTTGAAGAAGGGAAAGAGGGACAAAGGCTGTGGCACGCTGTGCCTGCTGCAGCAAATTTTAGGCCATGCCACGTTGCACCACAGACTGTCCAGGAGTTGGTGGATGCTTTAGTCCAGGTGTGGGAGGAGATCCCTCAGGAGACCATCCGTCGCGCTCATCAGGAGCATGCCCAGAAGTTGTAGGGAGGTCATACAGCATACCTCCCAAATTTTGAAGACAGGAAAGAGGGTTAAAGGCTGCGGCGCGCAGCTGCAAATTTTAAGCCACGCCCCGACCACACCCATTTCACAGCTAATCACACCCATATCCTCGCCCCAACCGTACCCATGCCGATACAGCTGACCCTCCGATGACGGTTGGGGGGCCCACTGCTGGCACCAGGCCCCCCCACCGCCTGTTCAGGCCCCATAGCTTCCGGGCGGCAGAGCAGGGAGAGCGATTCTCCCTGCTCTGCCGCAGAATGTAACTGTATCGGCGTGCTGTGCACGCCGATACAGTTACTGTAGCGTAGCTCCGGGTGGGCCCCCTCAGAGCGCGGGGCCCGGGGCCACCGCCCCCTCTGCCCCGCGACCTATCCTTTCAAATCAGGGCCCACCACGCAGGAGCTGGGGCCCAACGGAGGTTTCTCCGGTGTCCCGGTGGCTCAGTCCGACCCTGCTTGCCAGCCTGATAATACCAGGCCACAGCAGTCTGCTTATCTTTGCTGGTTAACAAAAATAGGGGATCCCGTCGAAAAAAAATTGGCGTGGGGTCCCCCCTATTTTTGTTAACCAGCCAGATGAAGCAGACTGCTGAGGCCTGGTTTTTCAGGCTGTTAAGGAGCCAAGATCCATGGACCTTGCCAGCCTGATAATACCAGGCCACAGCAGTCTGCATATCTTGGCTGGTTAACAAAAATAGGGGATCCCCTCGAAAAAAATTGGCGTGGGGTCCCCCTATTTTTGTTAACCAGCCAGATGAAGCAGACTGCTGAGGCCTGGTTTTTCAGGCTGGTAATGAGCCAATATCCATGGACCTTGCCAGCCTGATAATACCAGGTCACAGCAGTCTGCTTAGCTTGGCTGGTTAACAAAAATAGGGGATCCCCTCGAAAAAAAAACGGCGTAGGGGTCCCCCTATTTTTGTTAACCAGCCAAGTAAAATGCAGACTGCTGCGGCCTGGTATTAAAAGACTGTCAAGGCCCATGGATTTTGGCCCTCAACAGCCTGATAATACCAGGCTACAGCAGCCCCACATTTGGCGCATCAAAAGATGTGCCAATTGTGGCACTTTACCCGGCTCTTCCCACTGCCCTGTAGCGGTGGCAAGTGGGGTAATAAGGGGTTAATGTCACCGTTGATTGCACGGTGACAATAAGCCCGGTTAATAATGGAGAGGTGTCAATAAGACACCGATCCATTATTAATCCCAAAGTTTTTAAATGTATAAAAAAAAAAGACACAGCAAGAAAAAAGTATTTTAATGAAATAAGAGACAACACAGTTTTCATTTCTTTTATTATACTCTCATTCCTGCGACGCCATCGATCTCCTGTAAAAAAAGGAAAAAAACAAACCAACAGTATACCACCTGTCCGACGCAGTCCATAGTAACGACTGTCCCACGACGATCCAGCTCTGCTACATCGGAATGACAGGCAGAGGCTGTCATCCTGGCGCAGCACAGCTGATTACCTGCTTCCCCGGCGGTGACGTCATCGGACTGACTGCTTTACGGCCGGGATTACCCAGCAGTCACTGCAGTTATCGCGAGAAACTGCATTTGACCGCCGGGAAAGATGATGGCGGGCATCAACCAGTCCAGGACTTGACCGCCGGAGATCTTCTGCCAGGTAAGTGCCGCTGACTCCTGACAGACCCGACCGACGGACACTCACAGTGACAGTGACAATTCCGATTCCGGTATGCGATATATGGGAAATATCGAAAGTCAATATCGAAAGTCCGATACAGCTAATATCGGCCGATACCCGATACTTGCGGTATCGTATCGCTCAACACTAGTGACCATGCATGCACAAATCTATCCGTTCACTGCGAAAATATTTTAAAGTAGTAGTAAATATCATATAATGAATAGACCATTTTAAATAAAAAAATTTTTTTACCACCCCACAAATAGCATGGTTTTTTTTTTTTCTTGACTTTATGTAAAAAGTAAAGGTCACGTTTTCTGATATGTTGGCTACATGATTTACTTATTTTTAAAGGGAATTGGACACTGGGAAAATACAATCCAGTCTGCAGACAGCATGTTATAGAGCAGGGGAACTGATTAAATTTGATGAATATGTATAGATGTATAATATAGCGCATGTTCAATAAACAATAAAGTGTCTACATGTGTGTTAAATCAAAATATGTGTATATTGGCCAAACGCGTGAATTTTGACAGGCTGGCTTGCCATCGGAGGCTAAGTGCATGTATGCATTTAGTCTAAAGTGGATGTTGAGAGCTTTTCCTGAAATGTACACTACTGTGGAAAACATGCTGAAAAGTAATAATTCTTGTAAAACTAGACATTTTAATAGTTTTTCAATCAACAAGATGCAAACTGAACAAAAGAAATCTAAATTAATCCGTATTTGGTTTGACCAATCTTTCCTTCAAAACAACATCAAAGTATTTGTTTGAAGGGACGCTGCACGGAGGTTATCCTAAACATTTTGGAGAACTAAAGCCCCCGTCTCACATAGCGATATCGCTAGCGAGATCGCTGCTTAGTCACTAGTTTTGTGACGCAGCACGAGCTCACCAGCGATATCGCTGTGTGTGGACATTCAGCGACGATCAGCCCCCCTGCCGGGTATCGCTGATCGTCGCTGAAAGGCCAGGACATTTTTTTGATCGCTGGTCTCCCGCTGACAGGCACGCATCGCTGCGTGTGACAGGCGGGAGACCAGCGATCCGCTGGTAACCAAGGTACACAGCGGGTTTCCAGGCGCTGGGCTGTGCCAGAAACCCGCTGTGTACCTTGGATACCAGCTCCCTGAAGGAGGGAGCTGGTAACCAAGGTACACAGCGGGTTTCCAGGTACCGCGCAGCGCCTGGAAACCCGATGTGTACCTTGGTTACCAGCTCCCTGCATCAGGGCGCTGGTATCCAATGTACACTGCGGGTAACTAAGCGATGTTACCCACAGTGTCGCTTGTATTGATCGCTGCCTGTTTGGCAGCTCAGCAGCGATAATGTAGCGATACACCAGCGATCCTGATCGTTGTCGGGATCGCTGGTGTATCGCTATGTGAGACCCAGCCTTAAGCCTGGGTTACCAGCGGATCGCTGGTCTCCCGCCTGTCACACGCAGCGATGCGTGCCTGTCAGCGGGAGACCAGCGATCAAAAAAATGTCCTGGCCTTTCAGCGACGATCAGCGATACCCAGCAGGGGGGCTGATCGTCGCTGAAATGTCACACACAGCGATATCGCTGGTGAGCTCGCTGCTGCGTCACAAAACTAGTGACTCAGCAGCGATCTCGCTAGCGATATCGCTGTGTGAGACGGGGGCTTAAACTACAGATCTTCTGTGGATGTAGGCTTCTGCAAATCCTTTTTGTTGTCAGATGGCCTTAATGATATCAAACCTCTGTGGGAGCCATATCACTTCCAAGACTTCCTTTTTCTGCTTTAAGGTACTGTCACACTAAGCGATCGCACCAGCGATCACGACAACGACACGACCTGGCGAGATCGTTGGTGTGATCGCTATATGGTAGCTAGTTAGCTTCCAAACAGGAAGATCTCAAACGACACATCAGAGATCAGCGATCTGTATAACGACCTCGGCGGTCGTTGGGACCTGTCACACAGCATCTATTGTTAAAGATCCCGAACTCGATAGGTGTGATTGAGCGCAACTTTTCCACGCCCCTCAGCACAGATTGGTGGTCACTGTATGTCATGACTGTTTGTCACAGCTCTTGCTTTGTGATTGGATGACCGCGTCATAAAAGACAACATATTAGCGCTCCCTTCCATTGTTCTCGAGCTCAAATGGTTCATACGAATTTCCAGCATCGTTCCATACTGCGTCCTGCTAGCCTTCTGCTTTGCAGCTACTGCGATCCAGTCTGTGCCGCTATTGCGTTTGCCCGGACTAGAACGTTGGAGTAATCCACAAAGCGCTCTGGAACAATAGATGGGGGCGCAGTTTTCCGTTTTTATCTATTGCTGAGGTGATGTTGTGGCCACCAATCTGAGCTGAGGGGCGTTACTAAAGAAAACCTAGTCCCGCCTGCGCCGCTGGCATGAGTCGCCAACGAGGTCGCTCGTCGTTCATAAAGGGTAGCAAACTCAGCGATTCAGGCTCACCAGCGGGACCCCAACTATCAAAATATGGCCCAGAACGTTCGTGCACGATCAGCGACATCGCAGCAGGGGCCACATCGCTGCTACATGTCACACACAGCGACATCGCTGACGATGTCGCTGCTGCATCATAAAATCGGTGTTGCTTAAGCGATGCCGCTAGCGATCTCGCCTAGTGTGACAGTACCTTTACTCTGAAGATAGGTTACTGGTTCCCTTCTTGAACTTAAGCCCCCATCTCACATAGCGAGATCGCTGCTGAGTCACAAGTTTTGTGACGCAACAGCGATCTCCCCAGCGATATCGTAGTGTGTGACACGCAGCGACGATCAGCCCCTCTGCTGGGTATTGCTGATAGTCGTTGAATTGAATGTCCTGGACATTTTTTTGATCGTTGGTCTCCCGCTGGCCAGCACGCATTGCTGCGTGTGGCAGGCGGGAGACCAGCGATCAGCCAGCTGGAGCTGGTAACGAATGTACACATTGGGTTTCTAGGCACCGCTCGGCGCCTAGAAACTCCATGTGTACGTTAGATACCAGCGCGCTGCTGCAGGGGAGCTGGTAACTAAGGTACACATCGGGTTTCTAGGCACTGCTTGGCACCTAGGAACCCGATGTGTACCTTGGTTACCAGCTCCCTGCACCAGCGCGCTGGTATTTAAGGTACACTGCGGGTAACTAAGCGACTTGCATCGCTTGTTACCCGCAGTGTCGCTGTTGAGAGCTGCCTGTTTGGCAGCTCACAAGCGATCATGTAGCGACACACCAGCGATCCTGACAAGTTCATATCATTGTCGGGATCGCTGGTGTGTCGCTATGTGTGACAGGGCCCTAACTTGAGCCAGCATAAATAGTGACTGAATGATTTAAGGCAGTGACAATATTCTCTGAAATGTTCCATCGTTGCTGACAAAATATACTTACGATTCGGCCGGGGACCTTAGCCACAGTCTCAGTCAGTTTGGCGCAGCCCTTGGACTGCTAGAGGCATTTGATAGGTTTCCTCCATAGTGAGAGACCTAGAATGGTGCTGAAGGTACCAGTTAGTCTTCTCTAGTTATGTACCCCAGCTGGATCTTTAAAGGGAATCTGTCACCCCATTTTTGTGTTATCAGGTAAAGATATTACTCAATTGTGCGTCCCATAAGTTATCTATTGGTACCTATCATAGCCCCTGACACCCCAGCTTTGATGTCAAAATACCTTTGTTAATTTTGTTTCTCTGTATGCAAATAGATGCGGTCCAGTCCGATGGGTGTGGATTATTCTCATTTCCCCCACCGCCTCCTGTCTTGCCCTACGCACTTCTTTTCTTCTCGTTCATGGACGGCTTCTACGCTTGCGCTTTGAAAAGGGCCCGTGGGCGTAGTATGCTTGGGCAAAGCATAAAATCAGTTCTGCGCATGCGCCAGTATTCTGCCTCCCTTTTTGTGCCCCGGAAGTCATCCACTGGTGCATGCGCAGTACTGATTTTATGCTTTGCCCACTGTTGGGCAAAGCATACTGCGCACGTTTGAGGGCCTTTTTCAACGCGCATGCGCGGAAACAGTACGGCGTCTGTGATATTCACAGATGAAGATACGTCCAGCAAGCCGATGAGGGGGGTGGAGAAGGAGAACAAGCCCTGCCGAGCGGACCTGAACGCTTCTATTTGCATACAGAGAAACGAAGTTTACAAAGGTATTTTGACATCAAAGCTGGGGTGTCCGGGGCTATGAGAGGTACCAATAGATTACTTATGGGATGCACAATTGAGTGATATCTTTACCTGATATCACAAAAATGGGGTGACAGATTCCCTTTAAAGTACATTCACAGTTAAATCCTGAAGCATTTCAGAGAAAAATATACCTGTCTGCAATTGCACAGCTAGGCTCTGATTCATGCTGCCTGCAGTCTCAGCAGCATGAATTGGGTGACTGGTTCCCTTGTGAATTGGGTGACTGGTGCATTGGCTATATGTTTAATGTCATTGTCCTGCTGCAGATTAAATTTGTAGCCGGGGTAAGGGGACTTCCAGATGGCCTTACAGTATGGTTAGGTATCAACATGTATTTCTAAGCATTGAGGACATCATTAATCCTGATTTTAATTCCGTTTGCTGAAATGCAAGCCCAAAATTGCAAAGAACTTCTAGCATGCTTTGTTGCCTGCCGATCCTCGTTATTATACCACCCTCCAGCCCTTTGGCGAGCAAACTGATTTTTTTTTTTTCTGAAAGCCAAGTATTTGGTGCTTTGACTCTTCAGCGCAGAACACTTGCTGCTATTTGTTTGCATCTCTGTTTTTGTGTATAGTTAAATATTTTGCTCTTGTTTCCATGTTAAAGGTACAGTTTTCCGCATTTCTTCCCCCAAACGTACAACTAATATTCTTAAAGGCACTGTCACACATAGCGATCGCACCAGCGATCACGACAACGACACGACCTGGCGAGGTCGTTGGTGCGATCGCTATATGATCGCTAGTTAGCTTCCAAACACAAAGATCTCATCAGCGATCTGTATAACTACCTCTGCTGTCATTGGGAAAACCTAGTCCCGCCTGTGCCGCTGGTGAAGTCGTTCATAAAGGGTGTCACACTCAGCGATTCAGGCTCACCAGCGGGACACCAACGACCAAAAAACTGCTCAGAACGTTCATGAACAATCAGCGACATCGCAGCGGGGGCCACATCGCCGCTACATGTCACACACAGCGGCGTCGCTGCTGCGTCATAAAATCGCTGACGCTTAAGCGATCTCGCTTAGTGTGACAGTACCTTAAGAACTATCTTCAGTGTAAGATAAAGAACAAGGAATCCTGGAGGTGATGAGATGGCTTCCACAGGACCCTGATCTCAACATCGATTCTGTCTGGGGTTACATGATCTGTGGTTAACTCTCGAAGATATTTGGTCCAATCTCCCTGCCAAGTTGCTTCAAAAACTGCATTCAAGTTTGCCTAGAAGAATTGATGCTGCTTCAAAGGCAAAAATGGAGGTCATGCCAAATATTGAAATTATTTCTCTTCTGTTTATACACTTAGTTTTTGTTTTATGAATTAATATGAAAACCTTTTATTTTTTTTTAAAGCATTCTTTAAGTAATTATTTCCACACCTGCCTAAAACGTTTGCACAGTACAATACTTTACTGTTTACTCTGGAGACTGTACAGAGTCACCATAAAAAAACATACCATGCAATATGAGTTTTACTATAGATCCCTACGCTACATGAATGCTTAGACATCCATCCCGAGTGTAAGTGCTCAACAGTGACTATCGATGCCGTGAGCAACCTAATATATATATTTTATTATTATGGGGCCGTTCCCATGATGATGGCGACACCTGCGACTACTGCTTGTATTTTTGTTCTTGGAAAGATGTCTTCAGAGATATTTCTTGGCTTGGTCTTGATAGTTTAACTTTTGTCTTGTTCAGTGATGGTGGGGTTTGAGCCTTCCTTACCTTGGCCATGTCTCTGAGCACTGAACACCTTGTACTTCTGGGCCTCCAGGGAAGCTGCAGTTCTGGAATATGATGGCACTGGAGGATAATGGGTTTCTGGTTGCTTTATGTTTGATTCTTCTCCAGTGTTTGTCAGTACATGTTTGTCTCTATCAACCATTTTTTTTTGCCACCAAACTTTTGATGGCTCTGTTTTCACGTCCTAATACCTTAGCAATTTCAAGAGTGCTGTATATGTCTTTGACATACTGAAGTCTAAGAACACCTGTTCAAAACGTGTTCAGTCTCTCACTAGCAACCTCTCCTCCGGGCACTCCGGTCGGGTATTTTTATTCTCTTACTTGGATTTTGAATAAAGTTTTTGGATCTCATCTTCTTGAGCTGGATCGTTTCTTTCAAAGTACTCATCATCCACCGTCTTGCAGGGACGTGGTCCGTGTCTTGAGGATTGATTGGCACTCAAAGGGTGGTCTGGAACCTTGTTTCATTGATCTGTCTGTAAGACTTTAACAATTTTTGCCTTTTCAGTGTCTGGTAATTCTTTTGGCCCATTTTGCCTAAGAAAAACAAGCTGACTTATAATTCTGCACACCGTGATAAATGGTGGTGCTATCCTTAGTCCTCACCCTCCTCTTTACATAAATGCACATCACCTTATCTGCTTCATCCAATAAGCATTGAAGTTGTAAAATCTGTGTAACTGATATGGTCAAAATACTCGCTTGTGCAATAATTGTGCACAAAGTGTATATTTACACCCAGCACATTTGTTGTAGGTATTTCTGCAGTGGTCTTGCTCATCTGAATGGGGCCTGGAGAAAAAAAAAAAAGGCATGCACAAGCTGAGGGACAGACCCCATTTAGATAAATGAAGCCTATTATGTCTCGAAATTGTCTGCAATTGATCTGACGTGTGAGTATATCCTTAATGTTTTTCTCTCTGATCAAAAAGGCAGTTCGTGCATTTTTGAGAGCTTGACAAACCATATTAGGTCACAATTTATCTTTTTAGCAATACATTAATTACCATCACACAACTTCATTTAAATGGTTATGTCTTTATAGATTTGTCCGTCTTTTGGGGAAGCTCAAAGCCCTGACTATGTCGATGGTATAATTTCCACACTTCTTCCCAAGAGAAGAATCGAGTTTAGTCTGCACCCTTTCTCGATTTTATGTAATTTACCTTAATCTAAATTTTTCATGCAACAACTTATAAACTGGGGGGAGCAAATATTCTAAAGTTGTTACATTTGAGAGAGGAAAACAAGGTAGTATGACATATAAGGAATTCTCGGATATGAATGTTTTTTTTAACATACTCCCTAACAGAATGCCCACCACCATGTGTCACTTAAAATATTGGTGTGTTGTGTAAAGAGGCCTTTGGGCCCATAAGGCACAAGGAGACAGGTGCAATAGCTACCTTTGCAGCCTTTACTGTCATAAAGGGATGCCTCTATGCATTTGTGTGTTTTATTTAATATTTGAGTATTCTAAAAATGATTAACATAAATGGTTAACAAGAGGTTGCTAGGCAACAGACTATGCTTTAAGGCAGAATCAGAAGGCCTGCTTTGCTGCTGTGCCACTTTCTGTTACATTGGATAGTTCCTGATCACCTTCCCACATAACTGCTTTTATTACTAATTTATTACTCATTCAAGTATTCTGGTAAGGCACGGACATTAGATGTAGTTATGGTATACAGTTGGGTCCAGAAATATTTGGACAGTGACACAAGTTTTGCCAAAACATATTAAAGATGGTTAAATATGAGCTTAAAATGCCGACTCTCCGCTTTAATTTGAGGGTATTTTCATCCTAATCGGAGTAAGGGCATAGGAATTACAGCTCTTTAATATGTAGCTGCTCTTTTTTTTTTTTATTAAGGGACCAAAAGTAATTGGACAATTATCTCCAAAGCTCTTTAATGGGCGGCATGGATTATTACCTTGTTTATCCATTAACCCCTTAACCCCCAAGGGTGGTTTGACGTTAATGACCGGGCCAATTTTTACAATTCTGACCACTGTCTCTTTATGAGGGTATAACTCTGGAACGCTTCAACGGTTCTTCGCGATTCTGGGTTGTTTTCTCGTGACATATTGTACTTCACGTTAGTGGTAAACTTTTTTCGATATAACCTGCGGTTATTTTAGAAAAAATGCAAATATGGCGAAAATTTTGAAAATTTTGCAATTTTCAAACTTTTAAATTTTATTCCCTTGAAACAGAGAAATATGTCACACAAAATAGTTAAGAAATAACATTTCCCACATGTCTACATTACATCAGCACAATTTTGGAACCAACATTTTTTTTTGTTAGGAAATTATAAGGGTTAAAAGTTGGCCAGCGATTTCTCATTTTTACAACAAAATTTTCAAAGCTATTTTTTTTTTTTAGGGACCACCTCATATTTGAAGTCTCTTTGAGGGGTCTATATGGCAGAAAATACCCAAAAGTGACACCATTCTTCAACTGCACCCCTCAAGGTACTCAAAATCACATTCAAGAAGTTTATTAACCCTTCAGGTGCTTCACAGGAGCTGAAGCAACGTGGAAGGAAAAAATGAATATTTAACTTTTTAGTCACAAAAATGATTTTTTACAAACTTTTTTTTATTTTCACAAGGGTAAAAGGAGAAAATAGACAGATAAAGTTGTGCAATTTCTCCTGAGTACGCCAATACCCCATATGTGGGGGAAAACCACTGTTTGGGTTCACGGCAGAGCTCGTAAGGGAAGGAGCGCTGTTTGACTTTTTCAAACCAAAACTGGCTGGAATTGAGATTGGACGCCATGTCGCGTTTGGAGAGCCTCTGATGCGCCTAAATAGTGGAAACCCCCCACAAGTGACACCATTTTGGAAACTAGACCCCCTAAGGAACTTATCTAATCTGTTGTGAGCACTTTGAACCCCCAAGTGTTTCACAAAAGTTTATAATGCCTGGGTGTGAAAAAAAACAAAAACAATTTTCCACAAAAATGATTTTTGAGTCCCAAATTTTTGATTTTTCCCAAGGAAATTTGACCCCAAAAGTTGTTGTCCAATTTGTCCCGAGTACGCTGATACCCCTTATGTGGGGGGGGGGTAACCACTGTTTGGGCCCAGGGCTTGGAAAGGAAGTAATAACGTTTTGGAATGCAGACATTGATGGGGGTCATGTTCCGTTTGCAGTGCCCCAGATGAGCCTAAACAGTGGAAACCCCCACAAGTGACCGCATTTTGGAAACGAGACCCCTTAAGGAACTTATCTAGATCTGTGGTGAGCACTTTGAACCCCCAATTGCTTCACACAAGTTTATAATGCCCGGGCATGAAAATAAAAAATCCTATTTTTTTCCCACAAAAATTATCTTTTAGTCACCAATTTTTTATTTTCCCAAATCTAACAGGAGAAATTGGACCCCAAAAGTTGTTGTCCAATTTGTCCTGAGTACGCTGATACCCCATATGTGGGGGGAACCACTGTTTGGGCGCACGGCAGAGCTCGAAATGGAAGGAGCACCATTTGACTTTTTCCAACCAAAATTGGCTGGAATTGAGATTGGACGCCATGTTGCATTTGGAGAGCCCCTGATGTGCCTAAACAGAGAAACCCCCCCCCACAAGTGACCCCATTTGGAAACTAGACCCCTAAGGAACTTATCTAGATCTGTGGTGAGCAATTTGAATCCCCAAGTGTTTCACACAAGTTTATAACTTAGAGACGTAAAATTAAAAAATCACATTTTTTCCACAAAAATCCTCTTTTCACCCCAATTTCTATTTTCCCAAGGGTAACAAGACTCCAAAAGTTATTGTGCAATTTGTCTTGAGTACGCTGATACCCCATATGTGGGGGTAAACCACTGTTTGGGTGCATGGCAGAGCTTGGAAAGGAAGGAGCGCCGTTTGACTTTTTCAACGCAGAATTGTCTGGACGCCATGTCTTGTTTGGAGAGCTCCTGATCTGCCTAAACAGTGGAAACCCCCCGACAAATGACACCATTTTGGAAACTAGACCCCTCAAGGAACTTATCTAGATGTGTGGTGAGAACTTTGAACCCCCAGGTGTTTCACTAAAGTTTATAACGCCCGAGCATGAAAATAAAAAAATCATATTTTTTCCACGAACCTGATCTTAGTCCCCAACTTTTTATTTTCCCAAGGGTAACAGGAGAAATTGGACCCCAAAAGTTGTTGTCCAATTTGTCCTGAGTACGCCGATACCCAATATGTGGGAGAAAACTACTGTATGGGCACACGTCAGGGCTCGGAAGGGAAGTAGTGACGTTTTGGATTGCAGACTTTGATGGAATGGTCTGCGGGCGTCATGTCGCATTTGGAGAGCCCCTGATGTGCCTAAACAGTGGAAACCCTCCACAAGTGACCCCATTTTGGAAAATAGACCCCACAAGGAGCTTATCTAGATGTGTGGTGAGCAGTTTGAACCCCGAAGTGCTTCACAGAAGCTTATAACGTACAGCCGGAAAAATAAAAAATCTTTTTTTTTTTTTTTACAAAAATATTTTTCGCCCCAATTTTTTATTTTCCCAAGAATAACAGAAGAAATTGGACCCCAAGAGTTATTGTGCAATTTGTCCTGAGTACGCTGGTACCCCATATGTGGGGGTAAACTACTGTTTGGGCGCATGGCAGAGCTCAGAAGTGAAGGAGCACTGTTTGACTTTTTCAACGCAGAATTGGCTGGAATTGAGATCAGACGCCATGTCACATTTGGAGAGCCCCTGATGTGCCTAAACAGCGGAAACCCCCCAATTCTAATTCCAACCCTAATCCTAACTTTAGCCGCAACCCTAACCCTAATGGGAAAATGGAAATAAATTTGTTTTAATTTTATTATTTTTCCCTAACTAAGGGGGTGATAAAGGGGGGTTTGATTTACTATTTATAGAGTGTTTTTATGATTGGCAGCGGTCACGCTAAAAGACGCTTTTTATTGCAAAAAATAGTTTTTGCATCACCACACTTTGAGAGCTATAATTTTTGCATATTTTGGCCCACAGAGTCATGTGAGGTCTTATTTTTGCGAGACGAGTTGACTTTTTTATTGGTACCATTCTTGAGCATGTGACATTTTTTGATCGCTTTTTATTTCGATTTTGGGAGGTTAGAATTAATAAAAATCAGAATTCATGAATTTATTTTGGGGGGCGTTTATACCTTTCTGCGTGTGGTAAAATTGATAAAGCAGTTTTTCTTCGGGTTAGTACGATTACGGCGATACCTCATTTATATCATTTTTTTGTTTTGGCGCTTTTATACAATAAGAACAATTTTATATAAAAAATAATAATTTTTGCATCGCTTTATTCTGCAAGCTATAACTTTTTTTTTATTTTTTTGCTTATGACGCTGTATGGCGGCTCGTTTTTTGCGGGACAATATGATGTTTTCAGCGGTACCATGTTTATTTATATCGGTCTTTTTGATCTCGTGTTATTCCAGTTTTTGTTCGGCAGTATGATAAAGCATTGATTTTTTTTTTTTTTTTTAAGGGATTAACTAAAGGGGTTAACTAGTGGGACAGTTCTATAGGGCGGGTCGTTACGGACGCGGCGATACCAAATATGTGTACTTTTATTTTGTTTTTTTTATTTACATGAAGAAATGAATTTATTGCGGAATATTTTTTTTTCTTTATTTTGGAAATTGTTTTTACACTTGTGATTTTAATTTTTTTTTTTTTTTTAACTTTTTTACTTTATCCCAGGGTGGGACATCACTGTATAAAGTCAGATCGCTGGTCTGACAATGTGCACAGCACTCTGTGAGACCAGCGATCTCACAGGCACTGCTGCAGGTTTTCTCGCGCCTGCTCTCAGCAGGCACTGAGGAAGCTGCCTCCATGCAGGACCCCGTGGCCATCTTGGATCTGGGGTTTTTGCAGGGAGAAAGGCCTCAGAACAGCGCGATCACACGCTGTTCTGAGGGTTTTAGGAAGTACGCAGTGAGCCCCCTCCCTGCGCGATGTTCCTTGTGCCCCCGGTACACCGCGATCATGTCTGGAGCCGATTCCTGGTGTGGCATTTGTAAGCTATTGCTGTGAAACCTACATTCGGTCAAAGGAGCTCTCAATGGAAAATAAACAGATATTAAATAACAAAACCATCAGAGAGAACAGAAATGTTTGGAGTATCCAAATCAACAGTTTACTACATTCTGCCAAAAACGCACTGGTAAGCTTGGGAACTCAAAAAGGCCTCGACATCCAAGGAACGATACAGTGGTGGATGATTGCAGAATCGTGTCTATGGTGAAGAAAAACCCTTCACAACATCCACCCAAGTGAAGAACACTCCCCAGGGAAGTAGGTGTTTCGTTAATCTGCCATAAAGAGAAGACTTCATGAGAGCAAATACAGTGGGTTCACTGTAAGGTACAAGCCATTTATAACATTAATAAACTTTAAGTAAGGCCAGATTAGATTTTTTTGTAAAATCTAAAGAAGCCAGCCCAGTTCTGGAAAAGCATTCTTAAAGCCCCCGTCTCACACAGCAATCTCGCTAGCGAGATCGGTGCTGAGTCACCAGTTTTGTGACGCAGCAGCGAGCTCACCAGCGATATCGCTGTGTGTGACATTCAGCGACGATCAGCCCCCCTGCGGATATCGCTGATCGTCGCTGAATATCCTGGACATTTTTTTTGATCGCTGGTCTCCGCTGACAGGCACGCATCGCTGCGTGTGACAGGCGGGAGACCAGCGATCCGCTGGTAACCAAGGTACACAGCTGGTTTCCAGGCGTGGGGCTGTGCCTAGAAACCTGCTGTGTACCTTGGATACCAGCACCCTGATGCAGGGAGCTGGTAACTAAGGTACACAGCGGGTTTCCAGGCACCGCGCAGCGCCTGGAAACTCGACGTGTACCTTGGTTACCAGCTCCCTGCATCAGGGCGCTGGTATCGAAGATACACTGCGGGTAACTAAGCGATGTTACCCGCAGTGTCGCTGTGCTGATCGCTGCCCTGAGCTGCCTGTTTGGCTATGTGAGACCCAGGCTTAAGACAGATGAAACAAAAGATCAACTTGTACCAAAATGATTGGGAGAAGAAAGTATGGAAAAGGCTTGGAACTGTTCTTGAGCCAAAACACACCTCATACTCTGTAAAACATGGTGGAGGCAGATTGATTGCATGGGCATGCATGGCTTCCCAATGGCACTGGGTGACTAATGTTAATTGACGATGTTTCTGAAGACTCAAGCAGCCGATGAATTCTGAAGTGTACAGGGCTTTACTTTCTGCTCAAATTCAACCAAATGCACAAAGGTTGATTGGACGGCACTTATCCGTACAGACGGACAATGAGCCATAACATACGGAGTATACAATCTGTTTACTCTTTTGCTTCCTTCCCTGCCAAGGAGCAGTGGTATATCCGACCATGTTCCTGCACAGTCGGACACAACCATTACATAGCGGCACATACATAAGATTATCTCAACACAAGAACGTTTTTTTTTTTTAACACGTTAAATTATGGAGCTTATTTTTATTTCAAGAAATGTTGATTATAATATACTTTTTGTTCGGGACGCAACCTTTTTAAGTCGGTCATTGCCAGCAAAAGATTATTTACAAAGTATTAAAAAATGAACGTTTTATTTATGGTAAAAGTTAATTTGTCCAATTACTTTTGAGCCCTGAAATGAGGAGGCTTTGTAGAAAATTGGTTGCAATTACTAAACGTTTCAGGTTTAATTAAAGGGGATGAATAAAAATATCCTGTGAAAGTCTACACTTAATCTCGTTTGTTTCATTTTAAATAATAAAAAAGTGGCATGCAGAGGCCAAATCGCAAAGATTCGGTCACTGTCCAAATATTTCTGGACCAAAGTGTAATGTGGTATTTTCCTGCCTGGTCACTGGAAAGTCACATTCTTTGGATTTTGAGGTGCTAATTGGATTCTAATCCTTGATACAGAGGTGACATCTCCTCTTCCTCTCTGGCCATTGTTTAACCCTCCTGGTTGGTGCTAGTTCAGCCTGGTCTGGTGGTTTGCGTTTAATTAGGATTAAGTTTAGGTTGCCTGGTTGTCATGAGGGTTTTTTTCTTTTTGTTTTGTTTCTTTGCCTAAATACCTGCTGAGATGAGCACAATCTTCTATGGGCTGTTTTGTAGACAGAACTATGGTAACATCCCCCATCGTTTTCTTCTTGGTTTCTAAGCAACAGGGTCTTAAGAACCTGATATCTTCATTGCAAATGTTTTGGCTGTTATGTAGTATGCTTCTCGGCTTCATCAACTCCCCTTTTTATTTAATATTGTCAACTTATCAAAATAATGTGAAATAGGAGAACATCTGGCCTTGGTCTTGCGGGTAAAAGCAGATTGCCGCTGACAATTGATGCAGGACCTTATCCTGTAATTAGTTTTTATTAAGGATAGACACATCTAGCAATGTTTCTGCTAGCTAGTAATGTCTAATGCTATACGTTGCTATCCAGACCTTTTGTTTCCCTTTTTAAGATCTTGAACAGGAGATGGAAGAAAGTATTTTGTTTAAAAGCAGAATACTATGGTCATGCATGTTTACGTTGAATAATCATTAAATGTGTATATGGGAGTACCCTAACTTCCCCTTGTGTCATTTGTGAGGGTGAGGGGACATGCTCTGTTCTGATCTTACAGAAGATAATACAACTTTTCTCTTCAATGGCCACTTTTCCAATACAATCTAAAAAGTTGGCATAATTTTCCACCTTTTAAAAGAGAGCAAAAATTTGATGTGATGAAGATAATGTCTACAGAATGGAAGGAATAGAACCAAGCAACAGCACGTGTGAAAAAGGCTGGATATACTAATAGATCAGACTGCACATGAGTCAACAGTGTGGTGCAGCAGCAAAAAAGCCAACACAGTTCTATGATGTATTAACTCCTTAACGACCCCGATACGCCTTATAACTGTGGATATACAGATTAGAACAGAATGCATCTTAAATACATATTCATTTAACCTTTCCTGAAATTTCAAGGATTAAAGGTATATAAATGTCTCGTGGTACACTAATCAGGTTATTTTGGACAAGAACAACAAAGTGTATAAACACCACCCATATAGTAAAATATCAGTTTTATTGGTATCAAAAAGAGAATTTTTCATACAAAAATACAAAGTCGCCTTTAAGGCACGAATGAGGGAAAAGACAAACAAATATAGTGTTGCGGTCCTAAATGGGATACCACAATATCACGAGGTGGGGGTAATGCTCACAGAAATGTACATGCATGAATATAACTTGCTAGATTATAAACAGTACAAGATATATAAAATATCAATATATATATACAAAATTGTGCTTCCATAATTGCAGCTGAGTTACAAGAAATCAATAGAAAAAGGTGAAGTCACCCAGTTACTCCAGCTATAAATGTGTATATGGAAGCAAGAGATCATAGCAGCGGTCATAGTAAACAAAAACGTCTATTTATATGCATCCACACTCACCCATAGTGCCTCGTAAGAATGAACACGTTGCCCCGACGCGCGTTTCGCGTGGGCTTCCTTGGGGGGCCGTGTGTACAAAGTGCACCCTTCCTGCTATATATGCCCCTGAAAATCCCCACTCACTTGAATCCAATAACTGCGCGTGCACCGCTCCGTCGCGCCGGAAGTTGCGTCACACTTGGCGTCCATGGCACTGCGGGTCACGGGAAAAACCCGTATTGACGTCAATGACCCGCACGTGTCACAACGGAAGCCTTGTGCGACGCTCCAGCCGAGAACGGGGCTGCGCATGCGCACTGGTTCACAATGGATCCAAAGTAAGATGTGAATGAGTGTGATATCGTAAGTATTAATAAAACCATCACTGCAGGGAGTGTCTAAAATAAGAAGAATAGGTGGAGAGGTGTTCAAAAATAAAAATAAGTGCACAAGGTATATCCGTGTATCAAGTATGATGTGAATAATGAAAATATCATGCAGAACATGGTATTAACGTAAAACTATATATACAATGTAACATAAAATAAAAAACAATATCACAAAAAATTACAAAAGAAAGAAATATAAAACGAAAAGAATAAATATATAGAAATAACGATAAAAATATATTAAGGTATTAATATGTGATACATGTGAATTATGACCATATTGGATAAAAAGAAGACGAAATATTCATTCGATTAGAGTGCTTATTCAGAACTCCATCCACCGTGGTAGGATCCTCATATTCTTCGAAACATAATTTGCAGCATAAAACGACAATATAGGGCAAAACTAAAAATAAAACAAGCATTAGGGTACAAAATAGAAAGGACACTATGCAACAAAAACACAGATTAAAAACAAAAACCTAATACAATAAAGATAAAACATTTTAAAGAAAAGAGGCAAAGCTCAACTGCTCATTAAGGCCAGCTGGTACCATAGTATTGAGGGTCGAGATCCATTGACATTCTCTACGGGCGAGTGCGCGTTTGAAATCACCGCCTCTGATCCCCAAGTGGATACTGTCAATGCCTCGAATCCTCAAATCCCTAGGGTTACAGTTATGTTTGGCCTTAAAGTGGCGAGGAATCGTTTTCAAAGTGCTCAAATCATTTATTTCCCTAGCTGCCACAATATCCCTAACATGTTCACGTGTTCTAATTCTCAGTTCTCTTGAGGTAAGGCCTACGTAAATTAGATTACACGTGCATTGTGCATAGTAAATAACACCAGACGTTCGTGCCTTATAGGCGACTTTGTATTTTTGTATGAAAAATTCTCTTTTGATACCAATAAAACTGATATTTTACTATATGGGTGGTGTTTATACACTTTGTTGTTCATGTCCAAAATAGCCTTATAACTGTGGTAGTTAACCCCTTTCTGCCATGCGACGTACTATCCCGTCCATGGTACCTGGGCCCGTATAACCAGGGACGAGATAGTAAGTCGCATGCGATCGGACGCGCTCCCGGGTGAGCGCGTCCGATCGCAGCCGGGTGTCAGCTGATTATCACAGCTGACACCCGGCACTATGTGCCAGGAGCGGTCACGGACCGATCCCGGCACATTAACTCCTGGCACACCACGATCAAACATGATCGCGGTGTACCGGGGGCACAGGGAAGCATCGCGCAGGGAGGTGGCCCCCTGCGTGCTCCCCTGAGACCCTCAGAACAGCGCCATGTGATCGCGCTGTTCTGAGGCCTTATTTCCTGCAAGACCCCGGATCCAAGATGGCCGCCGGGTCCTGCAGAGAGGTGGCTTCCTCAGTGCCTGCTGAGAGCAGGTGCTGAGAGCCTGCAGCACAGCCTGTCACATCGTTGATGTGACAGAGTGCTGTGCACACTGTCACACCAGCGATCTGATATTATACAGTGATGTCCCACCCTGGGACAAAGTAAAAAAGTTAAAAAAAAATCACAGTGTAAGAAAAAAAAAAAAAAAAAAAAAAAAATTCCCCGATAAATTCATTTCTTGCTGTAAATAAAAGACAACAATAAAAGTACACATTTGGTATCGCTGCGTCCGTAACGACCCGCCCTATAGAACTGTCCCACTAGTTAACCCTTTTAGTGAACACCTTAAAAAAAAAAAAAAAAACAAAGCAAAAAACAATGCTTTATCATACCGCCGACAAAAAGTGGAATAACACGCAATCAAAAAGAATGATATAAAAAAGCATGGTACCACTGAAAACGTCATCTTGTCCCGCAAAAAACGAGCCGCCATACAGCATCATCAGCGAAAAAATAAACCATTTATAGCTCGCAGAATAAAGCGATGCAAAAATAATTGTTTTTTATATAAAATTGTTGTATAAAAGCGGCAAAATATAAATAATTTTTTATATAAATGAGGTATCGCCGTAATCGTACTAACCCTAAGAATAAAACTGCTCTATCAATTTTATCAAACGCGGAACGGTATAAACGCCCCCCCCCCCCCAAAAGAAATTCATGAATTACTGATTTTTGTTCATTCTAACCTCCCAAAAATCGAAATAAAAAGTGATCAAAAAATGTCACATGCCCAAAAATAGTACCAATAAAAACGTCAACTCGTACCGCAAACAATAAGACCTCACATGACTCTGTGGGCCAAAATATGCAAAAATTTTAGCTCTCAAAATATGGTGATGCAAAACTATTTTTTGCAATAAAAAGCGTATTTTAGCGTGTGACAGCTGCCAATCATAAAAACCCGCTATAAATAGTAAATCAACCCCCCCTTTATCACCCCCTTAGTTAGGGAAAAATAATAAAATTAAAAAAATGTATTTATTTCCATTTTCCTGTTAGGGTTGGGGCTAAAGTTAGGGTTAGGGTTAAGATTAGGGTTAGGGGTGTGTTAGGGTTAGGTTTGTGGTTAGGGTTATGGTTAGTGTTGGGACTAGAGTTAGGGTGTGTGGGGGTTAGGGTTGGAGTTAGAATTGAGGGGTTTCCACTGTTTAGGCACATCAGGGGCTCTCCAAATGTGACATGGCGTCTAATCTCAAATCCAGCCAATTCTGCGTTGAAAGTCAAACTGTGCTCCTTCCCTTCTGAGCTCTGCCATGCGCCCAAACAGTAGTTTACCCCCACATATAGGGTACAGCGTACTCAGGACAAATTGCACAATAACTCTTGGGGTCCAATTTCTTTTGTTACCCTTGGGAAAACAAAAAATTGGGGGCGAAAATATCATTTTTGTAAAAATAAAAAAAAATGATTTTTTGTTTTTACGGCTGTACGTTATAAACTTCTGTGAAGCATTTGGGGCTTTATAGCGCTCACCACACATCTAGATAAGTTTCTTGTGGGGGGTTTCCACTGTTTAGGCACATCAGGGGCTCTCCAAATGCGACATGACGCCCGCAGACCATTCCATCAAAGTCTGCAATCCAAAACGTCACTACTTCCATTCCGAGCCTCGACGTGTGCCCATATAGTAGTTTTCTCCCACGTATAGGGTATCCGTGTACTCTGGATAATTGGACAACAACTTTTGGGGTCCAATTTCTCCTGTTACCCTTGGGAAAATAAAAAGTTGGGGACTAAAAGATCATGTTTGTGGAAAAAATGATTTTTTTATTTTCATGCTCGGGCTTTATAAACTTTAGTGAAACACCCCTGTCAAAGTTCTCACCACACATCTAGAAAAGTTTCCACTGTTTAGGCTCATCAGGGGGTCTCCAACACGACATGGCGTCCAGCCAATTCTGCGTTGAAAAAGTCAAACGGCGCTCCTTCCATTCCGAGCTCTGCCGTGCGCCCAAACAGTGGTTCCCCCCCACATATGGGGTATCAGCGAACTCAGGACAAATTGGACAACAATTTTTGTGGTCCAATTTCTCCTGTTACCCTTGGGAAAATAAAAAATTGGTGACTAAAAGATAATTTTTGAGTGGAAAAAATAGGATTTTTTATTTTCATGCCCGGGCATTATAAACTTGTGTGAAGCACTTGGGGGTTCAAAGTGCTCACCACAGATCTAGATAAGTTCCTTAGGGGGTCTAGTTTCCAAAATGGGGTCACTTGTGGGGGTTTCCACTGTTTAGGCACATCTGGGGCACTGCAAACGGAACATGACCCCCATCGACGTCTGCATTCCAAAACGTTATTACTTCCTTTCCAAGCCCTGCCGTGCGCCCAAACAGTTTCTCTTCCCACATATGGGGTATCAGTGTACTCGGGACAAATTGGACAGCAACTTTTGGGGTCCAATTTCCTTGGGAAAAATCAAAAATTTGGGACTAAAAAATCATTTTTGTGGAAAATTGTTTTTTTTTTTTTTTTTCACACCCAGGCATTATAAACTTTTGTGAACACTTTCTCCTGTTATCCTTGTGAAAATAAAATATTGGGGGCGAAAAAAATCATTTTTGTAAAAAAAAAATTTTTTTTTTTATTTTTACGGCTGTACATTATAAACTTCTTTGAAGCACTTCGGGGTTCAAAGTGCTCACAACAGATCTAGATAAGTTCCTTAGGGGGTCTACTTTCCAAAATGGTGTCACTTGTGGGGGGTTTCCACTGTTTAGGCGCATCAGGGGCTCTCTAAACGCGACATGGCGTCCAATCTCAATTCCAGCCAATTTTGATTTGAATAAGTCCGCTCCTTGAATAATGGCGCTCCTTCCCTTACGAGCTCTGCCGTGTGCCCAAACAGTGGTTTTCCCCCCACATATGGGGTATTGGCGTACTCAGGAGAAATTGCACAACTTTATCTGTCCATTTTCTCCTTTTACCCATGTGAAAATAAAAAGTTTGTTAATGATGATTTTTGTGACTAAAAAGTTAAATGTTAATTTTTTCCTTCCACGTTGCTTCAGCTCCTGTGACTTCAAATGTGAGGTGGTCCCTAAAAATAAAATGGCTTTGTAAATTTTGTTGTAAAAATGAGAAATCGCTGGTCAACTTTTAACCCTTATTTCCTAACAAAAAAAATGTTGGTTCCAAAATTGTGCTGATTTAAAGTAGACATGTGGGAAATGTTATTTATTAACTATTTTGTGTGACCTATTTCTCTGTTTTAAGGGAATAAAAATTGAAAGTTTGAAAATTGCTAAATTTTTGCCATATTTGCGTTTTTTTTTTTCAAAAATAAACGCAAGTTATATCGAAGAAATTTAACCACGAACGTGAAGTACAATATGTCACGAGAAAACATTCTCAGAATCGCGAAGATCCGTTGAAGCGTTCCAGAGTTATAACCTCATAAAGAGACAGTGGTCAGAATTGTAAAAATTGGCCCAGTCATTAACGTGCAAACCACCCTTGGGGGTTAATCAACGGCGCTGTGGAAAAAGTAAATGGCCTCCCCCAGAGTCGGAATTTCTCCTGGGTCTTGGCTGCCCGGGGGTAGCCGAGAACCCAGAGAATATGATTCGGGTTGGTATTCACCGACCCCCGGTGTTGTGGTCACCATTATTAACCGTATAACGACGACCGCAACAAAAAAGCTGCGATTTCGCATTTAATTTCTCTCTCCTCTGATGTGATGGCATCCCCTGATCTGTCCCCTGTACTTCCTGGTGTCCTCCCACGGCTCCTGCAGCTCCTGGCGTCTTCTTAATGTAAAGAAAATGGCAGGCGCATGTTCAGTGCGCCCATTGAGATCTGCCGGCTGGCACCCGGCAGATTCCATTCATTCTCTCCAGGTATATTTTGATCACTGTGATAAACCCTATCACAATGATCAAAAGAAAAAAAAACCTTTATCACCCTCTTAGGGAAAAATAAAATAAAAAAAATATATTTATTTCCAGTTTTCCATTAGGGTTACAATTTGGCTAAAGTTAGGGTTGGGGTTAGGGTTACGGTTGGTGTTGGGGTTATGGTATGTTTCCACGTAGCGTATATTGTATGGATTTGCTGCCGATTGAATGCTGCGTACAGCTGCAGCGTTCATTCTGCAGTGTCCAGATGTTAAAGCATAGTGGAGGGGATTTTATGAAATCCCGTCTCCACTATGCATGCAGGGACGCGGGTGTCACACTCGAAATTACGGACATGTGGCACGTCTTTCTATGCCGCAGCATGTCGGTTTATCTTGCGGAGACACTGTTTAGACACATCAGGGGTCTCCAAACGTGACATGGCACCACCATGTATTCCAGCCAATTTTGCGTTCAATAAGTCAAATGGTGCTCCCTCCCTTCTGAGCGCTGCCGTGCGCCCAAACAGTGGTTTCCCCCACATATGGAGCATCAGCGTACTCATGCACAATAACTTTGGGGGTCTAATTTCTCTGGTTTCACTTGGGAAAATAAAAAATTGGGGGCTGAAAAATAATTTTTGTGGAAAAAAAAAAGATTTTTTATTTTCACGGCTGTGTTAAAAACTTCTGTGAAGCACTTGGGGGTTCAAACTGCTCACAACACATCTAGATAAGCTACTTGGTGGGTCTAGTTTCCAAAATGGGGTCACTTGGGGTTTCTACTGTTTATGTGCATCAGGGGCTCTGCAAACGCAAGCATTCCAAAACTGCGCTCCTTCCTTTCCGAGCTCTGCCATGTACCCAAACAGTGGATTACCCCCACATATGGAATATCAGCGTACTCAGGACAAATTGCACAACAACTTTTGTGGTCCAATCTCTCCTGTTACCCTTGTGAGGGTGAGTTTCCACGGTCAGGAAACGCTGCGTGTTTGGCGCTGTGCGCTGGCGCAGCGCCAAACACGCAGCGTCCAGATGTTACAGCATAGTGGAGGGGATTTCAAGAAATCCCGTCTCCACTATGCGTAACAATACGCAGGTGGCAAACCTGCGTAAACGGACATGCGGCGCGTCTTTTTAGACCGCAGCATGTCCTCGCGTATTGCGGCGACGGTGCGTCGCCGCAACATAATTAACACAGGCTATGTAGCCCTGCGCTCTTTCCGGAGGTGTTCCGGAGGTGTCCTGAACACCTCCGGAAAGATCGCGCGTCAGAAAGGGGCGGGGCTTAGACGGAGCGGAATTTCCGCTCCGTCCAAAGCGCTATGGTTCGGACCGTGGAACCATAGCCTGAAAGTAAAAATTTGAGGTTGGAATGATGTTTTGTGGAAAATTTTTTTTTTTAATTTTACAGCTGTAAGTTATAAACTTCTGTGAAGCACTTGGGGTTCAAAGTGCTTACCACATATCTAGACAGGTTCCTTAGGTGGGTCTAGTTTCCAAAATGATGTCACTTGTGGGGTTTCCACTGTTTAGGCACATTAGTGGCTCTCCGAACGCAACATGGTGTTCAATCTCAATTCCGGCCATTTCTGCATTGAAAAAGTCAAACGGTGCTCCTTCCCTTCTGAGCTCTGCCGTGTGCCCAAACAGTGGTTTACCCCCACATATGAGATATCTGCATATTCAGGAGAAATTGCACAACAAATCTTGCTGTTCATTTTGTCTTTTAACACTTGTGAAAAAAAAAAAAAAATTGGTTCTGAAGTAAATTTTTTGTAAAAAAAAAAAAAAATTTCCTTCCACATTGCTTTAGCTCCTGTGAAGCATGTAAGGGGTTAATTAACTTTTTGAATGTAGTTTTGAACACCTTGAGGGGACCAGTGTTTAGAATGATGTCACTATTTTGCATTTTCTGTCATGTACACCCCTCAAAGTGACTTTAAATGTGGTGTGTTCCCTAAAAAAAAAAAAAAAAAATGGTTTTGTAAATTTTGTTGTAAAAATTAGAAATTGCTGGTCAACTTTTAACCCTTATAACTTCCTAACAAAAAAGTTTCCAAAATTGTGGTGATGTAAAGTAGACATGTGGGAAATGTTATTTATTAAGTAATTTGTGTGACTATCTCTCTGATTTAAGGGCATAAAAATTTAAAGTTTCAAATTGCAAAATTTTCTACATTTTCGCCATATTTCCGTCCTTTTCATAAATAAACGCAAGTCATATCGAAGAAATTTTACCACTAACGTGAAGTACAATATTTCACAAAAAAACATTCTCAATCAGCTGGATCCATTAGTTTTCAAGAGTTATAGTCAAGGGACTTTCATAAGCTCCAAAATGGCTGTCACTAAGGAGTTAAGAGAAGCATAATGTCTAGCTCATGTGAAGTAATTATCCCCCTCTACTCCTCCTTGGTCAGGCCTCATGTAGAATACTGTCGAATTCTGGGCACCACATTAAAAAAAAAAAAGACATTGAAAAACTGGAGCAAGTTCAGCGAAGAGCGACCAGGTGAACGGACTGCAAAGTATGTCCTATGAGAGACAGTTAAAGGATCTGGGAATGTTTACAAAAAAGAAGGCTTAAGATACTGCCACACTAAACAATCCCGCTAGCGATCACGATAACGACGCATACTAATGCGATCGCTAGCGGGATTGTTTCTATATCGCTAAGTGCGGCCACATTTAGCGATATAGTTAACGACGCTATCGCCGTTAGCGATCTTCTTAACGACTTTAGCGGTACAAAAGAAAAGGTGCCACACTAGCGATATATACTTACCCAGCGGGAGCGCCGACGAGAAAATAGGGTCCGGAACGATTCCAGCGACGAGCGAGATCACAGCAGGAAGCTCGTCGCTGGCAGCTGCCGCACTGAACAACATCGCTAACAGGATCGCTAAATAGTGACGTTTTTTAGCGATCCGTTAGCGATATTGTTCAGTGTGGCATACCCTTTAGAGGAGACGTATTATCGGTCTACAAATATCTGACGGAATGTCACAGTATAGAGGGATCATCCATATACTCATTTGCACATGAAAACACGAGACGCTATGCAATGAAACTGAAAGGGAGAAGATACAGATTAGATATTAGAAAAAACTTTTGACATTGAGGGTGATCAGTGAGTGGAACAAGCTGCCACGAGAGGTGGTGAGTTCTCCTTCGATGGAAGTCTTTAGAGGTTGGACAGACATCTGTCTGAGATGGTTAAGTGAATCATGCATTGAGCAGGGAGTTGGACATGATGACCCTGGAGGTCCCTTCCTACTCTAATATTCTATGATGTCTGCAAAACCTAAATGCCTCCATACACATTAAATGAAAATGTGTTGATGACCGATTATTTCTTGGTTGAACAAACCAGTCTTGGGGCTCATTCAGAAGTCAGACAGTTTTTTTTGTTTTGCAAATGAAAAAAAAAATACTAGGTGTTGGTACTGTTTCTTATCAGAGTGTCATCAGAGGCGGGTCGCTGTGTCAGTTTCTGTCAGTTTGGTCAAAGTTTACTCAGTCTGTCTTCGATGGAAAAAAAAAGTTTCTCAAGCCTCTCATGTCAAACAGACCGTAAAAATGGACACTACATGGATTGCAACCAAGTGATATTGGTGTTTTTTTTTTTTTTTTTCATAAACTTGCATTAGCGAGTTTGATCTGCCACTTGGGCCAATATTGAAAGTATCTAGGCTTTTATGCAGACCACTTGTGTGTTGAAAATATCAGATATGTGGACTACCATAGGTACAAGTGCTACCCATGAAAAACATGTACAAGACAAACTGATGTCTGTATGAGCCCTTAGTTCATTGGCCCCAAATACTTCAGACTTCATTGGACAAGTTTTTTTTTTTTTTTTTGCATGAACGACCAAGTTAGTGTTCATCATTGGACATTTTAAAGGTTTACGAATGCAGATCTGTTAACATGAATTACCATTTGTTTCACTGTTCCAACCAACGATTCTTCATATTGGTCAAAGTCGTCCATTTCTTTGTTTTATCTAGTGTGTGATCCTTAAAGTGCATGAACACCTTTAATTAGTTGTCCATACATATTTCTTACCTTTCTACAGGATTGGTGTTAAATGTTAGACCTCTGGCTTCATCCCACCCTTTATAATGTGTTCCTGAGCCTCATGTTGGCGTGCTACTGCTCTGTTCAGATGGTGGATACAGTATTTCCATTATGATCTGTGGTAATATGTTCGTGGATCAGTAGAAGCAGTACACAGACCTCATCATTCTCCTGTCCCATTGGGGCTTACACTCTAAATACAACCTTGTCTACTACCAAACTGCATGTTCAACATCAAAATCAACTTGAAGCGTTGGATATAGTGGATGTCAAGTTGCTGTTTCCATTTGTCCCGTCCATTATCTCATGATGTCTCTGGAACACATGAGTGGTAATTGCTTAGTTGTCCTTTTAACGTGTGTTTGTTGCCTTTCGTTATTGTTCTATGTAACTTTCTTTTGTTTCGTTCTGTAAAACTTCACAACTGAAATCTGTTTGAACTTCACCTATTTGTGTTCTGTAGGTGTCAGCCAGAGAGCTGACTAATGGTGATACATGAGGACTCTGTTATGGCAGAGCAGTTCTCCAGTACAAAGTGTAGTTGGAAATCATGGCTGTTATCAGGAGATATTGGTGCTCTTTGAAGCCTGTGCCCAGTGATCGTTCTGAGCTCACCTGGCAAACCTTGCATTACACGGTGCTAAGATTTGTTCTTTCTGGTTCCTATAGTCAGTACTATATACCCTAATTAAGCAATTTGTCTTTTCCTCTGCTCATTGCTGAATAGTAGAAGCTGTGCCTTTTTTGGCAGCTTTTAACTGTACCTTTTTATGGTGTGATTTTGTTCACCTTGTGCTGAATAAAACACATATGGAGCTGACTGTCAAAACTGCCGGACACGTTTTATACCTGTTATCCACAGCAACCTGAGTGTGGCTTTGATACTTTAGTTGCTTAAGGCATCAAAGACGGAATTGCTCTTAGGGCTAATGGAGATGTCCTTGCAAATCGGTCCCACATTGAACCGCAATGCACGGACTGACATCTGTTGCTCTCCTGGCTAGAGCGCAATGCACGGGCCAGCATCTGCTTTCTCCTGGCTAGAGCGCAATGCACGGGCCAGCATCCGCTGCTCTCCTGGCTAGAGCGCAATACACGGGCCAGCATCCGCTGCTCTCCTGGCTAGAGCGCAATGCACGGGCCAGCATCCGCTTTATCCTGGCTAGAGCACAATGCACGGGCCAGCATCCGCTGCTCTCCTGGCTAGAGCGCAATGCACGGGCCAGCATCCGCTGCTCTCCTGGCTAGAGCGCAATGCACGGGCCAGCATCCGCTGCTCTCCTGGCTAGAGCACAATGCACGGGCCAGCATCCGCTTTCTCCTGGCTAGAGCACAATGCACGGGCCAGCATCCGCTTTCTCCTGGCTAGAGCACAATGCACGGGCCAGCATCCGCTGCTCTCCTGGATAGAGCACAATGCACGGGCCAGCATCCGCTGCTTTCCTGGCTAGAGCGCAGTGCATGGGCCAGCATCCGCTTTCTCCTGGCTAGAGCACAATGCACGGGCCAGCATCCGCTGCTCTCCTGGCTAGAGCGCAATGCACGGGCCAGCATCCGCTGCTCTCCTGGCTAGAGCGCAATGCACGGGCCAGCATCCGCTGCTCTCCTGGCTAGAGCGCAATGCACGGGCCAGCATCCGCTGCTCTCCTGGCTAGAGCGCAATGCACGGGCCAGCATCCGCTGCTCTCCTGGCTAGAGCGCAATGCACGGGCCAGAATCCGCTGCTCTCCTGGCTAGAGCGCAATGCACGGGCCAGCATCCGCTGCTCTCCTGGCTAGAGCGCAATGCACGGGCCAGCATCCGCTGCTCTCCTGGCTAGAGCGCAATGCACGGGCCAGAATCCGCTGCTCTCCTGGCTAGAGCGCAATGCACGGGCCAGCATCCGCTGCTCTCCTGGCTAGAGCGCAATGCACGGGCCAGCATCCGCTTTCTCCTGGCTAGAGCGCAATGCACGGGCCAGCATCCGCTGCTCTCCTGGCTAGAGCGCAATGCACGGGCCAGCATCCGCTGCTCTCCTGGCTAGAGCGCAATGCACGGGCCAGCATCCGCTGCTCTCCTGGCTAGAGCACAATGCACGGGCCAGCATCCGCTTTCTCCTGGCTAGAGCACAATGCACGGGCCAGCATCCGCTTTCTCCTGGCTAGAGCACAATGCACGGGCCAGCATCCGCTGCTCTCCTGGCTAGAGCACAATGCACGGGCCAGCATCCGCTGCTCTCCTGGCTAGAGCACAATGCATGGGCCAGCATCCGCTTTCTCCTGGCTAGAGCGCAATGCACGGGCCAGCATCCGCTGCTCTCCTGGCTAGAGCGCAATGCACGGGCCAGCATCCGCTGCTCCTGGCTAGAGCGCAATGCAGGGCCAGCATCCGCTGCTCTCCTGGCTAGAGCGCAATGCACGGGCCAGCATCCGCTGCTCTCCTGGCTAGAGCGCAATGCACGGGCCAGAATCCGCTGTTCTCCTGGCTAGAGCGCAATGCACGGGCCAGAATCCGCTTTCTCCTGGCTAGAGCGAAATGCACGGGCCAGCATCCGCTGCTCTCCTGGCTAGAGCGCAATGCACGGGCCAGCATCCGCCGCTCTCCTGGCTAAAGCATGACCACTTTATAGAAATACATAAAGCTGTCCCGCTCGGATCGGTAGAGCCAGTCTGTGCATAAGGGGTCCGTGGTCAGGCCGATTGGCACTGATGTCGCTTGAGAAGTAAAATTGAATGCTGCAAAGTACCTTTCCTGACATATGGTTGCCCGTCTCGTACATAGTGGTGATGAGAACGGAAGCTGCTTTATCTATTGGCTTTGTAATTTAGTAGGGGTTCAAAGTTGACTCCCCTATGCAGACCCAGGAGATGGCCAGTATTTTCCTACAATATAAAATGTCTTGGCTTTTTTTTTTTTTTTTCCCACTCTAGATAATATAATTTTAGATTTGGCGATCTATGGTAAGGGCTGTCACCAACACTAACTTGCCTTTGGCATAATGAGTACAGGCTGTTCAATGCTGTAAGAGGTAAAAAGGTCACGTACAAGTAGATTTTTTGGCCGGACTATCAGAACATAATTCATCCTGGCATTTTGTTTCTGGTAATTTGTGGCAGACAGTGAAAATCTGAAGTGCATTGTACAAAATGTACTGCTCTCTGCAGATAAGGGTTGAGTTTTCTTTCTAAGCCGACATTGTAGAGGAACAGCGTGCGCTGAAGTACAAATGAATCATTTTTAACATCCCTTGGCTGTGGATGCAAGCTGCCTTTTCATATTTTATTATTATTCCCTCGGAAAGTAAACAAATAACTCCACAATATGGAAGATTTTATGTGGAATGTCTAAACTGGTATTTTTGATGAATTCATAATGAACTGTTTTGTCTAATCTGTTCTTCCCTCAAAAAACGTGGGACGTGTCCTTATTGTTCGCTGTGGGGCTCCATCCACATAGAGGAGCCGGTATGGTGGCACAATTGTACACTTCAGAAGTGATGTATTAGAGAGGGAGGTATCCGGCCATTTGGATGTCTCTTTGGAGTGACTATCTTGGGAATAAAGCATCAAATCAAATGTGGCATAACTTTTTTTTGGAATGTGGAAATTAAATGAAATACCGGACACAGCCTGGGGACAGTGGTGTGTGCTGTTCCTAAAGATGAATAATACGGTGCAAAGTTTTCTTCTAGCTTTAAAACACCTTAGACTATTCATGAACACCTTACATGCTAGTCCCGGCCTTCAGTTAACGTATGTACATAGTTTATTATACGGCATGTGCCATTTAGTGATTTAGGCACACTGTACTCCAGCAGGCTCCTTCATTAAGACTGGTGTGCACAGTGCTAGTCTTTAAGGGGTTACCTGGTAGTAATATTTTTTTATTATGGCCCTAAGAGCTAACAAGCATGACTTTGAGCAATCACAGGCTGCTTATGCTGACGTTTCCACTGACAAGTAAAGGAAAAACACCGTATGCACAACTTCAGAAGGTGCTCAAGTAGGGCCCCACACCATACATGTATAATAAAGAAAACGTGGCACTCAACTTCTAGAATATTTTTTAATGCAGCCAGAAAATGATATAGATGTTTCGGCCTCACTGGCTTTCATCAGTAATAGACTGCAGTATTGTAGTTAATCGCGATAATGGGAGTAACATTGTAGTCACTTTTAAATGTGACTGGTCATGCACTAGGCGCTGGGTATGGAGCCTGTATCAAATAGTTACTGGGTGGGTGGGGGTGCGGATGTTCAGTCATCAGCGACGCGGTGTCCACCGCTGGTCAGCTGACAGGCTCCATGCCCATCGCCTAGTGTATGGCCAGTGAGGCCAAAACGTCTATTTTCTGCCTGCATTAAAAAATCCAAAAATATTCTAGAAGTTGAGTGCCAAGTTTTCTTTATTAGATGTTTCCACTGGCGTCACATCGATAGAGCAGCGTTTTTTTCCGCTCTACATGATTGCCGATGTCATGCTGGTTGACGGCTCCACACTTCCTAACTGCAGGTTAGGTTGTCAATCGGCAGCCACACCCTATCGACAAAGCAGCCCGGAAGAAGAGCTGCTAGAGCTGTTCTGTTAGTGTCACCGTAGAATCGCCGGCAGGCGGGGTCCGAGACCTCTCTGAGCTGGCATTGAGTGGAACAGACAGCTGATGTCTACCTGCCTGTTTTAGTTCTTGGGCCCATAGTAAAAAAAAAAAAAAAAAAAAGCCTGGAAAACCCCTTTTAAGAAATCTGCCCCTTACTGGTTATTTTCCTTTTCAAAAGTTGATTAAGGGCTCATTCATTCGAGTAAAAATCGGACAAGTGCAATGCAAGAAAACATTGCATTGCACTCTGACGAATGTTAGTAAAATGAGTCCGTGCTCATCTGCAAATTTTTTTATTTCTATTTTCTGAGCTCGGAGCGAACTGAGAAAGTTGCAGCATGCTGCGATTGTCTGCAGGAATCGGATCGCACTCGCTAATGTGTGCAAGAAAAATTGCATGCCACATGGACCATCAGACAAATACGGTAAATTCACAGCCCGAACCTTCAGAATAGAATACATATATAGATAAAAATGTCAGTGACATATAAATTCGGTGCAGTGCTTGTGTAGATCACTTTAAATGTGTTGTGCTAATATAAATAAATAAAAAATGACATGGGGTCCCCCTTACTTTTAATAATCAGCTGTGGGCTGGTGGTGTTCTGGGAAGGAGGCAATAAACATGGAGCTTCCTAGGCTATTTTATATCCGCTCACAGGAGTCTACTTAACCTTTTACTGACTATTAAAAAGGGGTGGACTTCCCCATCCCACCCAAAAAAAAGAAAACAAAAAAGTGGGATTCCCCCATATTTTTAACCCCTTTCCGACGTGGTCTGAAATAATACGTCCCTGCTCATAGGTACTTATGGACGCGGGACTGATTATTGCGATCATGTGCGCATACACAAGCAGTGCGTGCTCGATTGCCACCGGATGTCAGTTGATTCTGACAGCTGATACTCGGCACTAAAGGGTATGCCCACACTAAACGAGATCGCAAACGAGATCACTAAAACGTCACTATTTTGCGATCTCGTTAGCGATCTCGTTGTGTGGCATGTAGCAACGATGTGGCCCCTGCTGTGATGTCGCTGATCGTTCACTAGCGTTCTGGACCGTTTTTTGATCGTTGGTGTCCCGCTGGTGAGCCTGAATCGCTGTGTTTGGCACCTTTTGCGAACGACGAGCGACCTTGTTTGTGACGCATATGACTGTTTTGCGTCACGGAGTGGATCGCAATATCTGTAAGTTCTCTTTTGCGTCACAGAGAGGATCGCAGAAGTTTCAAAGCAGGCTAGCAGGACGCAGAGAGCAGCGATGCTGGAAATTCCTATGAATCAGAAGCGCTCAGTACATGCTAATGACATCCTAACGACCGCCAAAGTCGTTAAAGAGATCGCTGACCGCTGATGTGTCGTTTATGAGATCTCCTGTTTGGCAGCTACTAGCGACCTAAAAGAGATCACACCAACGATTGCGTCATTATCGTGATCACTAACGAGATCGCTAAGTGTGGCAGTACCTTAAGTGCCAGGAGCCGTCCTGCATCACTGCTGGCACTTTAATCCCCTAAATGCTGCGATCAAACTCAATCGTAGCATTCCGGTAGCAGGCGGAGGGAAGACTGCCCCTCTGCCCTTGGATCAGATACCAGGCAGCATCATAGTGGAGTTCTGATTGTTGCAATGGTGACATGTCGTCATGACTACTTCCAGGTCACCGGAGCTAGTAGAGTTGGTAGACCATGCTCCATGCATGGTCAGCAACTTTCATTGCAGAGCTGACAGTTTGTATAGCATAGGGATGCTGCTGCATCCCCATGCTGTACAAGCTATTAGCCAGCAAAATATAGTGGCAAAAAAAATTGTAAAAATATACGAAAAAAAAAAAATCAAGATATTGCACCTATAAATACAGGTGCTTCTCACAAAATTAGAATATCATCAAAAAGTTTATTTAAGTTCTTCAATACTAAAAGTGAAACTCATATATTATATAGTCATTACAGAGTGATCTATTTCAAGTGTTTATTTCTGTTAATATTGATGATTATGGCTTACAGCCAATGAAAACCCAAAAGTCATTATCTCAGTAAATTAGAATACTTTATAACACCAGCTTGAAAATTTATTTTAAAATGCGAAATGTTGGCCTACTGCCATAGAATGAAATTTCCATCTCCAATAAACTTGTCGGCAGATGGAAGCATGAAGTGTTCTAAAGTTTCCTGGTAGACGGCTGTGCTGAATTTGGTCTTGATAAAACACTGTGAACCTACACCAGCAGATGACATGGCTCACCAAACCATCACTGATTGTGGAAACTTCACACTAGACCTCCAGCAGCTTGGATTGTGGTCTCTCCACTCTTCCTCCAGACTCTGGGTGCTTGATATCCAAATGAAATGCAAAATTTACTTTCCTCTGAAAACACCTTGGACCACTGAGCAACATTTCTTTTTCTCCTTGGCTCTGGTAAAATGCTTCTGGTGTTGTCTATTGGTCATGAGTGGCTTGACACAAGGAATGCGACACTTGTAGCCAATGTCCTGGATGTGTCTGTGGTGGCTCTTGAAGCAATGACTCCAGCAGTAGTCCACTCCATGTGAATCTCCCCAAATTTTTGAATGACCCTTTCTTAACAATCTTTTGAAGGCTGCAGTTATCCCGTTTCCTTTTTTCACCTTTTTCTACCACACTTTTTCCTTCCACTCAACTTTCCATTAATATGCTTGAATACAGCACTCTGTGAACAGCCAACTTAGCAATGACCTTTTGTGGAAGCCTTGGCAGATATTTTTTAATTCTAATTTACGGAGATTGACTTTTGAGTTTTCATTGGCTGTAAGCCATAATCATTACCATTAACAGAAACACTTGAAATACATCACTCTGTTTGTAATGACTCTGAGTTTCACTTTTTGTATTGAAATAAACTTCTTGATATTCTAATTTTGTGAGAAGCGCCTGTATTTGTATGAAAACAAAAATTAAAAACATAAGTGCATATTTGGTTTCGCTGCATCAGGAACGACCCGACCTATAAAACTGTTCCACTATTTAACCCCTTTAGTGAACACCATAAAAACTAAATAAAAAAAACTAGGCAAAAACAATGCTTTATCATACTGCTGAACAAAAAGTGGAATAAAACATAAACATGGTACCGCTGAAACGTTATCTTGTCCCGCAAAAAAATAAGCCACCATACAGCTCATCAGCGGAAAAATGTTACAGCTCTCAGAATAAAGCAATGCAAAAATATATTTTTTTTCTGTAAAATGGTTTTGTGTAAAAGTGCTAAAACATATATAAATGAGGTATCGCTGAATCATATTGACCCAAAGAGTAAAACTGCCTTATCAACTTCACCACGTGGAATGACCTAATTCCCCCCCCCCCCTTTTAAATACACACACACACACCTCCAAAAAATAATTCCTTAATTGCTGTTTTTTGTTCATTTTGCCTCACAAAAATGTTTATAGAAAGCGATCAAAAAATGTTGTCTGAAAATGGTGCCACTTTACTGGTAGTACAAAGCTCTGGAAAAGCGAAATGGCTCCATAACCCTCCCGAAGAAATTCTGCAAAATCTCTGCTCCCAAATCCAAATGTCACCTCTCTTCTGAGCCCAGTGTGCCTGAACCACATTGCGTCAACGTTCGGCTGAGCATAACATGGTGGTGACTGCAATGTACTGGTCACTACAGCGGCTGTTTGCAATTTTTACTCTGCAACATTCATTGCGGCTTGTTTCTGAGAAATATCCATGAAGGTCAAAATAGTTACTACACTTGTAGATAAATTCCCAAAGGGGTATAATTTCCAAAATGAGGTCACTTGATGGGGGGATTCTGCTCTTCTAGCACTTAGAAGCTCTGTATATTGAGTCCGCAAACTGTTCTAGGAAAATCTGCGCTTCAGGAGGCAAACAGCACTCCGTTCCTCTCGAGTCTCTCCGTATGGCTAAGCAATAATGTATACCCGTATATGGGTATTGCCCCATTCAGTAGAAATTGTGGGACCAATTGTGGTGCCATTTTTACCCACTTCTTTTGTGAAAATGTAAAATCTGGGCTAAAAAAAAATTTGGTGGTAAAAATGTAGTTTTTTTTTTTTTTCTTCACTGCCCAATGGTATAAAATTCTGTGACACACCCGTGGTGTCAATATGATCACTGCAACCCTAGATAAATTCATTGAGAGGTCTAATTTCTGAAATGGGGTCACTTTTGGGGGTTTCCACTGTTTAGGCACATCAGAGGCTCTGCAAATGGGACATGACATCCGCCAATGATTCCAGGAAATTTTACATTAAAAAATCAAATGCTGCTTCTTCCCTTCCGAGCACTGCCTTGCGCCCAAACAGTAGTTTTCTCCCTCACATTGGGTATCTGCGTACTCAGGAGAAATTGCATAACAAATTGTGTGGTGCAGTTTCTCCTTTTACCCTTATGAAAATGCAAGATTTGGGGCTAATAACATATTTGTGGGGAAAATGGGCTCAACATTATTAACTAATGTGTAGCACCTGAAGGTTCAATTGCTCACCACACATCTAGATCAGTTCCCTGAGGGGTGTAGTTTCCAAAATGGTGTCACTTATGGGGGATTTTCACTGTTTCGGCACATCAGAGGCTCTCTAAACGTGACATGGCGTTCGCCAATTGTTCCACCAAATTTTGCATTCAAAAAGTCAAATGGCGCTCCTACCCTTCCAAGCTCTGCTGTGTGCCTAAACTGTGGTTTTCTCCCTCATATGGAGTATCTGCATACTAAGGGAGAATTACACTACAAATTTTGGGATCCATTTTTTTCCTGTTACCCTTGTCAAAATAAAAAAAAATTGGATCTGAAGAATTTTTTGTGAAAGTTAAATGTTCATTTTTTTTTCCACATTCCCAAAATTCCTGTGAAGCACCTGAAGGGTTAATAAACTTCTTGAATGTGGTTTTGAGCACCTTGCAGTTTTTAGAATGGTGTCACTTTTGGGTATTTTCTCTGTCATATAGACCCTCAAAGTGACTTCAAATGTGATGTGTGGTCAACTTTTAACCCTTTATAACTAATAAAACTGTTTCAAAAATTGTGCTGATGTAAAGTAGGAAATGTTTGTTAACTATTTTGTGTGACATTTCTGTAAGTGCATGAAAATTCAAGTTTTAAAAATTGCTGAATTTTTTACAAATTTCAGCTTTTTTCCACTAACAAGTCATATCAAAGAAACTTTACCACTACTATGAATTACAATATGTCACGAAAAAACTGTCTCTGAATCATCGGGATCTGTTGAAGCATTCTAGAGTTATTACCCCATAAAGTGACGGTGGTCAGAATTGTAAAAATTGGCTTGGTCATTAATGTGCAAACCACCTTTGGAGGTAAAGGGGTTAATCAGCAAAGGCTAAGCAGACAGCTGCCACTGAAATAAAATAGAAAAGAAATAAGTCCTTTAACCCTGCATCAGGTGCAATAGGTCTGACAGGCACCACTCACATTTTTTGTTTCCTCCTTCTCTCCAAGGCGGCATGGGAACCCGCCCCACCCAGTACCTTCCTATCTTTAGGTGCTGCTTGAAACCCCCCACTCAGTTTTACCACTGTCCTTGCAGAGAGCAGGTGTGACCTCCATGGCCTCTTGTGCTCATTTAGCCTCAAGGTTCTCACTTTTGAAGGTTAGCACTTTCTGGGTTTTTTTCATCACAATTGTTTATTTTGCACGTTTATGAATGAATGAATAATGCAAAGTTTATGGATAATTCAAAGAAATAAGTAGGATGTTTTATTTATTTTTTTACAAATGAAAGGTTTTCTTAGAAATGGATCTCAGAGTACTTTTTATTTTATTATTTATGGTTATTTTTTTTATTTTTTGCATCAGCTGGGTCATGAGGTGAAGAGGAGAATGATTTCTGCAGCCACAAGATTCTCTGTTTCTACATAGAGAAGAATTAGCTGGGTAGAAAGGCAGCATGAGCAATTGTAAGAACACAGTACTATAATATGACTGCAATATATGAAGAGGATAAAAACTTTGATGGGAGGATTGCTTCTGTAACAAATGTAGTTCCTTCCATATAATTCCGATGTACTGTGAGCCCATCCACTTTAGTTTTATTTAGCTCTTGCCTACTTTACCTCCTCACTTTACTGCGCCTCCCCTTCCACTGTTTTGCCAATGATCTAAGACTGAGGTTTGCCAAACTTATTGGCTGCATTACAACTGAGCCAACCAATTCCTGAAATGGCTGATCATGTAATGTTTATAGTGATGTCCCACCCCAATGGTAGTTGTGCCTAATTGACTTTTCTTAAAGAGAACATGTCATTTATTCATGCTGCCAAAATCATGCACAGCATGAACCTCCGCGCCTGGCTGCCCAATTTCAGCCAAGTGTATACGGTAGTTGTAGTGGTCCAAGGACCAGAAGAAGAGATGACTAGTCTGGCTACCTATTCCCTGCGCCGCTCCAGGTGATTCTCAGATCTCTTCCATGTCTGTATTTAGCCAGATACCGGTCAGTTGAATTCAGGGCGCTGGGAAATGATGGCTGCTATTGGCTACAGGCCAGTATAGTCTGTCTCACCAGCCATTTTTCAGCTGCAGTCCATAGGCAATCGAGCACAATAGGGTATAATCCAAATGACAGCGTTGATGGTATGGCGGTACTGCTCACCTGATAAGGTTTTTTTTTTGAATTTCCAGCTGCTGCAGCTCCACAGGTTGGCAGATCAAATGTAATCTCTGAGTAATCTTTAAGGAGATGTGTTTTGCAGTGCTTCGGAGAACCACAAAGATCTCTAAGGTCACCAGCAGGCAGTTCCAGCTATATTTTCTCTAAAATGTTGTAACCTTTCAAAGCATAATATCTCTGGCTGCAATCTTGCTGCCTGTGGTTTGGACAGTGTGATTTGTGAATGATTTTTTTTTCTTTAAGGGTGAGCTGTCTGAGTTGTCTGGCAGTGGCTTTCTCCTCTTGGAGAACACATGCATACTCCATTGAGGCTAGCATGCGGTCAGCCAACTTGTCCAAGAGTGGATTCACTTGGCCTTACTTGGGCCAGTTGTGTCCTCAAATTGCAGACATGACTGGCTTTTTGCAGATCCTTGTACTCATCCACATAGGCCAGTGTTTCCCAAACTCCCTTCCTCACGGTCCCCCACGCGTCATGTTTTCAGGATTTCCTCAGTATTGCACAGGTGCTGGAAATATTAAGGCACCAGATATTGCCACAGGTTCTCTCACCTGTGATACTAAGGAAATTCAGAAAAACAGATCCGACAAGTGCATGCTGCCATTTTTTTTGCATAGCCCATCAGTCTGTGTGAAATACTGGTGTGAACAGGCATGTCTGTTGTTGGTGGATGAGTATGTTGGCAGCACAATGACCAAATATGCATCTATCTGAACCAAAAGTGTAAGAGCAGTAAAGGCTCCTCTATAACGGGAGATGGACGTACAATGCTCACAAGTCTTTTCTTGTGCTGCATCAGTAGTTATCTGCGTTACCCTGCACAATTCTATAATGAAAGTGATCCGATGTCTGCCCTTCACACCATTACTCTACTCGTGGTATATTTATTTTTGCATAGTTGGTGAACATCACTTTAGTACGTCGCCAAGTTTAGTAATCTGGCCAGCCTAGTAGCATACATCGGAGGGTTAAACTGATTTGATTGTCTTCTATAATTTACTGGAAAAGAACCCCAAATGGGGAACTGCGTAGCATTTTGGAAGGTTGGCCTTTTTGTGCATTCACTTCCGATGTTGGAACACTTTCAACTAAAGGTACTGTAACACTGAGCGATCGCACCAGCAATCACGACAACGACACGACCTGGCAGAGATCGTTTGTACATCGCTATATGTCGATAGTAGTTTCCAAACAGGAAGATCTCATAAACGACACATCAGCGATCTGTATAACGACCTCGGCGGTCGTTGGGACCTGTCACACAGCATGTATTGTTAAAGATTGAGCGCAACCTTTTCTACGCCCCCTCAGCACAGATTGGTGGTCACTGTATGTCATATGTCACAGCTCTCGCTTTGTGATTGGACGTCCGCGTCATAAAAGACGACGTATTAGCGCTCTCTTCCATTGTTCTCGAGCGCAAGTGGTTCATACTAATTTCCAGCATCGTTCCATACTACGTCCTGCTAGCCTTCTGCTTTGTAGCTACTGCGATCCAGTCTGTTCCGCTATTGCGTTTGCCCCGGATTCATTTTGTCAGGATCCCAAAAACGTCTTGTATAAATGGCAAAGATGAAGCGCTGTAGCGACTGACAGGATCACAAAACCCTACACACTATAGTATCCTCGCAACAACGCACAAAGGACTAGATGTTGTGGCCACCAACAGGTGTTAAAACCTAGTCCCGCCTGCGCCGCTGACATGAGTCGACAACGAGGTCGTTCATAAAGGGTGTCAAACTCAGCGATTCAGGCTCACCAGTGGGACGCCAATGATCAAAAAACGGTCCAGAACATTCGTGCACGATCAGAGACATCGCAGCAGGAGCCACATCGCTGCTACATGTCACACACAGCGACATCGCTAACGCGTCATAAAATCGGTGTCGCTTAAGCGATATCGCCTAGTGTGACGGTACCTTAAGAGTTTAGAAACAAAATGCTGAGCAAATATTTTTGTGTGGGAGTGTGACAGTAACTGGTCAGGGTCAGAGCAGGACTGATAAAATAAGCCAGGTCACAGAGTCCCAGTGTCTAGGATTAATTGGAACTTGCACATAATGGAAAGCTGCACAAAATGTGTCTCCTTAAAAGGGACAAACTTGATGTGTATAGCTTTTATTTAACTTAATATATTCATTAAATTTATAGAACCGCAATCGCTGTGCCTGTCCTGTTAAGTGGACGTACTGGATCCCCGATCAAGAAGATCCTAAAGTAATGAAACATGCCAGACCAGTTTTAGTAATGGCCACTTGGCATATTCCAGGAATGTTTCTGTAATGCGGGGAATTCCTAGACTCTCAAAGCACTTGGGGCAATTTGGGGAACAATGCAACACAAGGTAGAAGTTTCAAGGGTCTTTGTTGAAGAGCAAGTTACGGTAAAGTATCTTTGCATGTGTCAATTTCATGTAGGTTTATCTAAAAAAAAAAAAAAATCTTTCAAAGTTAATGGGTCTGTCTGGTTATAGCATTTTGGCTTCTGGTGACCTCCACTGGTTTAAATAATAAAAATGTTTAATCCTCACCTGTCCCAGGTCCAGCACTGCATGTATAGACAGCATCATGAGCTGTTGAGCTCAGTGATTGTTACAGAGGTGATGCATTCTTTAATCATGCCATCTCTGCAGCCAGTGAGAGACCTTTTCAGACACTGAGCAACAGCACTGAAGAGTGAGCACGAGTAATACTGACTTGAGGTGGCGGGAGGGAAGTTTGTTCCAGTGACTTGGAAAAAAAAAGATTTACCGTATATACTCGAGTATAAGCCGACCGGTATAAGCGACCCTAATTTTGCCACAAAAAACTGGGAAAACTTATCGACTCGAGTTTAAGCCTAGGGTGGAAAATGAGGCAGCTACTGGTAAATTTCAAAATAAAAATAGATACCAATAAAAGTAAAATTAAAGTAGGTTAAATGTTTTTGAATAGCCATATTGAGTCGGGAGCCCCATATGCTGCTCCACAGATTATGCCCCATATGCTGCTCCACAGATATGCCATATGTGCTCCCGGATTATGCCCATATGCTGCTCCACGGATTATGCCCATATGTGCTCACGATTATGCCCCATATGCTGCTCCACAGATTATGTATGCCCCATGTATTATGCCTCACAAGATGTTTAAAAATAGAACAATGCTAAGCCAAATGGCAAACAGAACGACATCATATATAAATAGAAATGAAATCAACACCAGAGGGTCGTGCTTATCCCTAAAATGGCCTATGTTACCCTACCTAACCGCGGAGGTTGGCACCCTAGAACCTGCGCCCCCGCTCCTCAACAGCTCACCCTGCTCACCCTATAGGGCCCTAAGGTGGCAGGGGGTGAGGATAGATTTGAAAATATGGTAGGTGAGAAAGAAAAAGAATATTGATGTTTTTTTGTGTCTTTATGAAATGTGGGCTAATTTTAGATATGATGTTTCTTATATACCACACCTAGATTAATAAGCTCAATTACCGTAACATAGGTCACACAAAAGACCCTCACAAACCAGTGACCAAAAACTAAACCGAGAAAACAAAAAACAACAAAAACACAAGTGCTAATTAAAAAATATTATCTAGTTCAATATTGATCATATATAGATAATTAGATTACTTTTGAAATATTTATTTAGGTAATCCAAAATATGCAGAAAACAGAACTTGGTTAGATAAATCACTCCAAGTATCTCTCGGCTTGTTATTCTGAATCATGAAAACTATAAGGAGATGTGCAACAGAATACTAAGTGATAGATCTACCTATGGAAGGTTACGGGGTGACCCTACTGATATATTCAATGGTGAACTGGAGGTCATCTTAGATGGTGCTTTACAATCAGGCATCATTTCAAAGAACGAAAAGGGGTTTATGTATCGGACAACACCAACGATTCCTACTTTCTATGCCCTTCCAAAAGTGCACAAGGGTTTGTCCCCTTTAAAAGGACGCCCAATTGTATCAGGGAATGATTCGATAACCCAGAATTGTGGTATTTACATTGATAAGGTATTACGACAGTTTGTAACTGCCCTGCCATCCTACATTAGGGACACCCCTGACCTTCTTTTAAAGATCGAGGGCATATCACTAGAGGAGAGCACACTCTTGGCCTCAATAGATGTGGAAGCTTTGTATAGTAGCATCCCCCATGATAAGGGGTTGGAGGCTGTGGAATTCTTTCTGAAATCTAGAGGGACACATTGTAGTCTGCATAATAGGTTTGTGTGTACATTGTTGGAGTTTGTCCTAACACACAATTATTTTCTGTTTGATGGTGTCCATTACCACCAGCTCAGGGGCACCGCGATGGGTAGCCCCTGTGCGCCAACTTACGCGAATCTGCTCCTGGGCTGGTGGGAGGACACCATTGTCTTTGGTGAGGATAGGACTGCCTGGTGGTGCCCCCAGATCATTTTCTGGGGGCGCTACATTGATGATATCCTGATATTTTGGGCAGGTGATAGACCATCCTTTGATTTATTTGTTAAAGACCTGAATCAGAATAACCTTGGCTTGAAATTTACTTATGAAGCGGACCTAGTGTCCATTAATTTTTTGGATATTAAGATCAAAAAGAGTGATAATGGTCTATTAGAAACAGAAACCTATAGGAAACCAACTGCAACTAATAATCTGTTGAATTGGAGAAGCTATCATCCCCGTAGTCTACGCAGGGGTATTCCTAAAGGTCAATACTTTAGGGTTAAAAGAAATTGCTCCAATCCATCTAACTTCTTTAGACAAGCAAAGGAGCTTAAAAATACATTCATAGGGTAATTCCTCTCCAGGAATCTACTTCAGGATGCCTTTAAAGAGGCAGGCAAATGCACAAGAAGTAGTCTTTTATGCCCCAAAGAGAAAAAGACAGAGAAACATGTACGGGTGATTGGTAATTATGATAGTCATTCTCGAGAAGTCCGTGAAATCATCAATAAATACTGGGGTATTTTAAAAGCGGACAGTGAAATATGTGATTTCCTACCAGATGCCCCTGGAATTACATATAGGAGAGGGAGGTCCATTGGTGATCAACTAGTGCATAGCCTATATACGCCTCCTCCTAAAAAGGGGACATGGTTGGATAGGAGATCAGTAGGGACTTTTAGGTGTGGCAGTTGTGCCTTCTGTAAATATATCAGAGTTGGGAAAACCTTCTCCAGTGTTTCAACAGGTCATGTTTTTGAGAATAGACATTTCGCGAATTGCAAAACCAGTGGTGTTGTCTATCTGTTTACTTGCTCTTGCCCGCTTAATTATGTAGGCAAAACGAAAAGAGAGCTAAGAAGACGTATTGGTGACCATGTGGGAGATATTCGGAACAAGAGAGAAACCGCAATTTCAAGACATATTAGGGAAATACATCAAAGTAATCTAGAATCCTTTAATTTTTGTACGATAGAGGTGATCTCACCATCCGTACGTCGTGGGGACTGGAACAAGAAAATACTACAAAAAGAATTGGGATGGATTCATAGACTTGATACGGTATCCCCTAAGGGGTTAAATGAGCAAATGCAGTTCAATTGTTTTCTGTGAGGGAATTCTTCTCTTTCCCGTAGTTATGTGAATGGTCTCTTTTATTCTTTCTCTTTGTCCTGCTTCTGATTGGATTCGACAAATATATAACCAGCGAGACTAACCGATCCGAATGGGTCTGGTCTTACACTATACCTCATATGAGGTCTTGATTTATTTGACCTATTTCCCAGTATTATGGGGGAATATATACAAGAGAATTATTGACGCTCCTGCACATATATTTAGTGGTTTCTATGGATATGATTAATGGTATATGTTTTATTCTATCCTTCCCCTCTCCTCCCCCTTAAGTCTCCTTTGTATACAGATATTATGTCAATTACAAATAACTGTACATGAATGCACAAATTGTACCTTTAAAATCTGTGGCATATGCACGCTATTGATATTATTGTATCTGCGTGCGGCTTATTAATTTGAATGAATATCTAATACTATCGGTACAAAGAATATCATATTATTTATGTTATCAAGGTGGGAGGGATAATGGTAGTAATCCTGGAATGCATTCTGAGATGCACGCTGAGACATTGCGGCATATATATTCTTTAACATCAACATAAGACGTATTAACGTAATTTTATCACTATATATCGGTATAGAGATGATTATTATCATCTAAGTATGCTATTATTATTGGTCTATCTGTGTGCTGCTTAATAATATGAACGAACACTGTCGGTATAGAGCAGATTACATCATTGTTCACGTGATCAAGATAGGAGGGATAACGGAAGTGACTTTGGAACGCACTCTGAGACGCACGCTGGGACACCCCACGCGTGCTGTTCGGAATGATTGCAGGTATGTTTCACTTGTTTCTAATTAAGGAGGGGCCTAAACATGTATGTGTGTGTGTGTGTGTGTGTGTGTGTGTGTGTGTATATATATTGTATATATATATATATATATATATATATATTATTATATATATATATATATATATATATAGCTGCAGGAAGCGTCTATCGCTGACATACCAAAAAAGAGGGGATCGTCCCTGCTCATCTGGCTGTATCCGTAATGATTTAAAGCGAAGTACTCCTATATGCCATCTTACTCCTGATGAACCTCGGAAGAGGAGAAACGCGTCGAGTTGTATTTGGAGTTGTATCATATACAGTGACTTAATGGCAACATGACTAATGGCTACAACATTATAATTAATGAGTTATGATTGAAGTTATATTTTTACAGTGACTAATGTGGCAGCATGACTAATGGTTACAACATTATATCTGATATATAGTCATGGTAGATAAATGATACTCTGAGTGAAATTTGAGGTTATGTTGGAGTTATATCTTACATAGTGACTCAGTGGCAGTATGACTAATGGTTACAACATTATAACTGATATATAGTCATGATATCTATGAAAGCCGAGAGATACTTTGAGTGATATATCTAACTAAGTCAAAATATTTATGAAAGCCGAGAGATACTTGGAGTGATTTATCTAACTAAGGTACTGCCACACTACTCGATCCCGCTAGCGATCTCGTTAGCGTTGCATACTAATGAGATCGCTAGCGGGATTGTTCTATATCGCTAAATGCTGCCGCATTTAGCGATATAGTTAACGACGCTATCGCCGTTAGCGATCTTCTTAACGACTTTAGCGGTACAAAAGTACTGCTAAATCGCTAAGAAAAGGTGCCACACAGCGATTAGATACTTACCCAGCGGGAGCGCCAGCGATGAAATAGGGTCCGGAGCGATTCCAGCGACGAGCGAGATCACAGCAGGAAGCTCGTCGCTGGAAGCTGCCGCACTGAACAATATCGCTAACGGGATCGCTAAATAGTGACGTTTTTTAGCGATCCCGTTAGCGATATTGTTTAGTGTGGCATACCCTTAAGTTCTGTTTTCTGCATATTTCGGATTACCTAAATAAATATTTCAAAAGTAATCTAATTATCTATATATGATCAATATTGAACTAGATAATATTTTTTAATTAGCACTTGTGTTTTTGTTGTTTTTTTGTTTTCTCGGTTTAGTTTTTGGTCACTGGTTTGTGAGGGTCTTTTGTGTGACCTATGTTACGGTAATTGAGCTTATTAATCTAGGTGTGGTATATAAGAAACATCATATCTAAAATTAGCCCACATTTCATAAAGACACAAAAAAACATCAATATTCTTTTTCTTTCTCACCTACCATATTTTCAAATCTATCCTCACCCCCTGCCACCTTAGGGCCCTATAGGGTGAGCAGGGTGAGCCGTCGAGGAGCGGGGGCGCCACTGCGCAGGTTCTAGGGTGCCAACCTCCGCGGTTAGGTAGGGTAACATATGCCATTTTAGGGATAAGCACGACCCTCTGGTGTTTTCATTTCTATTTATATATGATGTCGTTCTGTTTGCCATTTGGCTTAGCATTGTTCTATTTTTAAACGGTTATAATAAAGGTTGTTTTTATAATATGTGAGGAGATACTGTGATTCAAGTCAATTTGATCTCTTTTTGATATATTTACAAAACTGTGATATATGCCTCACAAGATGCTCCATAGATTGTGCCCCATATGCTGCCCCATGTATTATGCCCCACAAGATGCTCCATAGATTGTGCCCATGTATATGCCCACAAGAAGCTCCATAGATTATGCCCCCATATAATAGTATAGGTCCCTTATGCTGCCGCTGCAAATGAAAGAGGGAAAAAAAAAAAAAAAAAAAAAGACACTCACCTCTCGTCGCTGGGGGCCAGGTTCCGGTGTCCTGAGCAGGTGGGGACACCGGCATGCTATTGGGGACAGGTACCGGTGCCACCGCTGGCTCAGACCCCGGCACCTGCAATATTCACCTGTCCCCGGACAGGTGAATATGGCATTTACTCACCCCCTCCTGGCGAGGTCTCTGCAGCCCCTGCTCTTCTCCCACGGTCTCCGGCAGCTATGCCTAACTTCAGCGGTCACGTGGTACCGCTCATTAAAGTCATGAATATGTACATATTCATGACTTTAATGAGCGGTACCACGTGACCGCTGAACACAGGCGCCGGAGACCATGGGAGAAGAGCAGGGGCTGCAGAGACCGTGCCAGGAGGGGGTGAGTATATAGGACAGCTGCGCTCCCCCTCCCCCGCCGACCCTCTGGTATATGACTCTAGTATAAGCCGAGAGGGGGACTTTCAGCCTTAAAAAATGGGCTGAAAATCTCGGCTTATACGCGAGTATATACGGTATATTGATTCCATGGTGCTGTATATGAGGAGGGGTTATATACAAAATACAGATATCACTTAGTGTACAAACTAATACTGACAGGCTGGTACAGAGGGGAGAGGGTCCTGCCCTTGCGGGCTTAGCCTACAGGTTAATAGGGAAATGAGACAATAGGTTAGAGGTTCCGGGAATTCTGATGGTGGTGAGGAGGCAGCAGGTCATTGCAGGATTTAAGCTTTCTTGAAGAGGTGGGTTTTCAAGTTCTGTCTGAAAGTTCAGAGTGTGGCGGATTATCAGACGTGTTGGGGCACAGAATCCCAGAGGAAGGGGTGTTATACTTAAGAGAAGTCTTGGAGGCGATTGGGTGAAGAACGTATGAGTGTGGAGGAGAAGAGAAGGCGGTTTTGGGAGGACTGGAGGGTTGCATGTTGGAATTTCAAACTTAATTTCCATAGCATTCAAATGGAGAAATCTTAAAAAAAAAAAAAAAAAAGTAACGGCAATGTGCTTTGATCGCACTCCTGTGAGCTTGATTTCTTAAATATCCATAATACTTTTATATTAAAAGCGGACCAATTCTACACCACGCTAAAAGCCACATATAAGGTCCTGTATAAAGAGAGAAAAATGTATGTGATGTAGAAAAAGCATACCACAGCGGTCTATAAATTGCTAAACAAAATAGAAACTACGGTAATACCAATAAGAAATGACAGATATCAATAACAATGTGATTTCATCACATCTATTCAAACCAACAAAGAATCTGGTTCCTAGATTATAAATCTGAAAGGCATCCTGTGTGAGGAAGCGTCTCCTCTGCTGGTTGGTTTATTAACCTTTTTCAACACCAATTACCTGGAGAGAAGAAATACAAAGTTAATGGCATGTAATAAATCTGTATTGCCACTGAGGAAACAGATTTATACTTGTAGTGTTGTAGATATAGTTATGAAATGCAAACTGTTCTCTTCGCCACAATGGCACCCACAGAGAGAGGGGATCCGCCCCTAGGAACATGAAACCCTACAGAGATAAAATTTGCGGTCCCCCTCGCTCCCTCAGTTTGGTTTCCTGGGCTGTGATGCCGCCTGTGCGGTGTCTGAGGGAACGGCAGGGCTCCAGCGCCGGAAGCAGCGTCGGGGGTGTCCTGTCTTTCAGCTCCCCCCCTCGTCTGGCGAAGGACAGCGTGAGGCCAGGGTCTGGGTGGGCCGCCCTGGTTCACGCCGGGAGCGCTGTGCGGCTGGACGGGCTGTCTCTGTCCGGGGGAGCGGGCAGGGTGTGCGCATTGGCCACCCTGCTACCCCTGTAGGTCCGGTATGGCGGCGCACAGCCGGTGGGAGGTAAATCTGGCACGCGCACGTGCAGGAGACCTGTGGAGCACTCTCCCCCGGAAGTACTCTGCTTTACTTCCGGGGGTGCCGGGGAGGCGGCGGTGTCTGCGCAGGAGAAGAGGCTGGGAGCTGCGCATGTGCAGATGAGGGGGGACGCCGAACCCGGAAGTGAGATAGACCCAGAAGTGTTATGTGGAGGTGGAAAAAAAAAGTGAAAGTGGACGCTACAAGCAGAGTGGTTCCGCAGACAGAAGTGTTAAAAGCAAGAAAGCGAATCAAACCACTTCTGGACCTGTGCTTCTGCCTCCGCAACCGGTAATATGCGGACAGCTTCACTGGGTGAGTGTTGCCAACCACACCTATTAAGCTGATAGCCTTTTCTTTCTGTGTACCCCTTCAGGTTAAAAGGACCGGAAAATCAAAACATAAAGAATATGCCCTCTGTTCTCAACCCCTTCCTGACAGTTACCCCAAAAGGCTTTGTCAGAGCTGTATGGGGCATGTCCTGCAGGAGGAGTTATCGGTCAGAACGGACGCCATTAGACTCATGATCAGGGAAGAGCTTCAAGGGTATGCCACACTAAACGGGATCGCAAACGAGATCACTAAAACGTCACTATTTTGCGATCTCGTTAGCGACTTAGCTGTGTGTGGCATGTAGCAACTATGTGGCCCCTGCTGTGATCTCGTTGATCGTTCACTAGAGTTCTGGACCGTTTTTTGATCGTTGGCATCCCGCTGGTGAGCCTATATCGCTGTGTTTGGCACCTTTTGCGAACGACCCTTTAATGGGTTTAGCGTCACGGAATGGATCGCAATATCTAGAAGTTCTCTTTTACGTCACAGAGAGGATCGCAGCAGTTGCAAAGCAGGCTAGCAGGACGCAGAGAGCAGGAGCGATGCTGGAAATTCCTATGAATCAGAAGCGCTCAGTACATGCTAATGACATCCTAACGACCGCCAAAGTCGTTAAAGAGATCGCTGACCGCTGATGAGTCGTTTATGAGATCTCCTGTTTGGCAGCTACTAGCGACCTAAAAGAGATCTCACAAACGATCTCATTAGCTTGCGTCGTTATTGAGCGCTAACGAGATCACTAAGTGTGGCAGTACCTTCAGGCACTTAGCTCCGGCAAGGTCAGAAAGCAGAGGCCTAGCAGGGAATGTGCCTTCTTGGTGTCAAGTTCATCCTCAGAATGGTGAGCTCAGTTACCTCACATGAGTCATCATCCTTGGAGGAAGAAAGCCGTGCTTGTTTCCCGATCGACAGCACTAATAATCTAGTTAAGTCGGTCCAGGGAACTATGGGGTTAGCATATACTAAAGAACCCAAAACGGCACAGGATATTATGTTCGCAGGCTTCTCTCAAAAGAAAAAGCTGATATTTCCGGTTATACCGGCAGTCAAATAACTGGTTAAAAAGGAATGGGAGAAGCAGGGGTGTGGATTTCTTCCCTCAACATCAAACGGTGGTACCCCTTTGACGATGAGGACTTAACACCGTCGTCAAAGGTTCTGAAGGTGGATGCAGCCGTAGCATCAACCTCACGTCGTTCATAAAGGGTGTCAAACTCAGCGATTCATGCTCACCATGCCAACAATCAAAAAACGGTCCAGAACGTTCGCGCACGATCAGTGACATCGCAGCAGGGGCCACATCGCTGCTACATGTCACACACAGCGACATCGCTAACTATGTCGCTGCTGCATCATAAAATCAGTGTCAACAAGAAGAGTGAGTGATATCCAAGCTCTGTCAGTTGATTTCCCCCCCCCCCTTCCTGTCAATATTCCAGGATAGGATAGTATTAAAATCCGACCCTTCTCATCTCCCTAAGGTTTCTACTAATTTCCATAGATCTCGAGGGACTTTTCTACCCTCCTTTTGATAACCCTGCATCTCCTGAAGAGGAAAGATTTCACACCATAGATGTGAAGAGAGATGGCCTAGCCTATATAGACAGGACTTGTCCCTGGAGGCAGAGCAGGGCTCCATGTCCTTTCAGGGCCACATGAAGGTCTGGAGTGACAAAGGGCACGCTATTCCGTTGGATCAGAGATGCAATCGGTCTGGCCTACTCGGCAAGAGGTGAAAGCCCTCCGGAGGGGATAAAAGCACATTCCGCACGGGCTATGGCATCCTCCTGGGTTGAGAAGGCGGACGTTCCGATTGACCTCGTATGTAAGACTGCAACTTGGTCCTTACCATCTACTTTTTACAGTCACTACATGCTAAACTTGTCTTCTTCCTCTGACTTGGTCTTCAGTAGATCGGTTCTTAGCACGGTGGCCCCCACCCCAGGTGATCGTCTCTGAAAATCTCTCGGGTGCGGTCGTGGCAAAGAGAAAAAAACGGATTACTTACCGCTAATGTTCTTTTATAGAGTCCACGACAGCACCCACTCACTTCCTTCCCTTAGTTGTATGTGTATATAATATAGCTGGAAACGTAAATATGTTCATACTTAAATGGCTTGCGGAGAAATTAACTAAAGCTTGTGTGGCGGTTCCTCTCATTCTCTGTAATCCAACTGAGGGAGCGAGTGGGACCGCCCCTTTTATCTCTGAAGGTTTCCTGTTCCTAGGAGCGGATCCCCTCTCTCGGTGGGTAAAGAGCATTACCGGTAAGTAATCCGTGTTTTGTATGAAGTGCAACCTTATGTGTATTAGACAGCGCAGCGTATTGTATAAATGACATCCTGAGAATGGCAATTGTTTTATTATAACTGAGAATTATTGGAAAAGGATTTAGTGCAGGGGTCTCAAACTCAATTTACCCGGGGGTCGCTGGAGGTAGAATCTGGGTGAGGCTGGGCCGCATCAGGTTTTCCACAAGAAAAGCTCTTACAAAACAGGTGGAAATAGGCTATCATGACTAAATGAATTATTCTTAATATGTTACAATACCAGGATCTGAGGATTTTCTGTTTTGAGGTCAAGAGCTCTCTGATGCGATGTTGCTGCCTGTCTCGCTTCCTTCCTCTTTTGACACTGCAGTGTGGTGGACAAGAAAACATTAACTGGTTAACAGCAAGAAGTCATTCCCCCTAGCGCTCATTCTCCCCCATTGCTTTTTCCCCAGCATTGCTTTTCCCCATCACTCCCATCATTGCTTTTTCCCCAGCATTGCTTTTCCCCATCACTCCCATCATTGCTTTTCCCCATCACTGTTTTTCCACATTGCTTTTCCCCATTACTCCCATCATTGCTTTTCCCCATTACTCCCACATTGCTTTTCCCCATCATTGCTTTTCTTCATTACTCCCACATTGCTTTTCCCCATTACTCCCACATTGCTTTTCCCCATCATTGCTTTTCCCTATTACTCCCACCAGGGCCGGCGTCAGCACCCGACACACCCGGGCAAGTGCCGGGGCCCTGAGCAGGCGGGGGGGCCCACTCGCCGTCTGGCACCCCCACGCCCGTTAGCGGAGGAGAGCGGTGTCAGCGCCGCCACTGGGCCCCCCCCCCGCTTGCTCAGAGCCCCGGCATCAGCTGGCACAATACTTACCTCTCCTGTGCCTCCGCTGCCGCAGCTCCGGGCTCCAGGGTGCGCCGGCGCTTCCTCTCACAGCAGAGTCGCTGAATGACGTCATCATTCAGCGGCCGGCTGTGGCAGAGAGAGCGGACGCTGGACAGGTGAGACTGTGTGTGTGTCTCTGTGTGTGTGTGTGTGTGTGTGTGTGTGTGTGTGTGTAAGAGAGTGCTTGTGTGCTGTGGTGCTGTCTGTGTGTGATGATGGGCAGGCATTGCTGATAATGGGGAGGCATTGATGATGGGGAGAAGATGATGATAATGGGCAGGCATTGATGATAATGGGCAGGCATTGCTGATAATGGGCAGGCATTGATGATGGGGAGAAGATGATGATGGGCAGGCATTGATGATGATGGGGAGACGATAATGATGATGGGGAGGCGATGATGATGATGGGCAAGCATTGATGATAATGGGAGGCAATGATGATGATGGGGAGACGATAATGATGATGGGGAGGCGATGATGATGATGGGCAGGCATTGATGATAATGGGGAGGCATTGATGATGATGGGGAGACGATGATGATGATGGGCAGGCATTGATGATAATGGGGAGGCCATGATGATGGGGAGGAGATAATGATGATGATGGGGAGGCAATGATGATGATAAGGAGGCAATGATGATTTTGGGGAGGCAATCAGGATGATAATGGGGAGTCTTTCCACAGTGCCCTTTCCTGAGCCGTAACAGTGCAGAACGCAGTACAGCGCAGAGGAGAGCTCCATATTTTGTATGGAGCATTATATGGGGACCAGTATCCTGTATGGAGCATTATATTGGGTCCAGTATTCTGTATGGAGCATTATTTTGGGTCCAGTATTCTGTATGGAGCATTATATGGGGGGTGACATCCTGATGGGGTATTATATGGGTGATGAGGGGGAGACTGTGGTGCCCATAATATTGTATGGAGGACTGTACTGTCCAGTCTGTACTATGCTGTGAGGATTTGGCGGTTTTTGAGCTATTGTACAATTTACAATAGATATCACTCATGTAATGGAAGAAGAGAAGTATTTGGCATTGTACTGTACCCATATTTCTCTGCTGTATCTGTGCATCATGAATCGTGGTCTGTGTTAAGGGGGCCCACTGAGGCCCTTTCGCCCGGGCCCATAAAATCCTGGAGCCGGCCCTGACTCCCACATTGCTTTTCCCATCATTGCTTTTCCCCATTACTCCCACATTGCTTTTCCCCATCACTGTTTTTCCCCATTACTCCCACATTGCTTTTCCCCATTACTCCCACATTGCTTTTTCCCCATTACTCAGCTTTTTTCCACATTACTCCCACATTGCTTTTCCCCATTACTGTTTTTTCCACATTACTCCCACATTGCTTTTCCCCACTCACTGTTTTTCCACATTACTCCCACATTGCTTTTCCCCATCACTGTTTTTCCACATTACTCCCACATTGCTTTTCCCCATCACTGTTTTTCCACATTACTCCCACATTGCTTTTCCCCATTGCTTCTCCCCATCAGTTTTTCCCCATCAGTTTTTTCCCCATCACTCTCCTGCGCGCACACACACACCATCTCTCACCTGTACATACACATGCACACACACACACACACACCACCTCTCACCTGTACATACACACACACCACCTGTCCGCAGCATCACTGGGCCCGCGCTTCCTCACTCTGACAGAGCAGGCCGCTGAATGATGACGTCATTCAGCGGCGCGGCTCTCTGTGTCAGACAGGAAGCGTGGGCGGCGGCAGCAGCAGGAGATGAGGTGAGTATGCCCGGCGACATCTCTGTGGTATCGCTCATTACGCTTATGAATATGGGCGGCACGCCTATGAGAGGAGTGGCGTCTTATTCATGACCTTAATGAGCAGTACTACCAGTGACTGGGATTTCACATGCGGTGTTTCTCGCATGTGAGATCCCAGCAGAGGGCCGCAAAATACCGTACCGAGGGCCCATGAGGTGAGGACCGCAAACTCGTGTCCCGAGGGCCGCAGTTGGGCCGCGAGTTTGACGCCCCTGATTTAGTGGTAACTGCTTGATTTGCATGGCCTTACAATACAAGCACATTTTACCATCTACCTTTCGTGTCCCTCTATTCCCTCAGACTGTAGCTTGTGAGCAGGGCCCTTACTCCTGTGTGGCGCTTATGTCGGTCTGTACAAGTCCCTTCTGAAATGTAAAGTACTGTGGAATAGTTTGGCGCTATAGAAATAACTTGTACAGCGTTTGGCACAGCACTTAAAAATACATGGTTTGACCTCGACGTCTTTCATATTTGCTTGATAAGAACCTGTTTTTATTTATTTTTTTGTATAGTATAAGTAAAAATTTGAGTATTTTATTAAATTGAGGTATGTATTGCAGGAAAAAACTTTCCTTTGAATATCTACATTAGTACTTGGATGACATGAAATGAAATCATTGCGATTTCTATGCTGGAAATCTTTGGAAACAGTCCAAAATCTGAGTAGAAGTTCCCTTAGCTAGTTTATTACGGAGAAAGGGCAAGTTCTATATATAAATTGCAGTTACTACAATTCCTTTTAATTAGTAAGTTCACCATCCGGTATTGAAGTTGGTGTCTTTTTGGTGTCGCTTTATTCTTTCCCTTCTTGGCGGTTTCTCCATTTCAGTTCTTATGGCATTTTAACCTTTGCCTGAATAAATTTTTTTTTAATTTTATCAAAGGAGCTGGATGAACCTTTTTGCCCTCTCCCCCTCTATATTTCTTCACACATCTGATCAAGACTGTTAGGTGCACCTGTAGACTTTGGACTTCTTTGGTGAGGTGGTTTACAGTAACTATGATTTCAACATCTGGTTTTTATTTGGTTTTATCCAGATATTCAGAACCTACCCTTTTTGGCAAAATGTGAATACTTTCTTTCTATTGACTTAACATTTGGCCTACTTTTTTTATTACTAATATTAGTGGTCAACTTAAAAGATTAAGTCAGTTTTAGTCTATTGCTTTTTATCTCTGGGAGCCTCACCAATTACAAGAATAGGAGTTGCTTGTCACCTGCACAGATGGAGCAGCAGGTAAAGTACCCTGGAACATCCCTTTAAAGGGAACCTGTAGGCTGCCCTTCACCTCCTACACCATCATAACTTTAAATAAACAAATTTTGCGTCTAATTTGTCATGTGCAAATAAGGCCGACTGGTTTAGCCTCGATCCTAGATCACATGATTGACAACCACCACACGCGGAGTAACTTCATGCATGTACAAAATGTTCTGCCTTTTTGAGAATGCACAAATGAAGATGGCTGTGTGTCAAAATTTCACACACATGCGTGAGATTTGTGATGGAGAATTGGGTCCGTGTATGGCAGATGTCAGTCATGCTCAATAAACGTGATCACTGGATCGACTCTGCTGGAACAGTGCGGCTCATACTCATATGACAAGTGAGATGTAAAAGTTTTTTTTTTTTTGAGAAACGATTACATGGCATTTGCATGATATTAATACATGACTAGGCTCCTTTAATGCTCTGACTGCTCAGGAGGCTGGCCGGTTCCCATACCTGATAATGTCTTGCTGTATCCTGGTGACCTAGTTGGCGGTTAATGTAGTAGAGCGTGCTTACATTCATTACACCATATGGAAGGAGCTATTTATATTGACCAGTGCAATACTTTGCATCATTACTGCCAAACCATATTAATACGATCAAAATTTCTTGCAATAGAAAACCTAAAAAGCCTTAGGGTGCCCACCCCCACATAAAGACCTGACCGAGCCGACAAGTTTCAGGTAAAATTCCCCCCCCCCCCCTAGCTGTTGGCCAAATGATTGTGCAGCTGATGGCTATATTACCCAGGTCCAGCATATACAGGAGCATTCGGCTAGGCTGTGAGGTCCTGTAGTCTGAACTGCTGTCAGACCCTGGAGGCTAATCTACTGGAGAACAAAAGAAACTAAACTTTTCTACAGCAACATCCCCATTAGACCAATGGCTGCTTCCCCCAATATTGGTCTATGGGGGCCTTCACCTGTGTGTTTTTTTTTTTTTGTTTGATTTTTTTCCCCTTGTTATTAAAGTGGTTTTCCCATGAACAAAAGTTAATTTTAATCAATAGATCTTGGAATAATAACTTCCACAATTGGATGTCTTAAATAAAATGTTCCTGTGCTGAGAAAGTCTTATAAATGCGCCCCTGCTGTGTACTGTGTAATGGCTGTGTCTGCCCGTGCAGGGACATGGTCTGATCATACCACATCTCCTGGGCTGGGGAGGACCCAAAAGAGAGGATACAGACATTGCAGCATGAGATCGCTAATTATTTTTTCTTATGAAGTAAAACATTGTTTAACCCCTTCATGACTGAACCCTTTTTCGATTTTGCGTTTGTTTTTCCGCTCCCCTTATTCTCAAAGTCATAACTTTATCTTTCCGTCAATATGGCCAGGGCTTGTTTTTTGCAGAACAAGTTGTACTTTTGAATGACACCATTGGTTTTACCATATCGCATACTCAAAAACTGGAATTAAATTCTAAGTGCTGTGAAACTGCAAAAAAAAGTGCAAAATTAGTAAAAGTAAATAATTGCTTCATTTCCGAGACACGTAGCATCTCTATTTTTCGTGATTTTGGGTTGGGTGAGGGCTTATTGTTTGCATGCCGCACTGACGTTTTTATGATGCCATTTTGGTGCCGATACGACCTTTTGATTGCCCATTATTGCATTTTAATTCAATGTTGCGGCGACCAAACAAATTTAATTCTGGCACTTTTACCTTTTTTTTTTTTTTTTAATTTTATTTTTTCGTTTCACCGTTTAGTGAGCAGGTTAATTCTTTTTTTATATTTATCTGGCGATTTCTGAATTTAGCGATAACAAATATGAATGTATTTGATTTTTTTTTTTTTTTTTTTTTGATTTTGAATGGGCTAAGGGGGGGCGATTTGATAATATATATATATATATATATATATATATATATATATATATATATATATATATATATATATATATATATATATATATATATATATATATATATCATATTTTTTTATATTTTTAAAAACATTTTCTTAAACTTTTGGCATGCTTCAATTGTCTCCATGGGAGGCAAGAAGCTGCCATAACCCGAAGGGCTCTGCTACATATAGGTGATGATCAGATCGCCTGTATGTAGCAGAATTGCTGACTTGCTGTGAGCGCCAACCATCAGTTGTTCAAAACAGCTGACATGTGCCGGAAAATGTGGGCTTAGCGCCGGAGCCCTCATCAAAGGGGTTGACACATGTGCTGTACTAGTAAGGCGCATGTCGTGAAGGGTTTAAAAAAACAAACTAAAGAAAAAACAGGCAGGTAAATGTTTTACCACACAAATAATTGGCTGTGATCCTGTGCTGTAATATCTGTATCCTCTCTTTTGCCTCCACCCCTACCCAGGAGATGTGGTATGATCAGACCATGTCCCTGTATGGTAAGACAAATCCATTACAGTACACAGCAGGGGCACATTTATAAAATTATCTCAGCACAGGAACATTTTTTAGCACATCCAATTGTGGAAATTGTTATTCCAATATATATGGATTTAATTAAGATTTACTCACTGAAAAATCACTTTAAGCATAGTCTTATGCCACATATGACAGCAGCATCAGGGAACTTGGCTCTCAAAAACATTCATCTGTAATCTCCTCAATAGGGCTGTAATGGCTGCTGTCTACAAGATTGCTGCCAAATAGGCCATTTTTTAAAGATCTTCACACAAGATTACTTCTTGATGAAAATAGTTGCTTGTAGTTTTTTATATCATCACGTGGATCTGTAGAGCCTACATCTCAATAGCCATAATTAAAATACTGATGAAGTGGGCGTACAAGTCCGTGCATTTCAATGGGAGATCCCTGGTGGTAAAACAGGCGGTGCATGACCTGGCAGCCTACAGCAGGCAGAAGGTTTTTTAAGTGTGAGATAACCAATTACTTGGTCACTGATTTTCTTCATGGTCATTTTCTTGTTTTAAGTGCATGTTCACACAGAATTGTTTTTGCACACAAGTTTTGATGAATATCCACAAAAAAGTATTCAAAGAATATTTGCAGCGTTTATGTGAAGTCTGAAGCTGAAAAACTACTCCACAAAAGCCTAATCTATTCTGCTTGTTTTGGTTAATTGATGTCTTGATTTAACATCTTGGCTTTATAATTGTCTAATAAGATGTAGACAAGATTGTGCCTAATTAAAATCTTCCGATCCATATGAAGTTGGTGAACCACCCTGACTTTTCAGTCTTAAAACCTTTCTGAAACTTAACCTAAATAATCTAAATTCAAATATTTCTTATACTTGCTTCAAACTGGTTCTTTGTAATTACAGACTTACAAAGTGTACTTTTAATTAGTTTTCTGAGCGGGCTGACCTCACTTTGTTCTAGGGCTAAGACAGTTTCTAAATGTAAATTTTTTTTTTTTTTGTTTACCAACCTTAAAAGCTTTAGCATTTGCTGTAGTTGCATTAAGAATGCATACCATCCTCCTTTTGATATGCTGATTGCCTATCTCCAAGAACAAAACCCCGGGGTTTTACTATTGTGATGAATGACTTGACCTACAGTGATGGATGAGATAGGCAGGATGACTCTGCACTGTAAAATCTTTGAAGGTTGGACACCATTTGTGATGCTGGGAGCACTTGGAATCATTACCACTGATTTTAAGTAGATATGGCTTCTATATGCAAAGATTTTTCTTCTCTTGACATCAGTTGTTTCTTTAAGTTTGCCTAAAGGGTATGCCACACTAAACAACATCGCTAACGGGATCGCTAAAAAACGTCACTATTTAGCGATCCCGTTAGCGATGTTGTTGTGTGCGGCATCTACCAGCGACGTGGCCCCTGCTGTGATCTCGTCCGTCGTCCTGATCGTTCCGGACCCTATTTTCATCGCTGGCGTCCCGCTGGTAAGTATCTAATCGCTGAGTGTGGCACCTTTTTTAGCGATTTAGCGGTACTTTTGTACCGCTAAAGTCGTTAAGGAGATCGCTAACCGCGATAGCGTCCTTAACGATATCGCTAAATTAGGTAGCTACTAGCGATTTAGAAACAATTCCGCTAGCGATCTCATTAGTATGCGACGCTAACGAGATCGCTAGCGGGATTGTGTAGTGTGGCAGTACCTTTATTAGATTGCACTAAAAAAAAGCCATCCAGTGTTCCTTCTGCTACATTTTTTACAGGATTACATTGAAGGGGAAAACCTTTAACTTGAAATTTGTTTGTAGGCTCTGTTCACACTAGTATTTTAGGGGTTCACGCAAGACCATTGGCAAAGTTGTCATGGCTCAGTTATAAGATGGATTTACACTGTCTGGTATTCAGTGAATAGGATTCCTAGATATGCTTGTTCTGAATAATCTTCGTGTTAACAGGTGAAGAACGAGCAAAGCACTTGTTTGTCCGGTGAAATGATTTACGCTTGCTCCCGGGGTAATCGGGACATGGACGTTCTGTGCGCATGGAGGTGTAGTGTGCCTGCCAGAACAGCCTACTAACTGCAAATCGGAGAAGTTGTTAGATTTTGTCCATTCAATCTTTTTGCTTAAGCATCTGTTCAGTCACCTAGCTATGAAAACTTTAATTTATTTTTGTCTTGTTTTGTTGGTCCTTTACCCATTTTTTTCCTCTTTGCTGTTCTGATATTGTATTCTCTTCATAAGAAGGTTGCAGTGGCGGGTTTTGCTCTGAATATGTGACACTCCTGGCCGCCGCTTGACCTTTTTGTAGGTGTGTACGCCTATAATGTGCAATTGCTCTATTTTAAGACCACACTTTCATTACTAAATGACTTTCAGGGAAGAATAGGCTATTTAGATTAGCCTAACTTGGTCACAGGCCCATCAATGCTTCGAGTGTTGCTAATTTAGTGCGGGTTTTATAGTAGGCCCGTAACTTAATGATTATGGCTTTTTCATATGACAGAATAAGTGTTTTTTTTCCCTTCCCCCTCCTTTCAGCCTAGGGCCGGGCAGTTATTTAGGCTCCAAAGCTTAGGGAATTTTATGGGCTCCTTCTAGCAATGGCATTCAGATGGAATGTCCCAGGCCTTTGTTTACTGGGAATGAACTCTGAATCTTCACATACAGGAGCACTCTGCAGGTAGCCAAGATGGTTAGGGATTTAGGCCATGACCTCATACCCTGGTGCCTAATTAAGGCCTCTTTCACATGCCTGGCGGCGCCCCCGGCATTTTGCCGCAGCGCCGCATCTGAAAATCTGATGCGCCGCATGCGGCTTTTTTCGCATTGACATGCGTTAGCGCCGGATGGCGCCGCATGTCAATGCGTTGCATGCGGTTTTGTCCGGATGCGGCGCAAATGTACATTGCGGCGTCCGGAAAAAAACGCTGCATGTAACGTTTTTTGTTTTTGCCGGATGGTTTCTTATCTCTCCAAGCATCAGAAACCATCCGGCAAAAAAACGCATTTTGGCCGCCGGAAGTGTGAAAGGTTTTCACATGCGGCGCTGCGGCAAAATTCCGGGGGCGCCGCCAGGCGCCCGCCGGAAATGTGAAAGAGGCCTAACTTTGAGATATTAATAGGAATGAAAAGTAAATGCTTGGAAATGGGAAATGTTGCATTCCTAGTTATTTAGTACCCAGTAGGAATTGGGTTCTATTCAGGGTTTTTACCCAGGTTGTCTTTAACTTTCCCTTCATAAATTGTAACACTATATACTATAATTTTGCTTTTATAATTTACTGTATACAATGTTTTTATTCTATGTGCAACTAATGTTAAATTGAATGTGGTAGTAAATACATGCAGCCCAAACTACGGGCAGAATGTATCCCACACTGATACTATCATTTCAGCCACATACAGGTTACGCTGAAACGTGGCTTTTCAGAGAAACCTTACATTGAAGGTTGGGTTCACATTTAGTCCTTTGGTTCGGGGCTTCCTTCTGGGAAAAAAAATAAAGTTGTGTTTTATCGCAGACATGGTCATTAAAGAAGTTGAATGGAGTTGAGCCTTCATTTTTCCTTTTGAGGAACATTGCTAAAGTTAAACCTCTTATTCCACCGGAAGACCTCTCGACACTGCAAAATGCCATCACAATCTCCGAGCTAGACTATTGTAATGCCCTATATATAGGCCTCCTAAACAAAACAATATACTGCCTTCAATTAGGAGAGCATATAGAAAAAAAAATGCACAAATGAGTAGAAATATAAAAATAGTATTAATTAAATAGTAATAATTCAATATTGTCTGTAAAGCGATGTGGAATTAACGGTGCTATATAAAGGAGTAAAATAAATAGTAAAATTAGTACATGGCGTGAGAGAAGGCTTGCTAGCCAAAATGCGCATTGGGGTCATGGCACTGTAATAGCTAGGTAACTTTTCATTATTGTATCTATATTTATGCCCTTTACAAGGTGATCACTCTGATTTTGAATTTGATATAAACATCAGGACTAGAGTTGAGCGAAAATCTTCGGTTCCCCGCTTATTCGGCAAGCTATAGCGCTTGCCGATTCCACTACAGCGGGAACCCGGCTTCCTGGATCGCGTCGGCTGAACAGCTGATCACTGCTGCAGCTGCATGTGTCGTGGCTGTGTTAGGCCTCTTTCACACATCAGTTTTTTGACTTCAGGCGCGATCCAGCGTGTTAAAAAAACGGATCCGGTACCGAATGCGTTTTTTTAGCATTGACTTTCATTAGCGCCGAATTGCGCCTGATGTCGTTGCGTTGCATCCCTTTTTGTCCGGATGTGGCGGAAATGTACATTCCGGCGGCCGGACAAAACGGTCACAAACTTTTTTTTTTTTTTTTTTTTTTTTTTCCGGAGCCACCTGTTGCATCAGTTTTTACATTTCAGCGCCGGATCCGTCCCTTCAGGTGTTCGACGGATTATGCCTGACACAAAAAAACTGATGTGTGAAAGTAGCCCAACACGCAGGCTCTCCATGCATGTGCTGCGACTGTGACACAGCTTCACAGACTGTGACAAGGGGTTGATAAGGGACAAAAGTGTGGCCCATAGTCCATATGCAGCCCTTTGACTATTCCTGTCTGGCCCATGGACCGAAACATCAAAAGGAGTTAGATACTGTGATCTGCACCATGTGGCTGTCCTCTGCCCAGCAATCTTCATTTCAACAGGATCGGCATCCTCAGGGCACAGATTTCTGTGAATGCAATGATGGAGGTGGGAGCCACCACCTTCTCCCTGCTCAATCATTCATCCTGTGCATCTGAGTCTCTTGGTGCAATATCGTCACCAGAATCATGCTTGCTGGGGGTCTTTTTTGTACTTGTGCGAGGGCAGTATAATTTTGTGTGGGTAGACTGTTGGTGTTCTTTTTCTGTGTTCGTGAGGGCCATTCTAGTATGTGTGGGAACTATGATGGTCATTTTAGTGTATGGGGAGGCTGAGTGAATGTTAACTGTTAGGCCGGCGTCACACTAGCGAGTTTGATGCGAGTTAGTCGCACGACTTACTCGCATCAACACCCGGCATGGCCGCCCGCTCTCGGACCAGAGTGCGCGGCTGCATGTATTTCTATGCCGCCGCGCACTCTGGTCCGAGAGCGGGCGGCCGTGCCGGGTGTTGATGCGAGTAAGTTGTGTGACTAACTCGCGTCAAACTCGCTAGTGTGACGCCGGCCTTAGGGGAACATCAAACCGGGCGTTTGTTGTGGAATTTGGGGACATCGTGCTGTGTGGGAGCTGTGAGGTCCATCATACTATTAGTTGGAATCCTTGGGGTCCATTATTCTAAGTGCTGTGAGGTCCATCTTTCTGTATTGGGGGGAGTGGGGGGAGTGCTGGCTGTAGGGTTGTGTGTGGGGGAGCTCTTTGAAGGTGCATCCATACTGATATACACAAAATGAAAGAATATAAACTTTATATTAAGTAGTATTTTTATTATTTTAAATAGGTGCTACAGCTAAGAATGCATATCTGTAATGTATGATTAGTGGTAGTCAACATACTTAATTCTGCTCAATATTAAGTAATGGTAGTAAGGGTAATATTTTTTAATTATTTAGAATTACGATCGACTTGTTGGTTTGACCCTCCAGTCAGTCTCATGTGGTCCCTTAGGAAAATTAATTGCTCACCCATGATATAGAATGTAGTAACCAAGGAAAAACAGCAAAGTATAAAAGAAGCCAACCCATGGATGAATGTGTCAAATGATTAGGATATCCAGAATGGTGAAATTATAAGTTTATTGCTATGTGGAAAATGCATTTCTGCCACTTTCTTATTCAAATCATTCATCCTAGTTAGCCATTCATCCTAGTTAGCCATTAAAAGGTATCAACCACTGAGGACTCTCAAGTCTAAATATTATCCTAGAGATATTCACTGATGGGCTTACTGAGAAGAAACACCCATCCACAGTTTTGGTGCTCTCTAGGGTTGTGCCTAATGTGAGAATAACACCAGGTGTGCCTCTAAAATTTGGAATTTTATTTTGCTGATGTCAAAGATCGATCTACTACATTAGTGGAGCACTGCGATCTGTTTTCATAACCAGTATGACGTGTAATGACTGACAGTTCTGTTTTTCTCACTGCAGAACTGTGTGATTTTGTACAGAGTACAGCAGAGAAATATTGTCCTTACAAACACATCTGCAGTAGTGCTGTCAGCTCAGCTGTTCTCTCCTCTCTCCAGACTCTGCCAGTGAGGGAGAAGCTGAAGAAATGGTAATCAGAGTACTGCAGCGGGCCTGAGAGCACTGAGGAGAGCTACCACTGCAGATGTGTTTGTACAAAGTTCAGCTCTGTTGTGCTGTTAATCTGCATTCCTGATTCCACTTCAGGGCTGTGTGATTATAACTTTCAGTCATTATAGATCTCACCCAGGTAGCGCCCCCTTTCATTAAAATAAGCTCTGGAGCCAGATTCTCATGTAGACCTTTGTTCGGCCCATAGATTCTGACAGCTCACTCACAGGTTAAGAAAATAAGTGCAGATTTTTCTTGTATATGACATCAGATTACATTAGTCAGTTTATTCAACTTTCTATGACTCTCCTATCCGTGTAGATGGCTTACAAGGGTTGATCCTACTGACAGATCCCATTTAAGAAATGGATGTCTGAAATCCTTGTGATTAGCTATAACTTTAGTGTTTAACAATCTAATAATTGTATAGCTTGTTAGAAGTAATATATTTGATGGCTTTGTAAAGTAGGAGTAAATGTAAAGTTAGAATAGAAGTTTAATTGGGTATTAAATATTTGACTTTTTTTTTTTTTTACCCCAATGTATATGTAGTGAAGAGTAAAAATTTTCATTGTGTGGTAATGATGGGTGTGTGCTCCTGTGTAGATTTCTCCTCGTTTGATCTGGACATAATGCAGCCTTTTGTTTTTGTTCATTCGGGCAATAAGGAACTTGATGTATTTTGATGTGTATATTGTTTTGGTGTAAATCTGTAGTCTATTTAGTACGGGCTAAACTTATCCTAGTATATATGTACATCTGTAAGTTAAAATAATTAACACACCACCACAGACGGCACCTTCATCCTACCAGGACCTTCAGTTGGTCCCTACCCTGTCGGATTTCCGTATATATATGGCCTGGAGCCTTTTCAAGTTTTCATGTCCCACAGTGGCCTCCTCTGTTCCTTTTCCGTTATCTTCCTTAAGGTTTGAGAAAGACCCATTGCAGTGTCGAAACGTTACCTCTACACGTTTTTTATGCTGTGGTGTTTTCAAATAAAACTTTTTTCACTTGCATTGAAAGATTGTTTGAGTGCGTCTGTTTTTCCAATTACATGTGCTCCTGTGTAGATTTCTCCTCGTTTGATCTGGACATAATGCAGCCTTTTGTTTTTGTTCATTTGGGCAATAAGGAACTTGATGTATTTTGATGTGTATATTGTTTGTCTGGTTTAAATCTGTAGTCTATTTAGTACGGGCTAAACTTATCCTAGTATATATGTACATCTGTAAGTTAAAATAATTAAGTAAAAAAAACTGTAATTTTAGGTTAATTTTTTTTGGTGGTTGCACTGTTAGGTTAAGTTCACATTAGCATTCGGGGGTTTGCGGAGGGCTGCGTACTTCCTCCGTTAAGCCCCGCATACTTCTGCATGCATCCTGCATGCCTATCTTTAACATTGCGTACGCAGGACATGCGGATGTATGCGGATGCGTTGTCTTGATGCGCCTGCCGACCGCACGGGAACGCAACAAGTTGCGTTTTGCTTGGCAGCATCTGTTAGTGCAGTGTTTCCCAACTCCAGTCCTCAAGGCTCACCAACAGATCATGTTTTCAGGATTTCCTTTGTATTGCACAGGTGATGCAATTATCACCTGGGCAATACTAAAGGTACTGTCACACTAAGGGCCCCGTCTCGCATAGCGACACACCGGCGATCACGACAACGATCAGGATCGCTGGTGTGTCGCTACATGATCGCTGCTGAGCTGCCAAACAGGCAGCTCAGGCAGCGATCAGGACAGCGACACTGCGGGTAACGTCGCCTAGTTACCCGCAGTGTATGTTGGATACCAGCCCGCTGATGCAGGGAGCTGGTAACCAAGGTACACATCGGGTTTCCTGGCACAGCCCTGCGCCTGGAAACCTGATGTGTACCTTGGTTACCAGCTCCCCTGCAGCAGCGCGCTGGTATCCAACGTACACATCGGGTTTCCAGGCACAGCCCCGCACCTGGAAACCCGAAGTGTACCTTGGTTACCAGCTGATCGCTCGTCTCCTGCCTGTCACACGCAGCAATGCGTGCTGGCCAGCGGGAGACCAGCGATCAAAAAAAAAAAGTCCTGGCATTTCTGACACGACCAGCGATTCACAGCAGGGGCCTGATCGCTGGTACGTGTCAGACATAGCGAGATCGCTGCTGAGATCGCTGTTTAGCAGCGATCTCGCTGTGTGTGACATGTAGCGGCGATGTGGCCCCCGCTGCGATGTCGCTGATCGCTTATGAATGTTCTGAGCCGTTTTTTGGTCGTTGGTGTCCCAGCTGGTGAGCCTGAATCGCTGAGTGTGACACCCTTTATGAACGACTTTACCAGCATCGCAGGCGGGACTAGGTTTTCCCAACGACCGCAGAGGTCGTTATACAGATCGCTGATCTCTGATGAGATCTTTGTGTTTGGAAGCTAACTAGCGACCATATAGCGATCGCACCAACTATCTCGCCAGGTCGTGTCGTTGTCGTGATCGCTGGTGCGATCGCTAAGTGTGACAGTGACTTAAGGAAATCCTGAAAACATGACCTGTTGGTGGGCATTGAGGACTGGAGTTGGGGAACCCTGTTAGTGCATGCCTTCAGATAAGATGCTGAAAAACATCTAGTTACACTACAAGCATAGATTTCACATGCTACGCTCCAAAAGCAACAAATGTGTATCTCTCTGCAGTGGAACGACTCTGTGCAAAATGGGTTGGAGAAGGGGATGAATTTTTATTAAATATTTTTATAAGGATTTTAATACAATTATTTTGAGCAAGTCACTGGTCCTCTTTAAACACTTTGAATCTCAAACTCATCAATGGGCAAAGTGTTCTCTCTTCAGATCTCCATTTGCCTATTTAGACGCCATTAAGGTTTTTTTTCCTTTTAACTTGTTTCATCTATTAGGTCTTATTTGTTGACTGTTTTGTTACAGCAGTTTCTATGCTAGAGTATCAGTTCTACATTTAAAGCCAAAAATAGTTTTTCCCAAATGCATACAAGATGCCTTCACCACTACCAGTCTCCAGTGCCATCATATAAGCAAGATGTCCTGCAAAGTACATGGGATCCCTTCAACAGCAACTCAAAAATTGCTTGTTGGCCAAGTGGCAATGTTTTTAAACGATCAGAAAAACGTTGCGTTACCCTGCGCATTTCATTTATAAATTTTTTTTTTTTTAAATGAGTTAACACGTCTTAAGTCTGAGTGTATTCATTTTAAATACTTGCTATTTCCTCTGGTTTTCACTTTGCAAATGAGCAATGTTTAGCTGAACGGTCACAATGACAATTTAACGATTTTTACTGCAGATGATCCTTGGTCAGCGCAGGAAGTTGCGCTCACCCCATAGTGTCCCAAATTTAACTTGTTTTGGAAAATACTCAAATATAAATCGCTGTATGCTAACTAGCTACCAGGGCATTCATTCACTGAGATTATTCCTTGATGTCATTTTGTAATTGCACTTCCTCCATGTATGATCGATGTCCACCCCACTGGCCGGCCGAGCAGAAGTGTCATGTTCTGTTAAAGCAGTGGAGAATACTTTCAGCTTCACTGTACATACATTCTGAAGAGTGTTTCACTCCGTTATCCAGTGAGGAGGACATCAATCGCGCATAAATGTGATTGAAGTCTCAGATGTCGGGACTAGGCTCTGTGAAGGGCTAGTCCAGAAGGGCATTCCTATCTAATTTACATATTGCGACAATTATATATTTGGAAATGTGCCATAACGTCTTTGAAGTCTGGGACACCTTGCACATTTTAAGACTGAAAAAAATGTATTTTGGGAAGCTTGGGTCAACCCTACAGGTTCCCTTTTAAATATAATGTTATGGTAATTACTCTGTTGCATGTTCTGTGACTCCTTTGTTTAATGTTTTTGGGCAGTGGTCATCCAGTAGAATTTTGGTTCTGATGTTTGTTTAGTTGATCATAGATGAATCCAGCATGACTGATCTTTCAGCTGGTGCAATTAAACAGATCATTTTAGCTGACTGGGAGATCATCAAGGCCGAAGTCATTTGAAACCTTCGTCTTAGAAGTTTTAACAACTGTATTGGCCATAGTGGGCTGAAGCGTGTGAGCTACCGTTTTCACCGCGCACTTGTTTAACAGATAACTGTTTGTTCAATGATCACCTTGTATAAATGAACCATAAGTAGATAATTGGTGAACAATTGAACAGCTTTGTGACCTTGCTGGCCTTCACCTGATGAACTAGGAAAATGCTGATGAAAAAAATAATTGTCTGCAGTGCACTGCCACTTGAAAATAGAGGATATGCTGCCGATAACATGATACTAGGTCATACTAGCCATCATTTTGTGCCCATCATTGTTTGCTGGCCTGTCTAAACAGATTGATAATCGTGGCCTAATGACTTGTCTGGTCAACCAGTATTTGACAAGCCAAAATCTTCCATCTTAAGGCTCCCATACACATTAGATACAAAATTCTGATCCTGCTTATTTCAACCATCTTGAGTGCATGGAGTCCTCCAGTCTGCCCCAACAAGTGATTTTAGGAGATGGTTAGACGGTTTGCCTGCAGAATGAAAGTGAAAACAAACTAATTGTGCCACTGCCACATTTCACTTTCCCCATAGTTTCCACAAGCTCTTATCCAAGCTGAGCATTCATGTGTGTGGGGAGTCCAGGAGAGATGGATTTCTAAGTTGTATGGACTACATTCTTGTGACCATGCGCATTTATAGTACTTAAAAGTTGCTGAAAATGGTCCATATTAACTGGATAATGGATTGACTTGCTGAACTGTTGAAAGGAACAATCGCTTGGACGTATTAGATTTCATCTTATGATCTGCACTGGCTGCATGGAACCACTGTTGGTGCGGCCGATGTGATCTGAAATGTGTATGAGGCCATCAATGATCTTTTGTCCGTTTTCAGGATATGTATATTTGTCAATTCACAAGTTGACTTTCAGTAGAAAAGTGATTTGGTCACCAGATTATCTAGTCTTGTTTAATGTCTTCCCTTTTGAAAGGGTTGTAGTGTCCATGTCATTCAGGACAACCACAAGCTGCAGTACCTAGAGATGTTATCTGGTCCTCACTCACCAGGGTATGCTCTGTACTAGGAGCATCTGTCACTCCAGGCTTTGTAAGATGGATGGCTCTCAAGTGAGCTGCTTCCAGCAAATGGTGCAGCAAGAAAGCTTTTGGTGATTGGGAATCCCAGGGAACAGACACGGCAATGCTGTAAGAAATCAAGACTTAGCAGTTCACTTAGGAAAAGAACAAAGATGGATCACATGTCATATTCTAAAGCTACTGAAAAGTGAGACCATCACGTTTCTTCATCCCAGGTGGTCCTTTCCTGTTGACATCGGCTTCAGTTTTATGTGTCACATTTATCGTGGGCTTTAGTGCTTTTACTAGTTTTCATGCAATAGTATATTCTTCTACATTTGCTATTACATATAACTTTTTTGGTTATTTATCTCAAGTTTGCTAACCTCTATATACTGTGAAAAAATGAAAACATGTTTGTTTTCTGTTGCCTGTTATTTTAATAAAATCACAAATTTATTTTAATACTTATGTGGGTGGCAAATATTAGTGGTGGGTCTCAAAAAGAAATGATCAGCAACCAGTCAGTGTAAATAATGGTGATCGTGTCAGGAGCAGCAAAGAAAGTCTCTGCATTTAGGAGGATGTGTTTTTCTAAATGAAGGGCTGTGGCCAGCGGTTTAAGATCTTTGTGTGTTTCTTCAGTTTTTACAAATACAAAACTCCACCTTTTAGGTGAAGTTGCAGCACTGTACAGGGGAAAATGCTATTTGGTCCATGAATAGTTAGATTAGGTTACATTTGTAGCTTATTTTCAATCATTAGCGTGCCTGTGAAAACTATAGTTTCTCAAAGCATATACGGTACTTGGCCTTGTTGACCATCTGTGACTGTTCATATCGGTGATGAGACTGAAATGGCAGCATACAAGTCTACAGAGAATGTACAAATGGATTCTTTTCTTTATTTGTGGATTGATTGAATGGTGAGTGGATGCAGCTGAATCTAGCTTCTACTTGTGTAATTAGTTCTACTGTAACCTGTATGCAGTATATACAGCCGTTTATATTAAATAAGTCTTGCATGGCTGATGTGTATTCTAGTTATTGTTTATGAGTTCTTTCCTTAAGAATGGGGAAAAACTAAATTTTTACCCCCAGACCCCAGTCCAAGCCTCTCATCTAGCCAAATCAGATCTCTCTACTTTGCACTGACGAGGACAACAGTCCGAAACACCTTGTCTGCAAATGGAGATTCTGATTTGGCTTTTATCCTAAGTCATATTACAAGACTCGTTAAAGGGTGATTGTGACTTGTAGGATCGCTACTTCCAATAGGTGGCGCTATAGAGTACAAGTCCTCTTTGTTTGAAGAGGCAATTGCATATTAAATTTCCAGAGGAGCATTGCACGTGAATAAGCCTCCTTACCTCGACCGCAGAGCTGGTATGTCACTCTCCACAAGGAGTAACCTTACCCCCAGACCCCAGTCCAGAGCCTCTCATCTAGCCAAATCAGATCTCTCCTACTTTGCACTGACGAGGACCAAAGTCCGAAACACCGTGTCTGCAAATGGAGATTCTGATTTGGCTTTTATCCTAAGTCATATTACAAGACTCGTTAAAGGGTTGATTGTGACTTGTAGGATCGCTACTTCCAATAGGTGGCGCTATAGAGTACAAGTCCTCTTTGTTTGAAGAGGCAATTTGCATATTAAAATTTCCCAGAGACATTGCACTGCGATAAGCCTCCTTACCTTGACACGCCAGAGCTGGTATGTCACTCTCCACAAGGAGTACCTTACCCCCCAGACCCAGTCAGAGCCTCTCATCTAGCAAATCAGATCTCTCCTACTTTGCACTGACGAGGACCAACAGTCCGAACACCGTGTCTGCAAATGGAGATTCTGATTTGGCTTTTATCCTAAGTCATATTACAAGACTCGTTAAAGGGTTGATTGTGACTTGTAGGATCGCTACTTCCAATAGGTGGCGCTATAGAGTACAAGTCCTCTTTGTTTGAAGAGGCAATTTGCATATTAAAATTTCTCAGAGGAGCATTGCACGGCGAATAAGCCTCCTTACCTTGACACGCCAGAGCTGGTATGTCACTCTCCACAAGGAGTAACCTTACCCCCCAGACCCCAGTCCAGAGCCTCTCATCTAGCCAAATCAGATCTCTCCTACTTTGCACTGACGAGGACCAACAGTCCGAAACACCGTGTCTGCAAATGGAGATTCTGATTTGGCTTTTATCCTAAGTCATATTACAAGACTCGTTAAAGGGTTGATTGTGACTTGTAGGATCGCTACTTCCAATAGGTGGCGCTATAGAGTACAAGTCCTCTTTGTTTGAAGAGGCAATTTGCATATTAAAATTTTTGTTTTTTGTTTACTATATACTTGTGCTCATTTTAATATGTTGCTTTTGTTTATTAGGTTTTGGTGAAGTGCTCTTCAGCGTATGTGGACTGGTAACAATGGCTTTCATCTAGTTCAACTGAGATTACAAAGGTAGGTAAAATAGGTGAGCTTTCTAACTTTTGAATACTCTTAGGTCTGAATCTACACATTCAGTATTAACCCCTTAATGACCAGAGCTTTTTTTTTCGCTTTTGCATTTTCATTTTTCGCTCCCCTTCTTTCCAGAGCCATAACTTTTTTTTTTTAATTTTTCCGTCATTATGGCCATGTGAGGGCTTATTTTTTGCGAGACGAGTTGTACTTTTTGAATGACATAATTGGTTTTAGCATGTTGTGTACTCGAAAACTGGAAAAAAATTTCCAAATGCAGTGAAATTGCAAAAAAGTGCAATCCACACTTGGTTTTTGTTTGGCTATTATCACTAAATTCTAAAACTGACCATTATGATTCTCCAGGTCATTACAAGTTCATAGACCAAACATGTCTAGGTTCTTTTTTATCTAAGTGGTGAAAAAAATTTGAAAGTTTGCTAAAAAAAAAAAATAATTGGGCCATTTTCCGATACCCTAGCGTCTCCATTTTTCGTAATCTTGGGTTGGGTAAGGGCTTATTTTATTGCGTGCCGAGCTGACTTCTTTAATGATATCATTTTGGTGCAGATCCGTTCTTTTAATTGGTGACATTGCATTAAAATGCAATAACGGGCGTGATCAAAAAAACGTAATTCTGGTGTTCCGATGTTTATTCTCGATACGCCGTTTAGTGAACAAGTTAAACTTTTTTTTTTTTGTTAGGCGATTCTGAACACTGCGATACCCAATATGTGTGTTTGATTTCTTTATTCTTTTTTGAATGGGGCGAAAGGGGGGTGATTAAAACTATTTTTTTTTTTTTTAATTTTTTTTTACTTCTGGCATGCTTCAATAGCCTCCATGGGAGGCTAGAAGCTGCCATAGCTTGACTGCCTCTGCTACATACAGGTGATGCTCAGATTGCCTGTATGTAGTAGAATTTCTGCATTGCTATGAGCGCCGACCACAGGGTGGCACTCATAGCAATCTGGCATCAACAACCATAGAGGTCTCAAGGAGACCTCTGATTGTTATGCCGACACACCGTTAACCCCCGATCACGTGACGGGGGTCAGTGGTGTGCTCATCTCTGGCCCGATTGCCAGAAACGCATTAAATCTGCTGTCAGCGGCATTTAACTAGTTAATAGGCATGGGTGGATCGCGATTCCACCCGTGCCTATTGTGGGCACATGTCAGCTGTTCAAAACAGCTGACATGTCCCGGCTTTGATGCGGGCTCAACGCCGGAGCCCTCATCAAAGCGGGGGTACTGCCATTGAACATACTATTCCTTGCAATGGCAGTAAGGGGTTAAAGAATTTAATCCAAAGCTAGAAATGAAACTGGTAGTCAGGTCTCCAAATTAAAAAAAATAAAAGTGCAACTGTTATCTACAAACCTGTAAGACTGCCGTGTTTAGTCGATGCGTAAGCAATGACTTAAGACGACAGTCTAAACCTCGTTTGCTAGATAATGCAAGTACAGGAGTTATTTTAATACTTTAATAAATTTGTTATTTTAATAGAAGATCTTAAAGTAGAAGTGGGTACAAAATTAAGGCTCAAATGCAACAAAAAAATTCAGCTCAGCCTTGATGGAAACCAGGTAAGTGTCTGGTGGGCAGAAGCCGGATTCTCTTCTCTGCCAGACGTTTGTATTCTTGTGAAGGAAGGGAGTCCAGCTTCAATCTATAAAATGAAATCCTTTATATCATGATTAAAATGGATATGGAAACATTACAATATTCCTAGGTATGATTAGACATAAGGGGTGCAAGGAGGTGAAACCGTACTACTGCGTTCTTAAGGGTACTTCACACATAGCGAGATCGCTGAAACGTCACAGGTTTTGTGACGCAACAGCGACCTCACCAGCGATCTCTCTACATGTGACACATAGCGGCGACAGGCACCCCGCTGCGATATTGCTGATAGTGCTGGAATCTCCTAGGCCATTTTTGATCGTTGGTGTCCCGCTGGCCAGCATGCATCGCTGTGTTTGACGTCATAAAAACGACGAGCGACCTCGTTGGCGACTCAGAACTCAGCGACGCAGGTGTGATTTTGGTTTGTCATTGTCAGAATCGCTGGTGTGACAAGGTCCTAACGACTGTCGAGGTCGTTATACGGATCGCCGTATCGTTACTGCGTCGTTGAGTAGATCTGCCTGTTTGACAACTTCCTAGCGACCATGTAGCGGCGTACCAGTGATCCTTACCAGGTCGTATCGTTGTTGGGATCGCTGGAGCGTCGCTATATGTAACGGGGCCCTTAAACTCTGATGGGAGAGAGCCAGAAAAGTGAAGATTTACAGTTGTATGATTTGAACAATCAGTTGATTAATTATTTAGCATCTGTGAAGGTCTGTCTCTGAGCCCGTCAGAAGGCAGAAGGCAGGCAGTGCACCTGAGCAATTGGGAAACATAATCGTACAACTGAGTATATACAATGCAGTTTAAAAACACAAATTAGTAACATAAAAAAAAAATTTCCCAGTTTTCAAAAACAAAAAAGATAAATTAAGCTGGATGGTAATGTAATATGATTTCACATTTTATATCTAACCCTGCGGGAACCTGTGTACTACAAAAATGTATCCAAAAATCTTTCCAATTGCGTGCTGCCCTTTCTCAATCACCACCATGTATATGTCTGGAAATATGTTCTGTAGTATAACAAACAAATATCAGACTGCATTGTGTATGTACTAAAATAAAGTGGCTACTCATTGGATACATTGTGATTTGTATGTTGGTTAGCATCATAAAGACGTTCACGTTTCCTTGACTTCAGTTTTCTGATAATAGATCCAATGTATTTAAGATTGCAACAAATTCTAGAATATAAACTGTATATTCTGAGTTGCAATTCAGAAAAAAATTATTTTGGATTTTTTGGTGACTTCAGGATTAGAAAAACTTTGTGTCTTGGTGTGCAGGAAATTGGCCACATTTGTAATAGCCATTCTAGAAAGCCAGTGTTGGGGAGGGTGATGTTTATTTGGACTATATAAACTGGGTTTTTAACGTTTACTGAAGGTAGGCGCTCGTCTGGGAAACCCCGCTTATGCCCTCTTGTAATGTGGAATCGTCTCTGACCATATGCACATTACCATGGACTATATTAGAAACCACTATAAAATGCGTGTTTAGATGTAAGAATCAAGAAACAAAATGAAGGATACATCTTTCCTTGTTCACTTGTGTCCACTTCGGTTTTTATACTAAACCTAACATTGCAATTTTTATGTAAATTCAGACATAAGATGGTCGTGATTGTGATTGCCATCTTTCTGTTATCATTCAGGATCATTTCAACATTTTACCTTCCTAGAGGATCTGAAAGTGTTTAGTGTTTCAGTGTACATAAAATTGAACATGTTATTTCCCACCATCCCCTCCTTTGTACATAGGCCACTAGTTTTATATTGGTTGGGATGTGACTCTAACCCCACTTCCAGGCACTTGTTCCAGCAGGGCCGTGGTGCTGATTCAAGCGCTATGTTTTCTTTACACTTGTGCATGATACAAGCATCATTTAAGCAAATATGACAAATCTGAAATACTAGGATAATCAGCTACTAAAGGTGTGGTCCAATGTAGTCTGAGGTGGGAACAGCTGATTAATGATGGTGCTGAGTTTTCACTCGGCAATCTATAGGCCCCATACACATGAGATTGTTTGTCAATTATTTTGCTTACAGCATCCCTCTAATCCAGCATACATGGTGGCACTTGGCTGAGCATATGTGCTCTCCATGGGAGAGCTGCTGCCACAGGCTTGTGGCAGTGACTTATCTCTAGGCAGAACAAAAGCCATTGACACGGCCATTAAAATTAACCAGGCTAGATCCTTTCCTTTCCGACATTTGTTAATTTAATGTGGGTGGGGGGGCTCCCAACTCTCCAGTCAGACATTCCTATCAAAAACTGCATGTTCAGCCCACTGTAGTCTAATTTACATGGGGGCGGTGGGGCGCTTAATGTTGACGACGTGCCCAAAGAATAAGTCAGTTTTGAAGACTTGAGTAACTTCTGTAAAATCTATCCATCAAAAGAGGTATCAATGTATCTTGTTTTCCCAGCGTTTTTGAACGATTTGCATGAAGTCAATGGTGAAAAATGCACAGAGAATTGACATGCGGCAGATTTTCTGCACCAAATCTGCAAGTCACAAATAAGCAACGTGAAACTTCAGGCTTTTCATTCACTTTGCTGGTATCAGGATTGCTTCAGGTTTTTCTCGAAAATCTGCATGGCAAAAACACACCAAAACTGCAACATGTGCACAAACCCTTAAGGTCTCCATATAAATTAGACTAGAGTAGGCTAAACTTGACCATTAGTTTTGACCATCTAATGTATATTGTAGACTTCCTGATTCAAACAAGTGTTCCTTTTGGGCTCCTGGAAAATATGCAACCATGAGAGGTGGGGCATCGGCTTTTTCCTTCACATTGATCACACGTAAATACTTGGCTTTATATACCAAGCAGCATGTTCAAATGAGCGTCGCTTCCACCAAAGTTAATTTTTACAACTGAAAAACTTTGGGAACAGAGCACCTATCCTATGTAACAGGGTAGTGGTTTGGGACTCTTAACCCCTTAGTGACCACCAATACATTTTTTTACTGACCTGTGATGAGACAAGCATCCCCTGACAGGTGACCATCTTGTATCTGTCAGCTGTACATTAGGTGACAACTTGCTGCATCAGCCACGATCAGTGTTAGCAGATTTAAGGGTTAAATGACCATAAACTGTGCCGTCAATAGTGACTACAGCATCTTGATGGTTAACAGAGTATGGGGACTTCCTCTTTAACCCCATTGGAACTCTAAGATCTCTATTGTGTGGTCCTGATATTTGCCATCGCAGTTCACTGCCAAATAATGGACTTGGACTCTGCCGGCTACAGTGGTCTGTTCAAAAGTTATCAAAATAAATAAATGTTTTCATTCCTGTCATGCCACTTTGCATTAATTCCTGAAAAGCACCTGAAGGGTTGAAGAACTAGCCGAAAGCAAAGCTGAATACGTTGAGGGGTGCTTTTTTTTTTTTTTTTTTTTAAATGGTGTCACTCTTGGGGATCTCCAGCTTTGAAGTGACTCTGGAAGTCCTATATATTGAACAGGTACCTGAAAAATACATTTTATAAATTTTCTTGAATAATTACTGCAACATTTTTAAACCTTCTAAAATGCTGAAAAAAGAAAACCTTTTAGAAATGGTGCTGAGTCGTAAAGCAGACATGAGGTACCTGCTATTTATAAACTGTTTTGTGTGGTGACTATCTGGATTAAAGGGATAATCATTGAAAGTTTGAAAATTTTTAAAGTTTTGTCAAATTTCTGATATTTTTATAAATGCAAAACATATCAACCTAAATTTACCATTATCATAAAGTACAATTTGTCACGAAAAACAGTCTCAAAATTAGTGGGAGGTGTTGAAGCGTTCCAGAGTTACTACCACATAAAGTGGCACTGGTCAGATTTTTAAAAAAATTGGTCCGGTCACGAAGGGGTTAAAGGACCTAACTGGTTTCCATAAAGTGTGTTTCATTTAACACTCTAAATTCTCTGTACTTTATGTGTAAAGAAAAAAAAAAAATTAAGTGGCAGTTTGATAAAATGTAAAGGTGTCTCGTATAAGGAATATTAGAAATTCAACCAAATGGAAATATAAAGCTCTGAAGTCACCGCTCCTTCTTAATAGTTTTGTTTACTGGCAGCCGCTATCCTTGTATAACCTTCTGAACATGATCACGCTGTCCTTGGGTCACATCCATCCTTGGACTGCACATTTACAAGTGGATGTTTGTATTTTACAGATGTCTTGTCCACAGCCAATCCACAAACAAAGCTGTGTATGTCTTTTGGCTGGAGATGTCTGTATGTAGCTGGTTACCTGGGCTCTCTGACCTTAAGCCCCAGTCTCACACAACGATCTCGCTAGCGAGATCGCTGCTGAGTCACTAGTTTTGTGACGCAGCAGCGATCTCCCCAGCGATATCGCTGTGTGTGACATTCAGCGACGATCAGCCCCCCTGCCGGGTATCGCTGATCGTCGCTGAAAGGCCAGGACATTTTTTTGATCGCTGGTCTCCCGCTGACAGGCACGCATCGCTGCGTGTGACAGGGGGAGACCAGCGATCCGCTGGTAACCAAGGTACACAGCGGGTTTCCAGGCGCGGGGCTGTGCCTAGAAACCCGCTGTGTACCTTGGATACCAGCTCCCTGAAGCAGGGAGCTGGTAACCAAGGTACACAGCGGGTTTCCAGGCACCGCGCAGCGCCTGGAAACCCGATGTGTACCTTGGTTACCAGCTCCCTGCATCAGGGCGCTGGTATCCAAGGTACACTGCGGGTAACTAGCGATGTTACCCGCAGTGTCGCTGTCCTGATCGCTGCCTGTTTGGCAGCTCAGCAGCGATAATGTAGCGATACACCAGCGATCCTGATCGTTGTCGGGATCGCTGGTGTATCGCTATGTGAGAACCAGCCTTTAGGCACTCTGTATCTATCTATCTATATTCCCTGCTTAGATGGCAGAATCAGGATTGCAAGGTTAAAAGCAACAACAAAAAGAACTATAGTTTAGGCTTCTTTTCTGGACAGACAAAGCAAGCTTTGCCATGATACATTGCCTGACGCAAGAGGTAGCTTCAATTTGGAAATGAAGGTTAAACATGATGAACCATGAGAGGTTTGTGTGGGTTTTCATTGGTACAATAGTCTCAAACCTGCATTCATCTAGTTATACTAGGCTTAGGAGTGTAAAGGGAAGTGAAGGTGGCCATACACCTTAGCTCATTTGACTTGTCACTTTTCCTCCCAAACCCACAAATGAATTCTTTCTTGGTATAATAGTGTAAACTACTGCCAACCTCTGAGATTATGGCCGTAATAAAGGGTAACTAGCTTTTCCAGTGATTTATGAGAATAGATGGTCATGTGTTTTGCATAAGGAATCTTTCTGGCCATTATGACTTGTTTTCTTCATTATTTAGCTGGTTCCTCCAGACTTTTCACTAGAAGCTACCGTACATACTCGTGTATAGGCCAAGTTTTTCGGTACATTTTTTTTTGTGCTGAAAACGCCTATCGCCCCCCTCGGCTTATACACGAATCAATTGTCCGAGGGAGGGGGAGTGGCGCAGCAACGGGTCACAGAGGCAGGAGCTTTCTCCACCCTCAACTCTTGATAGACTTGTTTAGGCAGCGGCTGTAATTTGAACTTGAACTGACAACAAAATTGAGCAGTTTTGGAGAGTGAATAATCCGTGCAGGAGACGAGAATCAGAGCAAGAGGCCTTTTTTTAAAAGGAATCTGTCACCTCATTTTTGGGCTATGAGCTGCAGCCACCGGCATTAGGCACTTATCTACAGCATTTTGTAATAAGCCCCATGTAACCTGAAAGATAAGAAAAACAAGTTATATTATACTCACCCTGGGGTCGGTCTGATGCAGTCCGGTCCGATGGGCGTCGCAGGTCAGGGACCAGCGCCTCCCATCTTCTAGCGATGACGTCTTCCTCCTTGCTTCTGTTGCGGCTCCTGCGCAGGCGTAATTCTGTCCTGTTGAGGGCAGAGCAAAGTATTGCAGTGCGCAGGAGCCGGGAAAGGTTGTGTTCTTAGTACATTATACATATCCTGTATCTGTGACTCAGTGGAATACGAAAAATTTTCGAAGATAAATTAACCTGAAGAATCTCTCCTAGGAAAGTTTTCATCCCTTCTAAATGTCTGTAACAGTCGCTGTCTTCACTGGTTTACATTGCCGTTCTGTTCACTTCTAGATCACGTGACCTCAATTCAGACTAGCCAGATAACAGGTTTGTATGTGGAATAAGTCACTTTCACAGTGTAAGGACGACCGTACACATGCAATATTTATCTACCATCCGGTGACAGATCCTGATTTTTGTTCATAATTTTTTGCATGATGATGACCTGAGATCGGATTCTCATCAGATATAGCCAAATATAAGTAGATCTGCAAATATATGGTCAGCTGAAGTATTTGCAGACTTAAAGAATTACATTGGGGTAGTAGCACTGCCCCATACAGCAGTTCATGTGTGAGCCGGCAAAGATGAGCGCTCACATGGTCCAGAGGAGGAACTGAGCAGTGATGGAACCTGGAGAAGACCTTAATCTTGAATTATTTAATGCACCTTCACTGCATTAGGGGCACAGTTAGCGGAAATTGAGGGATATAAATGTTGCTAGGAGTGCATCTTTAGTTGAAAGTAATCTGCTTAATATTTTCATCATATAGAGGTTTAAAAATACTTATTCATTGATCCTTGTATGATCTGGATTGTTAGTCACGAGCCATTGGATGTATGACCATAGTCATGGGTCACTCAGTTACTAGGTTGTGTAGAAAAGGGCATGTTGTGCAGGTGAATCTTCAACATTATGTACTGCCCTGAGGTCTGTGCCACTGTGACCCGTGTCCTTATCTAGGCAATCCCTGGCACATTAGCAAAGTAGTGAATGAGTAACATAACTGCAACTAATAGTCTTTTGTGATGGCGGCTCCATGCACGTTTCCAAACAAATGCTGTAAGGTTTTCCTGTGCATGTTGACTTGTAAGTGAAACATAAACTTCTACTGGTTTTCTGTACAAGATATTCTGTCTACTAGATTTCAAGATGATTAGTAAAGCAAACCAAAATAACTAGCTAAATTCTATTTTTCTCTTCATTTACCTGAATGTTACCTCCTTATGCTTGGTTTACACTGTTACTTTGGATACAGAAATGTAATAACCTTCCTTTAGGACTTGCATGGGAAACCTTTTGTGGCATGTTAAATATTTAGTAGATTTCCATGTTGGCGTGCATGAACTTTGGCGCCATGACAGTTAGGGTGATCAAGGAGTGGAACAGGCTGCCACGAGAGGTGGTAAGTTCTCCTTCAATGGAAGTCTTCAAACAGAGGCTGGACAGACATCTGTCTGGGATGATTTAGAGAATCCTGCTTTGAGCAGGGGGTTTTACCAGATGGCGCAGGAGGTCCCTTCCAACTCTACCATTCTATGATTCTATGAACTTGCACAATAGGTGTTCTTCCTGACCCCCACCCCTATGTACATGTACGCTTTGAGGCCACACTTTCAGTATTTTATATCTGTATTTGAAAGCCTTTATCAGGAGTGGAACTGGTGCTAGTTACCGGAGTTTACCGAGGGTGCTCGGATATGCACAGGGTATCGCGGGTGCCCGAGTGAGACGTTCATGTCCCTGCAGCTGCATATTTTGCTGCTGTTAGACAGCCAGAAAACATGTAGGGATTACCTGACAAACACGGTCAATTCCTGGCTGTTTTGTGGCTAACGGCCACGAAACATGCGGCCACAGGGACACTAACATGTCACTCGAGCACCCGCGATACTCTGTGCATACCGGAGCACCCTCTGTAAAGGCGAGTAATGAGCGTGTGCGCTCATCACTAGAAAGCACCCTATGCAACTAAAGTCCTTTCTCACATTAGCAAAAATGTTCATGTTCAGGAGTCCATCAGGCGGACATTGAATTATTAAAGGGAACCTGTGAACAGAAAAAACACTATTCACCTGCAGATATGGGGTTTACCTGCAGGTTAATAGCGTTATAATGCTGTCTGGTCCTGTACTTAGCCTATCGCTGTGGGCAAAAAATGATCTTTATTCTCCCTAGCATCGTTCCCGTTTGTCACAGGGGCAGTGCCGGCGCTGGTTCAGTCACCACTGAGACCACAGTGCGGTGGCTGTAACCGTGCCCTGACAGCTGAGCCCCAGTGCAGAGTCAGTCAGGGCTGGGAGGCGGTTACAGCTTCCTCCCTGTATACTGAACCTGCGCCAGCACCGCCCCCCCATGACTGAAACAGACAGCCGGTCCCAATGCAGAGCCAGCGTCAGTCAGGGCCGGTGGCTCGGTTTCATTACGAGGGCGGCGCCGGTGCTGGTTCAGTCATCTCAGTGGCTGTAACTGCACCGCCAACCCTGACTGACACTTATTCTGCCTTGTAGCTCAGCTGTCTGTCAGGGCCGGGGTAGCGGTTACAGCCGCCTCTCTATATACCCAGAGCAGTGACTGAATTGGCGGCGCCCCGTGACTGAAATGAGAATGCTGCTGGGGAGAATAAAGTTAATTTTCTCCCCTCAGTGTTTGGCTAAGTGCAGGCTCCAGGCAGAATTATAATGCTATTAACTTGCAGATCAACCCCAAATCTGCAGGTTAATAGCATTTTTCTAGTGACGGGTTACCTTTATGATGTGTATTGCTAGATTGCAAGGAGGAAGCCATTGCACCCCAAAAGGAACATTGCTGCTTGTCTGCAGGTTGCTAATCTTTTCCTCGCAAGCTATAAAGCTATTGGGCGATGTTTTGTGGATGGATAAGACTAAAATGAAGCTTTTTTTGTGAAAATAAAAAGCACGGTTTGCAGAAAGATAACTTACATTAAAACTTACAAACCTCATGCAGTCTGTGAAACACAGTGGTGGCGGTATCGTGACCAGGGCCTGCTTTGTTGCATCTAACCCAGGACGGTTGCAGTCATTGATGGAACAATTCTAAATTTAAACCAGCAAATTCTAAAGGAAAATATCAGGACGTCTGTCCAAGAGCTGAATCTCGTGAGGCTGCATTCATACATCCATGTGATGCTTCCTAGGGCTTTTTTTTTTTTTCAGACAACCCTTGGACCCATAGCATAGAGTGGATCTCTTCACAGATCCGAGAGTGAGATCCGTGAATCTCGGCGCATGTCCTGTTCTTATCTGATTTGCACATCAGACTCCGGATCCGAGACCCACTGATTCAAAGCGGAAACATTCTGATATGCATTAATGTCTCGTGGATCTGTTCCTCAGTGATAAACTTGAATAAAAAGTGTAACCTTCCAAGAATGTTTTATTTTATTGATTTGGAGGGAAGCAGAACACTTTAAAAAAAAAGCAAAAAAAAAACCAGAAGAGTGAAAAAACAGAAGCAACTTTAATGACTCTTGAGAAATAAAATCGGTCAGTGGTCAGATGTAACACTCGGATATGTGAATATCTGTAGTAATTTATTTAATTTTTTCCCTCTGAACAATTTGGTGTATATATACTGAAAACGATTGACTAAATATTTAAAGTTGTAATGTCAGACACTTGCATTGTCAAATCATTACCTCTGTCTGTCCTCTGATTGGGATGTGTTTAATTTTGGTAGTTTAAAGGTGTATTCCCATCTTTAAGATCCTATATATGTGGTGGTGGTAGTATAAAATTGGAAATGTAGAATAGTTCTCCTGATTTGCTATGTTGCTTTCCCCAAGCAGGCATTGCAGTAGCTTAGATATCCATGGTTACGACCACTTATATAGTGAGTTAGTTGTTAGTAATCATAAACATGGATACTTCAGCAACTGTAATGCCCTGCACATGGGGTAAGCAACGTAGCTCATCAGAAGAACTATGTTACATTTATAACTGGAGGTATTTGCTAATATTACACCTACTACATATTGGGTTAGGATCTTGAAGATGGGAATACCCCATTTTAATGCTTTTAGCGCTTTTGTCTTCTGTACACATTATTTTCCTTAGTTTTTGATCACGTTATGGCTTGATGTGGCATGCACATTGGCTACAGTCCTTATCCTGCTCCGAGATTCTTGACTGCTTTTGTTCACCTCGAAAAAAAATCATGTGCCTGACATTTGACATATCAGTTTGATAGAGCACAAAGATGAACAAGTTTGATGGCGAGGTCATAGACTTTGACTTTATTTGAAAAGTGCCAGTTTGTGGTGTTTTTTTTTATTTATTTTTTTTTTAGTACCATATGTAATATATTTTACCAGTAGTAATTACAATATTTGTCTGGAGAAGCTAAATTCATTTGTGAATCCAATCAGATCATTCTTTTATTTCTTTGGTGTTCGAAAATAAGGTATACCCTTGTACCATATAGTTAAAAAAATAAATAAAAATAAATGTAAGAACTCTAACATTAACTGGACCCTAAAATCTTTTGTTACACTAGTTGAATATTTTTTATATATCTGTACATTTTCTCAGTCATCCATTATAGTGGTCTTGTACCACGTAGCAGTATAACTCCTTTCTTTCAGAAAAAGCTGTTTATTACACTAGAGTTGTGATGTTTACATTTAAATAAAAAATACAAATCTTAAAGAAAAAAAACCTTTACATATTGAAATTTGCATTAATACAGTGACTAACAATTAAATGTGTAGTGAAAGGGAATAGTCTTTTGTATGTGGCTTTTGGCTCTGGAGATGTTAGAAAATCAATAAGTCATGCAGTTTATGGAAATGCGGGAACAGCTGTGCAACAAATAGATTGGAAGACTGAGCTTCCATGTCCCCCGCGATGTTCTCCACCAGATCACACGTGCCACCCCCACACGTTCCAAATCTGTTTGTCCTGTTTAGCTCAAATTCATTGTCTTGCCTGGTGTTGCTCATTATTTTGACATGTCCCCTGGCTTTTTTGCTGACCACCTGCCCTGCATTAAAGGGCACAAACTCCCCTCCTCCACCTACATTTGACAGATGGGACTCCATAAGGAAAGAAGGGAATTATTGTAAAGTGCTGACCACTACTAGGATAAACCATGCAAACACAATTGTTAGAAATCCTATAAAGTTACTACCGTAATCTAAATTCTTCTCAATTATCTTGTATTGAGATTTTTTATGCATTATGTGAATTGTACTTTTAGGTAAATTGTGCTGTGTGTTTATAGATAGTGTTCATCGTTATGTTGGCGGTAATTGCGTTGAGTTGATTGGTTGGATATTTATTTATTTTTCACAATAATTTAGTTGCCCATTTGGTCTCTTTTCTTACAGGACATGGGTAACTCTTACGCAGGGCAGCTAAAATCTGCCCGGTTTGAGGAAGCTCTACATAATTCCATTGAAGCCTCTCTAAGATGTAACAATGCGGTGCCACGTCCAGTATTTTCCCAGCTCTATCTAAATTCTGAAAACTCCCCTTTCTCTTCAGATGGTAAGCGTTAAAGAAAATGTCCAAATCTACTCCCCTGCCTGATCTGATACAGGGCACAGAGACGCTAATGCATTATGGGTGGTACAGTTGACAAGACATCTTTGATGTCCCTCAGTATCGTGAATGAATCAAATTCTTAATCAGGACGTAAGCGATGTAAAAAATGAAGTAGGAGTTAAACCCAAATGCTATTAACCTGCCGATCTCGGGTCAATTTGCAGGTTAATGGCGTTAAAAAGCTGAGCACCCACCATACTGAAAGCCTGGCTACTGGGAGGAAATTCACTTTATTCCTGCCTCTGCCATACTGACGCTGCTTCAGTCATTGCTCAGTATACGGTCGCACCCTGGCATATAGTGAAGAGATGATGATCACTGCCACCGCGTGCTTGTAGGCTCCGCTCACTGTATACAGATTGGTGGCTGAAGCTGCACCTTTATAACCATCAAAGATGTCTTCCAGGAGGAATACAATGAATTTCCTCGCTTTCAGTACGGCAGCCGCACAGCTTTATTAACCTGCAGATTTACTCTGTGCAGGTTAACAGCATTTGGGGACAGGGCAGCACGGTGGCTCAGTGGATAGCACTGCAGCCTTGCGGCGCTGGAGTCCTGGGTTCGAATCCCACCAAGGACAACATCTGCAAGGAGTTTGTATGTTCTCCCTGTGTTTGCGTGGATGGTTATCCTCCCACACTCCAAAAACATACTGATAGGGAATCTAGATTGTGAGCCCCATTGGGGACAGCGACGATAATGTGTGCAAACTGTAAAGCGCTGCGGAATATGTTAAGCGCTATATAAAAATAAAGATTATTATTATTATTACAAGTTGCTGTAAACAGCTGACTGGCTTTAGTAGTGGGTCAGCAGTTTTACAACTGGACCACCCGTTCACGTTGACTTCCTGAAAGTGATCCTCTAAGTAATATTTTTGCCGTCTGCTTCTAGTTGTCTTAAACCAATGTTTTTCATAAGGTGCTGATGTGAAACCAAAAGTTGAAGAACTCGAGAAGGATTTTACTCAGAGGTACACCCAGAATGGCAGCCTGGACTTCTCAAACAGTCAGTCCGTATGTGAAATGGAGGAGGATGATGATGAGGAAGATGACTTGTCTGATTCAAGTAGTCCATCTTTGCCATATGTGCAGAAACCAGCCCCAGAAGGTTCTTGTACTGTAGATGGTAAGTGAGAAATGTTACACACCGTTTAATCCCCAGTTCTGAACATCATAAAATGCTGTACTGTTTTCTGATACAAAGCGCCAAATCTCCTGCTATAGATGGCCACCACAAGGGAAAGCTCCCTGCATGCTGTATGCAGTCTGTGCTACCGAAGGATGTGATGATTTATTGTGGTGAATGAGCTCCACAGCAGAAAACATTCTATGTTTTCAGTCATATATACAATTAATGTTTTATCACTATGCTGTTTTAAGAAAAGTAATTTTTTGCTTTGCTGCCTTAATTTAAACTATTAGCTATAGACGTTACCTGCGTAGAAGTATTTTGTACTTAAGTGATATTCTAAAAGACAATCCGTTACAAAATTTTAGCGTCACTTACTGTGCTTCTTGCTTAGTTTGGATAAAATCACTGTTCTCTCATCAAGAGACTCACTAGAGGACTAAAAACCTGATGAGATGTAGGCCTCCATATTGACATGCTCTGTATAATCCTGCCCCCACTGATTGTGTACACTGTGCATAGGCAGATAGCTACGTGGACTCCTGGCACTCCTCTGAACAGTTGTTTGCAGGGGTCTCTCTCTTTATATTGCTCCCTACTGCACAGTGCCTAAGGGTCCCTTCACACTCTTAAATGTCCCAGCGATCCCACCAACGATACGACGTGGATGGGACCGCTGGGACATAGTTAGCTGATCGCTGGTGAGCTGTCACATGGGCAGACTCACCAGCGATCAGGACCAGCGAGCACGCTGGTATCCAATGTACACATCGGGTAACTAAGGGCTGCGCGGCGCCTAGTTACCCAATATGTACCCTGGAAAACGGCTCCCAGCGCTCTACAGCAGAAGCTAGGAGCCGGTAACCAGGGTACATATCGGGTAACTAGGTGCCGCGCGGTTCTTAGTTACCCGATATGTACATTGGATACCAGCTTTCAGCTCGGATCGTTGGTCTCCCGCTGTCACACGCAGCGCTGCGTGCTGGCCAGCGGGAGACCAACAATGAAAAAATGGTCCAGGACATTCACCGTCGATCAGCGATACCCAGCAGGGGGGCTGGTCATCACTGCTTGTCACACTAAGCGAGATCGCTGGCTAGGTCGCTGTTGCGTCACAATATCGGTGACGCTTCAGCGATCTCTTAGTGTGACAAAGGGCTTTACTGTACTTTAATATGTGCTGGGCATTGCAGCTTTTTTGAGCATACAATATAGCTGCAATGCCATGCACAGCCGCTACTAATATGGTGGTGTAAGCTATAGAGTAATGTAAGCAAAGGAGGGGCAAAAGTTGCAGGAGACCTGAAGACAACTGTTCAGAGTGGGTGACAAAAGTCTAACTCTCGCCCATCTAAAGGTCCATTTACACTGCAAGATTTTCAAGAACAAGCAGTTTAAGGATGGTTATTTCACGATGCTCTTGGATTCTAAACAGGCTGGTTCAGCTGACGAGCAAGCAAAACGTTTGCAGGTTGAAATGAAGTTTGAGGCACAAACGATCATGGTTCTCGGCAGCTCATTGTCCTATGTAAACCAGGCCTGTGCTGCCAAGAACATTGCCAGCCTATGAGCACATGCAACAAAATATTACAGATAGTTAATAGCATATCTCAATAGTCTTCCATTTTTGAACTGGCCATTAAATGATCACCAATTTGCAAACAAGTAACTGGTGGTCAGTTCGTGTAAATGGGCTATTCTCAAGTTCTTAAGTTACTATGGACAGCTTGAAAATCAGTATGTTTGCAGTTGACTTGCCTTTTCAGTCTGTGATTCTCCTGCAGTAAGGGCTTTTATCCTACCTAGTGTACAGCTGGTTTCATTGGAGGTTTGTCACCGTTGCCTCCCCAGACCCTGGCCGGGAGTGCGCAGTAGTAGGTATGTTCCAGTAAAGGGTTTAATGTAATGTTATGTCATCTACTACAGGATTCTGCCAAGCAGGGAAGGATATACGGTTGACGTCACTGAGTAAAGAGCAAATTGAGGTTCCTCCTGGCTTTCTTTTGGTTGGAGTAAAGTCTCAGAGCTCTCCTGAACATATTCTTGTCTGTGCAGTCGATAAAAGGTTTCTTCCTGATGACGATGGGAAAAATGCACTTTTAGGTCAGTGACTTTTGGAAACTTTCCTAGTGCACTAGTTCTGCTTTTTCGCATGAAATGCTTCTGTGAATAAGTCATTTTCAAAACTGCCTAAAATCATTGTTCTTTCTGATCAATTTAGTTCTGCACCTAAGGCTTTCACATTTGTTTTTTAGTTAAACGTTTGTGGGTCCAGTCAGCGCTTGCATCCGACTCCCACCCCTCTCAGCAAAACTGGATTCGGACGTATGCGGCAATGGGGCCATAGTTGCACAACAGCACACGTTCACTCTTTCGGCACCATCATTTTCGAGCGTATACGCCTGCTGGAGGCGGGCATCCGGACGTACTAGAGTGCTTCTGGGTGTCTGCCTTCAGTAGGCATTTACGGCCAAAAGTGATGCACGACGGAGCACACGATCGCTTTGCCCTCACCATTATATTCTATGTCCCAGTCGGTGCATACGTCAGAATCGGGGGTTATGCGGGGGTTATGACACAATCACCGACCGGACCCGCACACATGTAACTAAACACAATTTGAAAGCACGCTCATACATTGTAGCTTTATCTGTACAAAGGAAAATCCTCTTTTTTTTTTTTTTTTTTCTTTTTTTAAGGTTTCTCTGGAAATTGCATTGGCTGCGGAGAGCGTGGTTTTAGGTATTTCACAGAGTTTTCCAATCATATTAACCTGAAACTTACAACTCAGCCAAAGAAGCAAAAGCACCTAAGGTATTACATTATGAAGGACTCCCAAGGAGCACTCTGCAGGGGACCACTTATCTGCTGGAAAGGTGAGTCACTTTAAGGTACTGCCACACTTAGCGATCTCGTTAGCGATCTCGATAACGACACAAGCTAACGAGATCGTTGGTGTGATCTCTTTTAGGTCGCTAGTAGCTGCCAAACAGGAGATCTCATAAACGACACATCAGCGGTCAGCGATCTCTTTAACGACTTTGGCGGTCGTTAGGATGTCATTAGCATGTACTGAGCGCTTCTGATTCATAGGAATTTCCAGCATCACTCCTGCTCTCTGCGTCCTGCTAGCCTGCTTTGCAACTTCTGCGATCCTCTGTGACGCAAAAGAGAACTTACAGATATTGCGATCCACTCCGTGACGCTAAACACCATATGCGTCACAAACGAGGTCGCTCGTCGTTCGCAAAAGGTGCCAAACACAGTGATATAGGCTCACCAGCGGGACACCAACGATCAAAAAACAGTCCAGAACGCTAGTGAACGATCAGCGACATCACAGCAGGGGCCACATCGTTGCTACATGCCACACACAACGAGGTCGCTAACGAGATCGCTAAATAGTGACGTTTTAGTGATCTCGTTAGCGATCTCGTTTAGTGTGGCATACCCTTTACATGAACCTTATTGTTGGCATTTAGCTCATTGATTCTTTTTCAGTGGCTGCTGATTTTTGTTAGCTTCTACAAATAAGCTCTGGTTACAGAGGGAATGGATGAATGGATTTAAAGACAATCATTGCCCTTAAGCCCCCGTCACACACAGCGATCTCGCTAGCGAGATCGCTGCTGAGTCACTAGTTTTGTGACGCAACGGCTATCTCCCCAGCATATCGCTGTGTGCGACGATCAGCCCCCCTGCTGGGAATCGCTGATCGTCGCTGAATGTCCTGGACATTTTTTTTGATCGTTTGTCTCCTGCTGGCCAGCACGCATTGCTGCGTGTGGCAGGCAGGAGACCAGCAATCAGCTGGTAACCAAGGTACACATTGGGTTTCCAGGCGCCGGGCGGCACCTGGAAACCCGATGTGTACCTTGGTTACCAGCTCCCTGCACTAGCGGGCTAGTATCCAACATACACTGCGGGTAACTAAGCGACGTTACCCGCAGTGTCGCTGTCCTGATCGCTGGTGAGCTGCCAAACAGGCAGCTCAGGCAGCAATCATGTAGCGACACACCAGCGATCCTGACAAGTGCATATCGTTGTCGAGATCGCTGGTGTGTCGCTATGTGTGACGGGGCCCTTACTCTCTACTGGGGTCTGTACGACTGAAGGGCAGAGTTGCTCAATAACAGTGGCTCCTATTCCGGCAGACTCAGATCAACAAAGCCTTGTGTAGATGGTCATTCATATAAATGGCTGCAAAGCAATGCTAAATTCTCTGCCACTGCAGGGTGAATCAGCGGCCGGATGAGGCCTCCACGGGTCTCGTATATAGAGACAACCCCTGCATTGAAATTCAATACAATCTCTGAATAACAGAATAGAGACTCCGACAAATTGCTTGTTTGCTCCAAACAATTTTGTTATATAATTTTAAGAAAATATGGAACGTTTTCACTTTTTGTTTCTGGCACACTGCTTTTGTAATCTGTCAAACAAGCAAACATGCGGGTGCTGCAGCATGCAAAAATGTGAAAAATCGCTGCTGAAATGCCAATTTTGCTATCAGTAGTTACCCAAAATTTAAAAAAATCACAGCAACATTTGTTTAACCTTGGTCCACTTTAGTTGTGTAGTATGTGTCTTGTTCTTTGTGCCATCTATGCAAGTTGCCACTTTTGGTTATACCAGTCAGTTGTAGTTAAAAATGGTGAATCTGGCGTTCGAAAAAGAAAATGCATTTTTTTTTTTTAATTTCAAAAAATGGAATGCATATTAAAAAATTCTAGTGTGCAGACCAGAACTAACCCTAGTTAGCTGCTTGTAGCATAGACTATCCTAAGCGTTTCAGCATAAAGCCTAAGGCACTGTCACACTTAGCGATCGCACTAGCGATCACGACAACGACACGACCGGCGAGATCGTTGGTGCGATCGCTATGTGATCGCTAGTTAGCTTCCAAACACAAAGATTTCATCAGAGATCTGTATAACGACCTCTGCGGTTGTTGGGAAAACCTAGTACCGCCTGCAACGCTGGTAAAGTCGTTCATGAAGCGTGTCACACTCAGTGATTCAGGCTCACCAGCGGGACACCAACGACCAAAAAACGGCTCAGAACGTTCATAAGCGATTATCGACATCTCAGCAGGGGCCACATCGCTGCTACATGTCACACACAGCTAAGTCGCTAACGAGATCACTACTGCGTCATAAAATCGGTGACGCAGTAGCGATCTCTCTTAATGTGACAGTACCTTTACTCATGAATCAGTTGTAGTCGGGATCTTGACTTTATCACTAGCATACGACATAAACCTGATGCCATTTTAGTATTTGACACATATGCCAACAATACAGTATGTGGTGTATGTTATTTTTATTTATTTATTTTTTTAAAGAGCCTCGAAATCGACTATTCACAAATCCAACTGCAAAGCCGACCACTTCTCTCTCGCTGGCTTCTGAGAATGGAAGCATCAATGGGTTCAAGTCTGGATTCTTGCATACCGGTAATACTTCATCCTTGTTTATTCCCCTCCTTTATGCTATTACATCTACAATAATCAAGTATATGAAAGGACAAAAATATCTGGTTAACTTTTTTAAATTAAAATGACTTTCTTTTGAATTGTCTAATAAGGAAACTTAATATTCACATTTTTTTTGTCTGCTAAAGTAATGTAAAGCGTAGCTAAGGCTCCAACCTGAGGCCTGCAACACGCACTCATTTTGTCGTTCTTTGTTTTTTTTTTTTTGTTTTGTTTTTTTTTCCTTTCAGAAATACAATCTTTTGCCTCAATCAAAGCCCCTACTGTTATAAATTCAAGTACTCCTCAGGATCTGTCCAGAAATAAGGGTATTGTGAAGCCATTACCAATACCTGTCCACGCGATCGGAAAGGCCATTGCTGTAGGTGAGTGCTCATTGATTTATAAGCTGCCATTACATAAAATGTTGATTTATGTTAACTGGTTATTGATTTTATTCCTGCCAGCATTGCATGCACCAAATCTCACTAATGGTGCCATGAATGGAGCACGGATGTCCTTACTAAATCCGGCACCACCTCCGCCACTCTCTCACTTAATTTCTCCAAGTCCTGGATGCATTGCCAGTGATGGCGGTATGGATATATTTTTTTTTTTTTACATCAACCGTTTGCACTGGCCTCTCTGAATAAAATATTATTGGTTTATTGATGTGTGTACATTCATATTCTGTTAAGAACATTCATCTTCACCTGCAGTGATGACTTTTTCTGGACCACCAAAAAAGAGACACAGAGGATGGCCGCCTAGCTCCCTCGCTCCAGCACCAGTATTGTCTTTTCCTCCACCTCCCGTTCGTCCCATTATAAGACCAGGTCAGATGATAAAACTTTTTTACATTAGTATAAGGGAAGCTTATGAAGAAAAAAATCTGTTACTGGTTTTCTTAAGGGGTCGTGTTCTCATTATATTTTGACACATTAATTATCAACCAGAAAGGGAGGATGGAAGACCAACAACTTAAAACCCCTATACTCCACTAAAATGAGACCTTTATTAAGTTGTAGTGCACAGATAAATGGTGGTAACAATAGACCTGCAAATAGATGTACTGACAACTGACTTTTTTTTTTTTTTTTTTTAACACTCCCTAGCCACTGTGCCACAACCCAATTTAGTTGGCGTTTTCCAACCACAACCAATTTCAGCTGAAGAAACTGTAATTGTGCCTGAAAATCTGCTGAATATCTCAGGTGTGCGGCCTGTGATATTAATGGGTGAGTCTCCAAGAAAGACATTTGATCCAGTGAAGTATTTCAGGAAATTGTGTAAATGTAAAATTAATTACTATTCCTACTAATAACCATTATAAATGCCAATAATATTTGTGTTAGTTATACTATTTGTATACATGTATAACCCTAATTTGCATTCTTTATTACACACATTTCAGGTTATGGCAAATTGCCGTATTTCTATGGAAATGTTAACGATATTTTAATAAGTCCACTGTTAGTGAACTGCTTCAAGTTACAAGAGTTGGAGAAAAAGGAGCTGGATCAGAGAGGACTGTGCAGTCAATTTCTCAGTGTGGAAAATCTAATTCTTCTCACTATCCAGTACCTTGTGCAACTTGGTGAGATTTAGTCTCAGTTTCCCTTTTATAATGCAAGAATGATTTATTAAGGGCTGTAAAATATTTCCACTTTCACTAGTTCTCACATTTTCTAAACTGTCAAAGCAAGGAATACCTTGTAAAAGTAAAATCAGAATGTCCCAATAGTGCCCAGAATATAATTTTATAATGGGTTACTCCTTAGCAGTAAAAGTAAGAAAAAAATGACAATGCCTTTTTGAAAACACATTTTTCTCTGAGGACAAGGTCTTCATTGTTTTGGAACCTTGAAGATCAGAGAATTTTATTGTGACGTCCCACGTCTGAACACTCTTGTGCTGTTTGTCGTCTTCTACCAAGCTGATTTGAGTGTTGACTTTCTTTTAGCTTTGTACATATGTCTTTTTATCTGCATTGTTTACATTCTTGTCTCTTAGGCCCCGATCAGATACCAATTCGTGAAGTTTTTGAACAGATTGTCCTGAAAGCATTGGAGGAATTTACCTGTAAAGATCGCTCCACGCAGATGAACTCTCCTGGAATGTCTGTGTCCCAAGCTCAGCTTCCATGGCTGGCCCGCTTGTCAGCTAGCGTTTCTCAAGATTTGGTTCATGTACTTGTAACACAGCACTCGCTGGCAGAGGGCATTTTGGAGACCTTTCAATCCCTGATTGATCAGAAACGTCAGCAGAAGCTTCCGGACTATGTAGTATCAATCTGTTGCTCAAATCTGCGAGGAAATGAATTTTGTGTGATTGCTCTTGGTAAGTAGTTGCCACATCTTAAGTTCTCTTGGACCACAACTGGGTACCATCATAGCAAAGTTATATTAAACGCTTCAAATAACACAAATAATAATATTTTCTTACTCATACTCGTCTATATCACTTTTAAATTGATTTTGACCAACTTTTGAACTAGTCTACCTCTTAAGGCACTGTCACACTTAGCGATCGCACTAGCGATCACGACAACGACACGACCTGGCGAGATCGCTAGTACGATCGCTATGTGGTCGCTAGTTAGCTTCAAAAAACATCTCATCAGCGATCTGTATAACGACCTCTGCGGTCGTTGGGGAAAACCTAGTACCACCTGCGACGCTAGTTAAGTCGTTCATAAAGGGTGTCACACTCAGCGATTCAGGCTCACCAGCGGGACACCAACGACCAAAAAACGGCTCAGAACGTTCATAAGCGATCAGCGACATCGCAGCAGGGGCCACATCACCGCTACATGTCACACACAGCTAAGTCGCTAACGAGATCGCTACTGCGTCATAAGCGATCTCGCTTAGTGTGACAGTACCTTTATGCGCTACTGTGGGGAAAAAAGTATTTAGTCAGCCACCAATTGTGCAAGTTCTCCCACTTAAAAAGATAAGAGAGGCCTGTAATTGACATCATAGGTAGACCACAACTATGAGAGTCAAAATGAGAAAACAAATACAGAAAATCACCTTGTCTGATTTGGCAAGACTTATTTTGCAATTTATGGTGGAAAATAAGTATTTTGTCACATAGAAACATGCAAGATTTCTGGGTTTCACAGACCTGCATCTTCTTTAAGAGGCTCCTCTGTCCTCCACTCATCACCTGTAGTAATGGCACCATTTTGAACTTCTTATCAGTATAAAAGACACCTGTTCACAACCTCAGTCACACTCCAAACTCCACTATGGTGAAGACCAAAGCGGAAGGACACCAGAAACAAAATTGTAGCCCTGCACCAGGCTGGGAAAACTGAATCTGCAATAGCCAAGCAGCTTGGTGTGATGAAATCAACTGTGGAAGCAATAGTAAGAAAATGTAAGACATACAAGACCACTGATAAGCTCCCTCGATCTGGGACTCCATGCAATATCTCAACCCGTGGGGTCGAAATGATCACAAGAACGGTGAGCAAAAATCCAGAACCACACGGGGGGGAACTAGTGAATGACCTGTATAGAGCTGGGAACACTGTAACAAAGGCTACCATCAGTAACACACTACACTGCCAGGGACTCAGATCCTGCAGTGCCAGACGTTGTCCCCTTGCTTAAGCCAGTACATGTCTGGGCCCGTCTGAAGTTTGCTAGAGAACATTTGGATTATCCAGAAGAGTATTGGGAGAATGTCATATGGTCTGATGAAACCAAAGTAGAACTTTTTGGTAGAAACAAAACTCGTCGTGTTTGGAGGAGACAGAATGCTGAGTTGCATCCCAAAAACACCATACTTACTGTGAAGCATGGGGGTGGCAACATCATGCTTTGGGGCTGTTTCTCTGCAAAGGGACCAGGACGACTGATCCGTGTTCAAGAAAGAATGAAAGGGGCCACATATCGTGAGATTTTGAGTGTAAACCTCCCATCAGCAAGGACGTTGAAGATGAAGCGTGGAGTGGTCTTTCAGCATAATGATCTCAAGCACACCACAAGGGCAAAGGGCAATCAAGGAGTGCCTTCTTAAGAAGCATATGAAGGTCCTGGAGTGGCCTAGCAATTCTCCAATCTCAACCCCATAGAAAACCTTTGGAGGGATTTGAAAGTCCATGTTGCCCAGTGACAGGCCCAAAACATCACTTCTCTAAAGGAGATATGCATGGAAGAATGGGCCAACTTACCACCACCAACAGTGTGTGCCAACCTTGTGAAGACTTGCAGAAAACGTTTGACCTCGGTCATTGACAACAAAGGATATATAACAAAATATCGAGATGAACTTTTGTTAATGACCAAATACTTATTTTCCACCATAATTTGCAAAATAAATCTTGCCAAATCAGAGAAGGTGATTTTCTGGATTTGTTTTCTCATTTTGACTCTTAAGGCCCCGTCTCACATAGTGACACACCAGCGATCCCGACAACGATCAGGATCGCTGGTGTGTCGCTACATGATCGCTGCTGAGCTGCCAAACAGGCAGCGATCAGCACGGCGACACTGCGGGTAACGTCGCCTAGTTACCCGCAGTGTACGTTGGATACCAGCGCACTGATGCAGGGAGCTGGTAACCAAGGTACACGTTGGTTTCCAGGCGCTGCGCGGTGACTGGAAACCCGACGTGTACCTTGGTTACCATCTCCCCTGCAGCAGCGCGCTGGTATCCAAGGTACACGTCGGGTTTCCAGGCACAGCCCCGTGCCTGGAAACCCGATGTTTACCTTGGTTACCAGCTGATCGCTGGTCTCCTGCCTGTCACACGCAGCGATGCGTGCTGGCCAGAGGGAGACCAGCGATCAAAAAAAAAGTCCTGACATTTCTGACACGACCAGCGATTCACATCAGGGGCCTGATCGCTGGTACGTGTCAGACATAGGGAGATCGCTGTTTAGCAGCGATCTCGGTAGCGATCTCGCTATGTGAGACGGGGCCTTTAGTTGTGGTCTACCTATGATATCAATTACAGGCCTCTCTCATCTTTTTAAGTGGGAGAACTTGCACAATTGGTGGCTGACTAAATACTTTTATTTCCCCACTGTACTTGTACTTTTCTGTTAGAATCATTATTGGAGGAGGTTCAAAGGAAACCTGTTTGTCAGATTTTTTTTCTTGCACGTCAGAGCAGTTCCACCCAAACCTTAAAAGAAAGAAGAAAAAAAAAAACTGCCTGTGATATATGCTGCCCAGACCATTGCATCTCAGATCGGGAGAGCCACCGGCCAGTCCGACAATTGCTATACGAGCCTAGGCATGTAATACGGCCATCTGACTACCCCTTATAGTGATTGTGGGATAGTGCTCCCTGTTATACATTTTTCCAAACAACTATTGTTCTTAGAGTAGCCTCATGCCTTATAGCCAGAATTTGAGAAGCCTTGGATCTCAGTATTTAAACCTTTGATCAGCATGATCCTTATCCGAACCATGGTTAGAGGACTTCTACCTTCGGTCAGGTCTATGGTTTCCAGATGATCCGACTGCAGGACCACTCTATTTAGCTTTTAAAGTGTTGCATCCTGCGTCTTTGTGTCAGAATAATGTTTAACATAGAGGTGTATGCTATTACATTATTAGTTTAAAATAAAAAAATTTAACATTACATTAATAAAACTGATAGTGATGAGCGAACATGCTCGCATAAGGTGTTATCTGAGCATGCTTGGGCGCTAACCGAGTGACTTCGGCATACTCGAATAATATTAGAGTCCCGGGGTTGCATGTAATAGAAAAGAAAAGGGATTGCCTATAAACAAGCACACCTGCATAATGCAAACATAATAAATGACCTTATTGCAAAACATGCCCATAAGAATTATTGCAAATTGTATGTATCAAAAAATAGGGGCATGTTTATATGGATATAGGAATATACGGACAATTGCAAAATAGATATAAACAATGAACAACAAACGATCAAATGGTCCAAGATTGTAGTACAAAAATATATTTTATTGATACATATAATTAAAAATGGAACAGGAAAGGACAGTGGTAAAGGCTCATGCCAATAAGCACTAGTGGGAAAGAGGGACACAAACTGGTGGAAATGGCCTAATTGCTTAAATAGCGAATGTAAAAATCAGCAAATATTGCATGTATATATGTAATATTACTGGCCATAAATGCTCATAACACAAATGGTTAAAGAGCAAAGTTTGCTGTAGTGACGATATCAATATATAACAATAATTAGATGACCATTGACATCAATAGTCAAAAACATCACTACTACCTAGACATGAATTATATCACAGACAGGTGGTTATAGTAAACATCATTGAAAAGTACCTGGTGTTTGCTCTTCACCTCTAACAGGTATACCGGTACTTTTCAATGATGTTTACTATAACCACCTGTCTGTGATTAATTCATGTCTAGGTAGTAGTGATGTTTTTGACTATTGATGTCAATGGTCATCTAATTATTGTTATATATTGATATCGTCACTACAGCAAACTTTGCTCTTTAACCATTTGTGTTATGAGCATTTATGGCCAGTAATATTACATATATACATGCAATATTTGCTGATTTTTACATTCGCTATTTAAGCAATTAGGCCATTTCCACCAGTTTGTGTCCCTCTTTCCCACTAGTGCTTATTGGCATGAGCCTTTACCACTGTCCTTTCCTGTTCCATTTTTAATTATATGTATCAATAAAATATATTTTTGTACTACAATCTTGGACCATTTGATCGTTTGTTGTTCATTGTTTATAATGCAAACATGTAATATTAAGTACAATAACACACCAGATAAAACAAACATCATATATCCCCACAGATACATGAGCCTGTAAAACAAAGAAAACCTATATGAATGCTGTGGGAAAATGTGATGACTCTATAGTCTCCAATAATTCAATATTCAAATAATATATGTATGATGTACCAATAAATGTGAGACGTCGATTAAATACTGAGAAACAACGTTGTATAGATCAAATTCACATTCGGTAGCTCTCGACACTACATGCTGTAGCCGATATGATGAAGAGGCCTATATGGTGCCAGGAAGACTGTACTAGCTCAGTAGAACACAATGATCCATTGTGCTGAGCAGCACCAGAGAACCTGTAATGGGTCCTAATGAACTAGATAAAAGTATAGGAAAAGCACTTAATAATGCCACAAATTGGAAGAGATATATATATATGCACACCTATAAGAAGACATTCTGACCTGTATATATCAGCATACTACATATCAGGGTGGGGAAGCACCAAGCTTGCGGCGTGCACACTGATTTCTCTGTATTGCTGGTGCAAGCCGACTAGCCTAGTTTGGTTTCTCTCAATTAACTTCAATGGAAAGACGCTGGATGAGACTTAACGGCAAATAACTGCATGTGTGCAAATCTCTTGTGTGGTCATGTGACTGCTCACACAAGCAATACCAGTCTGTCAAAACTGTACGCTTGCTGCAGACTTTGTTCTCGAAACTCGACAACCCATTTTTTTTTTTTTTTTTTTAATCAACCGTTTTTTATAACCAGTCTGAAACAGATATTAGTTGTACAAAGATCAGTTCTGCATTGTGGCATTAATCGGCTCATGTTGTACAAAATAATCGTGGCATGAATCATGTCATATAGTTACCTATTCATATTTTCTTTCGTTTTATTAGAAGATATAAAAACAAGCACCCCCCTCCCTCTCATGAACATACCATAGAAACCTATATCATAATTCCTTCCCTAGCAGGTTGATGGAGACACTAACTACTCTTCGGACAGGATAAATAGATGCCCCAATAAAAGATTACCAATGAGCTATTTATTGGACTAGGTATAGGGCTCAGACCCTCATTACAGGCAATAATAATTGGGGCATCCTGTCTCAAAATGTCAGATGGTAAACCTGGGACCTCTAGCCAGGGTTTAAGGATCTGCTTGGATTCACACACCGAACACCCTTTCAATCAATGGTAAAATATCATTCCAATATGGGTCCAACCAAGTACACTCCCAGAACACATGTGTTAGCTGTGTATCCATTGTCTCACACCTAATGCAATCTGTATTTCAGCAAACCCCTGTTTTCCACAGGAAACGCAGTGTTCTGTATACCCTATGAATACAGTAAATTTGTGATGGCCTCACATGGGGATAACCTTGGAATAAGTTCCAGCAAGTCTTCCCATTGCTCTTCAGAGATCAGACCCACATATCTTTCCCATTTAGATTTGAGTAATAGAGGGTCTTCTTTTATGCGAGAATGTAAAAGCCGTTGATAAACTTTAGAGATTGAACCCCTCGTTGTTTTGGCTAAAGCTATAAAATCTAGGATGTAGTCCTTGTGTATAACTGGTTTGGGTACAGTGAATTGACCTTGAAACACATGTTTTCATTGTAGATATTGGAAAAAAAGATTGTGCTAAATTTAATTCCTGTTGAAATTTGTCAATTTTTGAACATCCAGTTTTCCAACAAATGGTCTATTTGTACTCCTTTCTCTTCTGAACCTCCCAAGTCAATTTAACAAATTTTGCCAATTGAGGATTCTGCCATATTGGGGTAAATATGGGATAATCCATAATTCCCAGTAATTGTTTCCCCTGCCCAGATCTTGTATAGCAGTGCTAAGGTTGGCTTACCGGGTTACCTGCATAACCAATGTTCGCTTCCAGTGCATATAAGGGTGAGGCCCATTTTTGTCTTGTAAAACAAGGCGTCCTGTTTTGCCCATACTCTCTACTTTCCCAACCATGAAACTGTTGTATCTGAGATGCTATGAAATAAATACACAGGTCCTCTATTGTCAATCCCCCTTCTGAATTATGACTCTGAAATGTTAAGTTGATTCTTGTTTGACGCTTAACCAAATATTCGTTCCCTGAACAATGGTCTGTAATTTGTGAAAAATGGGTGGTGGAATCCAGCACTGAGAATTTTGCAACAGCGTAATTGGGGCTTTAAAATCATTTTAATGATATCCCCACTACCTATTACTGACAGAGGCAATCTACACTATGTATTTATTTTGGATGTAAATCTCTTTAAATAGGGGGTTTACATTAAGTGTAATATAGTTTTATTAGTTTTAAATTGACCATTACACTAAGATAATGAAATTTATCCACCACTGTGTCCGGGATCGATAAATTATTTCCAAAGAGGGGAGAGGATCTAGTGGCAAAAATGATTTCTTCCCAGTTAAGTTTGAGGCCTGACCATTGACTGAATTTTGCCCACTCTGTCATAATTGGTCCAAAAGATGATTCTACATCTCCCACATAAAGAAAGTCTACATACAGACTTATGTTTTCAATATTATTGCAGTTAAAGCCTACAAATTCCGTTTAGTCCCTTAATTGATATGCCAGGGGTTCTAACTCTAATTCGGATAGGAGTGGCGACAGCAGACAAATCTGTCAAGTACTCCTCCCCAATGGGAAGATTCGTGGTTATTACCCGCACTGCTGCATAAAAGAATGTCCAGGCGTATTGAAGATACAAATGTATCCCCAATATGCCTGGACATTCTTTTATGCAGCAGCGCGGGTAATATCCACAAATCTTCCCGTTTGACCGATTCAGAAATCTCAATGTCTGACCAGTGGATCTGTGGCAGCTACTAACTGTGAGTTCCTTTGTATGCTAAAACTCCAAGAAATATCAGGTAAGTGCAAACTCACTTACATTCTGTGATCTCCATTGGATAAGACCCTATTGCCGCTTTCTTTTCCTAGCGTATCGCCTAAAGTACTCCTCCCCAGTGCAAAGGGAGATGACAACTGACCATTCACCGTCAACCTATTAGTCGGGGATCTATAAAGCATTTTAACCCAATGTATACATTTATGGCCAAAACCCATTTCATCGAATACCATCTACAAATGGTTCCACTTGACGCTGTCAACTGCTTTTGCAGCTTCAAGGGACATTATCTCTCTATGCCCAGTATTTGAGCTACATAATTGAAATATAGACGCCTTAAAGGGAATCGGTCAGCAAGTGTTTGCTATGTAATCTGAAGTCAGCAGTTGATAGAAGCTGAAACACAGAATTCAAGGAGGTATCACATGTCAATGTGCTTTTGTTTTTCGAACTCTTAAGGATTTATCACAAAGATAAACATTGCTGGGCTAGTCTGGCAACTAAGCACCTCCCTGCCTATGGACTTTGTACCCATGAAGCCTGGTGTGTGTGGGGTTAGCTTCCTCAGCTCTGCTTCTAAATATAAACGCTCTGTGTCAAAATGGCTGCTCCATTAATCTAAGTGATACATGGTTGGATTCAGCTTCTCTTTATCTACAGTAAGCTGCTCTCAGATGAGGTAGCAAAAACATGCTGACAGATTCTCTTCACATTTTTGACTGTAGACTTAGGCATAAACCGTAATTGAGCCTCATGGATTACGTCAGTTATTTTATTCAGTCCGTTAGCCAATAATTTCACCAACAATTTGACGTCAAATGGGAGCAAGGATATTTGTCGGTACAGTAGAGGTGCTGGTCAATATCTGCATGTACATTTAAAGGGCTAAACTACCTGGTGTACCAAAAGATAAAACCTAAATATTGTGTACTCCCAACACAATGGAAATGGTAAGCAATTCTGTTTAAAAACAATAAATACAACTTTCCAAGTGAATAAATTACAAGCTACTTCCAATCTGTTGGCACACAACATTTCTTAATCTTTGGCTAGGTTAATGAATACTGTTATATCGTATGTGCAGCCATTTCATCATGTAGTACATACAATATAGTGTAAGGTGTTGGGAGGTAGTACTTGAAATGTTGATGGTATTTTCTATTGCCATGTTGGCATCAGATGGGTACAACTAGTTGAGACCACAAGTTTGCAGAAGATCTTCGCAACCAGAGGTTTGTTCAGTACATGACCTCACTTTTGTGTTTACTTGTCATGGCACCATGACTTTTGATAGGATTGTACTAGTTTAGTGTTCTCTTTTTGTTTGTTCATGCTGTAATTCTTGCATTATGACTTTATAGTATTAAAATTTTTTTACCTTTTTCAGGAAAATACCAGTCCCGAGTTCTTGCTGAGAGTATACTGACAACAAGTGAATTTTTGAAGGAGATTAGTTATGAGCTAATCACAGGGAAGGTCAGCTTCTTGGCCTCACACTTTAAAAACACATCTATGGGTAAGTCGTGTTCTAGGCTTGAGTAGTAAAGTAATGACTGTTCAGCTCCATCCACAAGGTGACGTTCCCAGTTGAGTGTAATATTAAACCCTTCTGTAAAGGAGCATGTACTTGCTATGACTAGTAATTCTTTTGCAATGTCCTCAATAAGACTACAAATTGGAAATCCCTCATATTTGGGTTGCCTGAATGTTCACTTATTCATACAAGTTTAATGCCTGACCTAGAAAGAGGTTTGTCAGTTGTAAGACCCTTCTAGTTTTTGGGTGCCCCAGTAAGGTTTCACTCCATAGTAATGAAGAACTCTGCTCTCCAATAAAAGTAGATGATATAATTTATTCTTGTCCAATCTCAAACCGAACATGCGTGAAGTTTCGGTCAACAATAATGGACCCTTCGTCTGACCAAACTGATTGCAAGACTAACAAAATGAAGACTTCAGGTAGAACAGTAGAAAAAAAGTTTCAATGGTTAGAGCAACCACCAGCGATAGGTAGTGAACCAGGAGTACCTATAACCAGTATATCTCAGCCTAGGAAGACGCAGGGAGGAGCTCTGCTTGCATTTTTACTAGTTTTTTTTTTTTGTCTAGTATTAATTATATACTAGCTTGGCCCATGTGAAATTTTCGCACATTGGTTGTTGGTGGTGCAGGTAATTTCAGAAAAAGCAAGCTGGTCAAATGTAAATATATTTCATCAGATGATGAACACAGGTATTTATATATGTAGCTTGGTAATACAATAAATTGGTTTGACAAGAAGAGGCTAAAAAATGTCTTTCAGTTGAGGTGCCACCTGCAGGTCATTGTTTGTTTCTTTCTGCAGGTTTATGAAAATAAGTGTTTAAACTGTATTTAGTGATAAAATGGTGAATGTGTGGTTTGTTTGGATTATTTTTTGCTGAAGGGGGCAAGATTACCTTTCAAACGGTGCATCATTTGTGTGTGTGGGTGCAGTATGAACAGAGACACAAAGTAATCACCGAAAAACAGTGTTTAGAAATAATAGAATAAATAGAAGATTAATTTACTGAACATGTTTTGGCTATGAGCTAACAGTAGGGAGTATACTGGTTTGTCAGAGTGGTTTCAGAAAGTCCAAAATTTAGATCTGAACACAGTATTTAAAATTTGTGCTTGTATAATCTTTTAATAACTTCTTTTTTTTTTTTTTTTTTTTTAACTAGGTGATGATTTGGACAAGCTGTTGGATAAGATTCAGAAGAAAAGAGGGGATAATTTTGTTATTCCATTTAATGGAGATGTAAAAGAATGTGTCTCGTCCCTGGAGGCAGCCAGCATGATCCCTACACAGGGCAGAGGTACTATTCTCCAAGTATAGAATTATTTTTTTCCCACACAGGTTCTCTATTAATTTAAAGAAATGTTTAAGTAGTAGAGGATGAAATATTATCTTAAAATGCATGTCTTTTTTTTTTTGTAAAGGATGTTATCTTTTTAATTCAGAATGATTCTATCCATAGTTACCGTATGTCCCTTTTTAATAGCTGCAGCAGAGACATCAATATCTCACACACTTCTCTTTTGCACTTGCCATAAAGGCTTTCTCATAGTACTCATAAGTTTATACTGTGTGAATGTGTAACATATAGAATGTCATGATAAATGAAACACTGTGTAATAATATAATTTGACTCCCGGAAAACAAATAATTTAAAATTAAAGTGTGTGTGTTTTCAAAAGTAATATAGGAGAAAAAAAATACCCTCAGGCTATGGTTCCACGGTCCGGAACCATAGCGCTTTTGACGGAGCGGAAATTCCGCTCCGTCTAAGCCCCGCCCCCTTTCTGACGCGCGCTCTTTCCGGAGGTGTTCAGGACACCTCCGGAACACCTCCGGAAAGAACGCAGGGCTACATAGCCCTGTGTAATATTCTGTTGCGGCGACGCACCGTCGCCGCAATACGCGAGGACATGCTGCGGTCTAAAAAGACGCGCCGCATGTCCGTTTACGCAGGTTTGCCACCTGCGTATTGTTACGCATAGTGGAGACGGGATTTCTTGAAATCCCCTCCACTATGCTGTAACATCTGGACGCTGCGTGTTTGGCGCTGCGCCAGCGCACAGCGCCAAACACGCAGCGTTTCCTGACCGTGGAAACTCACCCTAACATCTGGACGCTGCGTGTTTGGCGCTGCGCCAGCGCACAGCGCCAAACACGCAGCGTTTCCTGACCGTGGAAACTCACCCTCACAATTTTACTCTTCACCCTCCCGACCCAAAGTATGGCAAACAACTGTTTGGACATATGGCAGGATTTCAAAGTGTCAATAAGCTTTTAGAGATCTGCAAATGAAATTTGGCACTTGAAACCAGTTCTATCATTTCATCCCCACAAGTATGTAATAGAAATGTAAATCTGGCCTTAAACTTAGTTAGAAATGTGAGGCTCTTACAAACCTTTAGCGTTGACCAAGCACCAATACTTTAATGCATTGAAACAATATACCTACTGTATGAAAATTCTCTGTAGAGGTCCAATGTCAAAAATAAAACCTGAAAGAAACATTTTGTGCACAATGTAAGTGCTGAAAAAATCTAGTTAGGAAAATGTGAAGATATAATCATTATTACAGGCTGCAGTACAGAAAGCTTCCAGATATACCAGTCTCAGCTGATGGTCGCTCGGAAGCTTCTGTCCCAGGTGTGCTTCATCGCGGATAGTGGAAATCAGGGTCTTGATCTAGGCCGCTTCAGCAAAGTGGACTTCCTAATTGTTGTCCCTCGCTCAGAAGTTCTGGTTCAGCAGATTCTGCACAATATAAGACTTTCAGGTAAGAATTTGATATTACAGAAAATAAAATATTAACCATTACTTTTGTTATAGGGACTGCGACTAAAGCCTTATTAAAGAAGCAATCACACTGACTCTTTTTATTCATTAAATGTGTGTGTGTGTGTGTGTATGTATGTATGTATGTGTATATATATATATATATATATATATATATATATATATATATGCATAGAATGTAGTGTGTATTAATATATGCACCAACCGCTGCTCTCCATATACAGTATATAGACATGTGTGTGTATATATTGTGTAATATATGTTGTTTTTTATTTTGTTTTTTTGTAAATTACGGATACTTTGTTAAGCCTGTGTAGTGATAGGTATACGTACATATTTTCTGTATTGATCTTTATTTCTTCTCTTTCATGTTGACAGGCGTGTTAACAGATTTGGGACTAGAGGAGTCTGCGTGTGTTAATCAACGAGCTGACAAATATGTGTTACGACTTGAAGGGGATGTCCAGGCCAAATTTGATGCTTTTATGAAAAGAGTGAAGCAAAATCCTTACACACTTTTTGTGCTTATACATGACAATAGCCATGTGGACCTAACAAGGTAACGGTTGTGAAAGACAAAAGGAATCAGGCAACGGCAATTTTGTATTTCATGGGTGCAATGCTTGTAGCATTCAGCTGAATTGAGACACTAGTTGCCAAGTGATCAGTGCACTTGTTTGTTGTGGGATAAATCCTTTTAATTGTAATCAACATTTCAATCAATAGATCTCTGAAGAATAATAATTTTCACAAATGGATGTTTTTTTTTTTAAAAAAAGTCCCTTTACGGAGATCATCTTATCTTGCCCAGGAGATGTGGTATGATCAGACCATGTCCCTGCACGGTCAGACACGGCCATTACACAGTAGGGGGACATTTTTAAGATTATCTCAGCACAGGAACATTTTATTTAAACTCATCCAATTGTGGAAATTCTTATTATTCCAAGATCTATTGATTAAAATGAACCGTACTTTGTGGGGAAAAGCACTTTAAGTCTTGTTTGGATGAGTCTTTTTCTTTCCACCATAAAAATTATGCTGTATGAACCTCGACTTTGGGTTACTTTCAGTTGATGTTGCCTCTTTGCTCTTGTAGAAATCTGACTGCTAAAGTCTACAGTTTTCTGTTCTTACCTGATTAGGAAGGATTATTTTATTGAATACAGTCCACGCTTACTGATTGGGAGATATAGATAAAAGATGCATTCTGTTATCATTCAAAACATTGAAAAGTTTGTTCCATTTACAACAATTTGGAATTTAGCGAGTAATCGTTAATTTTTATTTCAGAAATCTGTAGAATGCATAAAAATAAGACCTTTTTTTTGAATGTGCTTTATTTTCTGTTTGTGTCGGACAGGACTGATCAATAATTTTCAAAATTCTCAATTTACGTGTTAAATCTGTATTCCGTGAAGACTGATAATGACGATATGGACATTAGAGCTAGTTGGTGCTGATAATCTGTGTTGACGGTAAGGGGTAGGAGGAGCTCTGCCTCTAGCGCCTCCCTCCTCCTTTTCTTCTTCCTCTACATAGAATCTTATCAGTAGCAACTGGCCATCTCCTGTCTTCACTGAATACAGATTTTACCTGGGAAATGAGAATTTTGAAAATGATCAATCGGTCCTGTCTGAGCAAGAAGCAGGTTTCTCGGAATGAGAGATATTACGAATTTTCTTATTTTTATGGATAATTTTTATTTCATAAATCAGCTTATTCAGCTGAACTTAAGAGAGCGCATCAGCCATGACAGTGACCAAATTCAGATGGGTCCTAGCACTAATATGCTACAATGGAATTGCTGTTTCTATGGGACAAACATTCAAAATATTCTCAATCTAGATGGAAACCAGCTGTAATCTGCACTAATCGCTCTTGAACAGAAATTTGTCGCCTAACATAGATATATTAATACTACTTTTTACAATTGACTCGTCACTACTGGCAGAGCTGTTAATAACATGTCTGATTTTAACTCCTATTCTGACCTGGATTTCTCTTCAGTGCATTGTCGGGGGCATTGCCTCACGGAGACCCCAGCCAGGGGCTTTGTGACCGGATTAATAGTTCTGAAGTGCAGGAAGCGCTGAATCTGATCATTCTGCAAGTTAGTGCCTTCCCTTACGCCTTACAGACACAGCAGTCTAAAATCCTCCCCAACAATGAGGTGCACTGGATTCAGCCAGAATTGGTGGTAAGGAAACTTGGATATTGTTCATAGCTTTCACATGTGTGTCACTCGGGATGAATTTGGCCACCATCCTAAAGTTCACGCTGGCCTATTGCTTGTTGAGTGAATCTGGAATTTCCTGTCTTTTGGCAGTCTGTAAAAACCTGTTCTCAACTTTGAAGTTATTATTTTGGTTAGTGTCAAAACTAATTTCACTAAGGAAATCTTTGCCACTAAAGTCCTAGAAAGATCATGATCCTATTGTTAATGATGGCATAATATATCTAAGGTAATGTTGTGGAATATGCACATATGCCAGTAAGTATAAAGGACAGGAAACCTAAAAAATGAAAAAGTTCAGAATATATGAAAATTAAAAGCTTTTGTAATTATTAATTTATTCAAATTTACACACAGCCCCAGACACAACAGTTTAATATGCTCTGCAAAATATAAATGCCAGGCAAACGAACTTGTGGCTCACAAATTCACAAATGCTGCTCTGTGCTGTTAGGGAAAAAAAGCAAAAAAAAAAAACTATATAGAAAACAGAAATGCAATGTAAAGTCTCGTTAAAACTATACCCATTGTATAGATCATGAAAAACTAAGACCCTGTTTCATCATTGCCTCTGCGTCTGTATTTTTTTTTTTCTGCGCCCAATTTATTCTATTAGCGCTTTTTGTTTGTTTTGTTTAAATCTTATTTTATATGCACTTATCTGTGTAATTTTTATTTTTTTTTGGTTGGTTTTTGCTCTGTGGGCAGAGTTCAGCAATTTCAGATTCTTTTGCTGAATTTTTCAAGTCCTACAATTTGGTGCAATTTCACTCAAGTGAAACCCACACTCCCTGTATGTGGTTTTTTTTTTTTGGGGGGGGGAGGAAGGGGTTGGGCAATTTTTACAAGTTTTTGATGACAAATTGTGATTGACAGTGCCAACAGCCGCAAAAAGCGGTTCTACACAGGAAAAAGCTTTAAATTTGTGCTAAATTCATGAATTGTGTTTGCCATTTTGATAATACCACAAGATAAAAAAGCGACTTAAAACCCCACCCAAAAGATAAATGGGGGCTTTAGTTCTTTGCCATTCACGTGCTGTAATAGTCTGTTGAAGAGTAACATTAGTTTGAAAATGGTGTGATGTGTAGGTAGCTCATTATAAAGCAGGAAGAGCTGATCAGACTGATTGCACATTGTTGTAGGTAAAGTTTGAGTAAAACTTGTATTCATGGAAATCTGTTTTTTCGTCTAAAAGGCGAACCTATTGAGAGATGGACAGTGTTCCCCGTAAGACTGTGCATTTAATAGCTGTCAGTCAAGTGGTAGGAATGCCCACTGGACTCGCATACAAACGCCAGGGATTACAATCAATGAACTCGTTCCATTGAAACTTTTCCAACAGACCTACAGTACAGTACAAAAGTTTTTGGCAGGTGTGGGGAAAAAATGCTGCAAAGTAAGAATGCACTGTTGCCTGCAGACGCTTATTGTACGCGCCACAGCCCTTCAATAAACAAATTTCCTTGTGTTAGACAAATATTTCAAATTTTGCCTTCCTACAGCCTGACCTCAGCAGCACAGATAAGGAGGAGGATGCAAGAACTGATGTGTATCGTCTGATAGAAATGCTGTAAATGTTATATGGCTTTTACCAGTCATTCAGGATTTTTAGCATAGTAGCTATTCATGAGAACTCTTAAAACTTCATTTAAGAGTCTAAATCTCATCTTTGTTCTGTCTTTTAGGAGCAAGAAGCGAATCAAGATAAGCTTTACTTTGGCATTAATGAGTACAGTAAATCTCTACAGTGGGGCATAACAAGTCCGCTGCTTAGATGTGACGAAACATTTGAGAAAATGGTGAAAACATTACTGGAAAGGTGATGCAATTACTTGATAAATTTGGTACATAGATCTAAAATACACACCGTTAAAATCAACTTGTTGTATAACCTCCATTGCTGAGACAGCCAATCAACAAATCCTAATCTTTTGTTGTAGGCACCCAAAGTTGCACAGCATGGTGATACGGTGCTACCTCCTCATTCAGCAGTATTGTGAAGCTCTTATGGCTCTAACTACCATGGCTTCACTGAGAGACCACACTACTCCAGAGACACTGAGCATCGTGGATGACCTCCTCAGCTCCCCTGGAAAGGACAAGAGTGGGCACGGACACATGCTCCTCATCCGGGTTCCTTCAGTACAGCTGGCAATCTTGGCCAAGGAAAGATTGCAGGAAGTGAGAGACAAGCTAGGGCTGCAGTATCGTTTTGAAGTGCTGCTTGGGAATCCTTCTTCCGAACTCAGTGTTGCGAAGCACTTTATTACCAGATTAAAGGTGAGTGAATTTAAGGAAAATCTCATAATAATGGATATTGACTAAGTCACCAGTAGATTTAATGATCCTGCTTAAATGACAAATTTGGTGCAGCTTTAGCTAATTTTGCCTGACTTTGCACTGTTTTATTTTGCCACACATTGGAACATTTTAAACAAATGGCTGCTTTTAGCTTAAAAAAACAAAACAAAAAAAAAAAACATCCGGAAGCCGAAGGAAGAGCATGAGTGATGTGTGAAAACTGCCTAAAACACATTGTTTAAATCAAGTTTTTGTTTTACTTTTTTTTTTTAATTATTATTCTCATATTTAATAAATCAAGCAACGTTCACATTTGGTCACTAGGGCTTTTTTTTTTATACTTTCGTGTATTTGGGGCTGAATCTGTTTCACAGTCTGGGTTGCATTAATAATTTAGCAGGTTTTTTTTTTTTTTATAGGCCTTTGTTTCCCTTCACATTCAACGTTGATGTGGATGTGTAGTACTAAATGTGAGAGGCACTCAGACAGAAGTTACTAACTCCCTGTAAAAGCATTCTAGCTGGCTCACTGACTGACTTTTCAGTTTTATCTCATTTTGCAGTAAGCCATAGCCAATCTGACGGAGAGGCTATAGAAAGCAAATGGTTAAAAAATTTTAATAAAATCCCATTACAACAGCCCCAATTGCAGGCATTTTAGCAAAACAAAAAATAGCTCCAAAAGATGAACTGTTATGGAAATTTAATTAGGATGAATTTATCCTTCCGTGTTTGCTGCTTGCCATGTCCAAATCTCTATTTAATGTCTTTTTGAGCGCTCAGAACGAAATGAGACTGTCCACACGAAAGTGTCAGTATAGCAGTTCGTCAAAGACATACATTTATTATTCATTCAAGGTTTTATACGTTTACAAAAAGGGGCTGGTTAGTCAATTAACATACAATTAAAAGCTGCTAGATTATTGGCTGTTCTAGTGTAAATATGATAATTATGATAATCATGGTAAAAGACCTGAAGTTGCAGAATTATTGTTTTATATTCTTTTGACCTAGTTGTCTTGCATGACTATAAGGTAAACAACAGATATCTAATAAGACTTCATGTACTTGTTCCTTATGAAGGCCTTATGAAGGCTGGATTTGTTTAAAATGACTGATTATAGCTGGCATGAGCACAGGATTTTTAGCAAGTGAGATCTATCGAACTGTGAACTGTAAATAAATATATATATATATATATATATATATATATATATATATATATATGAATATACTTTGAATATATGGAATACATATACATTTCCATGACAGGACAACCACTAAAATCAAGCTGGAGTGATTTTATTTTATGGTTTGCTTATTTATTAACCCTAGCAATGCTTTTGTTGTAGGTATGGAGGGGATGTGATGAAGACTGGGTCCCTAAAACATTTAAGGATCTTGAAGGCCTACCTTGTATTTTATTTCTCACTGGCAAGGATCCCCTTGGAGAAACTTTCCCAAGGTAGATGAATTAGTTTATTTATAGTTCTAAAGTACATGATGGAATTATTTTTTCCTAATTTGTGATGTGCTATTAATTTTGTGCTTCAGATCTCTGAAATACTGTGATCTCCGGCTGATTGACTCCAGCTTTTTATCCCGAACGGCACTTGAACAGGAAATTGGCCTGGCCTGTTGCTATGTTTCTAAAGAAGTCATCCGACAGCCCACAACTGTTCTGGATTTAAGTGAAAAAGACACTGATAAGGTTAACTCCACTGAAAATGACTCTGATGAGCTGTTTATAGATCTAGAGAGACCTCATAGTACTGGTAGTGAAGTCACTGGAACTTCAGGTTAGGATATTTTTTTTTTCGGCACTGAATTGCCTTTGTGGGTGTATTACATTTTGCATGACATGTTTATTAACAAGGTCGTTTACCACCTCAAAAATAAAGTTGTACAGTAACTTATGGTGGAAGTATTTTTTAGAAAAGACTTTGTCTAGCATTTGGAGCACTTTATCAGAGTATTTTGAACTCTTTTGACCTTAATGCCCTTTATTTGTTTTAGGTTCAATTGCAGAAAATGGAGTTAGTTCTTCCAGTGCAGCTGATAAAACGCAGAAACAGCCAACAAACCTTGACTTCCACAATGTGGCGAACAGCTCGGTGGATGAAGGCACATACCCCAATTCCACAGCCAATGATTGTAAACCAGAATGTGATTCTCTTGGGGCACAAATGGCCAGCAGCACAACATCCAAACTGTCCTCCTCGTCATCACAAGCTTATCAATGGGGTCACCAATCTGAGAACAAGAAAAGGACGTTTAACTTGGCCTTACCCCGTATCGTAATTCTGTCACGGGCTACTTATCAGCTCTTGGCTTGCCATAAAAATGGACAAACTCCCACTACAATTTCTCTTTTGCCCCATAATGATGTGAGCTGGTCAAGATCATTAATACCTACGATACCTAAAGACTTGAGCAGTGAAGAACAGTCACTTTACTACAGAAAGTGGACAACAGCCAAGCAGCATCATGCTGATTTTGTGAACTCAAGCGAGCCCACGGAAACAAGAACTACTTATCCACGCCGTCTACTCCTGACTGGACCCCCACAGGTTATTGCTCACACAGTATTTTGTCTGGACATTTTTAATGCGGTTTGGTTATTTTAAAATTGCCACCGGTCTGTAACTTCCAACATCGCCAGGGAGTATTAACATGTAGATGAAGCCCTTTTTTACTGTTCTCATAAATATTGGTGCCAAACATGTTTGTAGAGTGCATTGTAACCTTCCTGGAGATAAGCTTTGTCATGCCATTTTTATTTGTATTTTTGTAAAGGTTGGGAAGACTGGCACCTACTTGCAATTCCTTAGGATCCTCCGTCGCATGTTGATTCGACTTCTGGAAGTGGATGTCTACGATGAAGCAGAAATAAATGCAGGTAGGTCTAGAAATCGGAAAATAAATTTTGTTCATGAGTGACTGTTTCAAATCCTTTTACTTTCTTGTCTGGGGAAACAATTATAAGCAGATTTGTCACACAATTTTACAATATAAACTGTGCACATTATCAAATAGATGTTTGACCTGTTAGTTCTGGTGAAAAATCTACAGCACTTTGGCTGTGTAAGGCCGGGGTTACACTTGCGAGTGCAATGCGAGAAACTCTCCTCAATTCCCAGCAATGCCGCCGGCACTCGGGATTGGAGCATTCAGCTGCATAGAAATACATGCAGCCACACACTCCGGTCCCTAGTGCCGGCTGCAGTGCCGGGTATTGAGGCAAGTTTCTCGTATTGCACTCACAAGTGACTCCGACCTAAACCTGATATTAAGGAGGAGTCTAGCAATAGACTGAAATAGCCCATAAGTCAGTGTAGTCACTCTTCTCCCTCCCACCCAGCCTGACTGACAGCTGCAGCTTGTGTTGAGTAGTGTGAGATCTCAGCAGCAGGAGGGACACTGAGCTGTTAATCGTGCAAAGTGGGCAGAGAATGAGTTAATAGTTCATAAAGAAGTATTTGAGTAGTAGTGTTTAGTATAGTGCTGACAGCAAATCTGTTTCGTATAGCGCTGACAACAAATGATACTAAAAGAGAAACATATGGAAACCTTCCCCGTGCTGTCCTACTGAAAACAACTTGGCACGGTGGCTGCAGTTGGCACTGCAGCCTTGCAGCGCTGAGGTCCTGGGTTCAAATCCCACCAAGGACAACATCTGCAAGGAGTTTATATGTTCTCCCCGTGTTTGCGTGGGTTTTCTCCGGTTTCCTCCCACATTCCAAAGACATACTGATAGGGAATTTAGATTGTGAGCCCCCATTGGGGACAGTGCCAATAATGTCTGTAAAGCGCTTTGGAATTAATGGCGCTATATAAATGAGTAAAATAAATCAATACCTTTTGCTGTACAAGGCCGGATTTAAGAGGTGGGTGGCCTGGGGCCCATTTTGGAGGGAGGCCCATTTTTCAAGGTGTTGCAATATGTAATGCAAAAACACAAAATTAAACTAACCCAAGTTTATTAAAATATCATTACGCTGAGTATTCATTTAAAATCTTCATTTATTACAATCCAGGCACTTCCTTGATTTTCGTGCTGCAAAATCACTAATGATGTCACTAAAGTCCAATTCACGCAGTAGATCACACACACATACATACACACACATACACACACACATACACACACATACACACACACATACACACACACACACACACACACACACACACACACACACACTCACTCATACTCGCCCACTGCGACACTGAAGACTGAACCACGTCACCTCTGGATCTTCAGTGACTGAAGATCCATTCCAGAGTGAAGTCCTGCCGCGCTCCGCGGTGGAGAATCCTCTTCTCGCGCCGACATCGTGGCTCCGCCTCCTCCCTCGCAGGTAGCTGAACAAACTCTCATCTGATCTAATCCGAGAGAGTGATCATATAGCTGAATAGGTAGCGCCTAGAAGCTTCTGTTGGGATCGGAGAAGGCTGACGCATGCCATAAGCTATGCATTAGGTACAGGGTACTAAGGAAGTCTGGCTAGCCAGGTCAGTGGATGCTGACACAGGTCAGGTGCCATGACTCTGCCGCTCTGCGCCAGCCACTGAGATGTAGGACCGTAGCCAGGTCCCTACACTTTCAATAGTTTCTCTTTTGTTAATTGTTCCTTATTAGAAACGGTTCACAGCAGAGATGTGTATTTTACATGTTTTGAGATATTTATCCCTATATTGGTGGGAGGCCCGGGCCCCCGCTAAATCCGGGCCTGATGCTATAGCCTTCTGTTCTGTTAAGTAGAACTGCAGGTACAGTGTGATGGTTGGAATATAGCCAATAATAAGCCCTATTGTAATACACAATTGCATTAACTTGCCTTCTAAACCATTGCAGTAAAGTCACCCAACTTCTAGACATAGTTGACATACATTCATAAAATATAATGGTGCATTTAGATGTGCCAATATTGCCTCGTCAATGCTCCTTACAGGGGTTGTACAGGACTTTTTTATATTTATGGTCTATTCTTAGGACCAGTCAGCAGTATCTGACGGACACCCGGCACCCCTGCCAATCAGCAGTTCCCAGTGCCGGCAGTGGATTCATGTGATCAGTTGTAGAGCAGCACATCTGTCAATTATATAGTCCCCACAGTGGGGTACTGCACATCTGCCCACAATTTGAATCAATATAAAAGTCCCAGAGAACCCCGTTAACGAGCGCTAAGCGACGATGTAGCACACTGTTCAGCGCCCAGTTATTGGCCTGTTTACACAGGCTGATTAACAATGATGAGGACAGAACTATAGCTGTACATCTCTGCAGTGTATGTTCACTGCAGACTGATATTGTTTACTGACCATTTAGTCGAAATGACGAATTCCATGGGGGTTCCCAATAGACCATAAGTCAATGGGGTCCTGTCAGGTGCTACTAGTTTTCCTTATGCAAATGAATATTCCTGGGCATTGTTTGTTTCTGACATATCATTGTGTCTTCTGGTTTAAATAGATAATGGAAATGTGAACTGAGCCTACATGAACTTTTTTTTTTTTTTTTTTTTTTTGGGTTCAATCTTTTGTGGCAGAAAAGCATTTTTAAGACTGTTCATATATCTGTTGCAGATTCTGTAGTTTTTGCTGTGAGAAATGGCGCTTCATTCAATGTAGGTCAGTAGGGTCCATCAGGCGCAGACAGTGTCTGACCTGTAATGGATCGGACAATGTCAAGGCTTCTGTTTGAAATGGAAGCCAGAACGCCGAAAAATAAAATCTAACTGTAAAATAGAACATTTTTAATTTGTTTCCTTCTGTAGATGTGGAAAAGGGGCAGAACCAAGACCCCGGAACAGAAAAGGAACTTTGGCCAGATATTGAAGTCTTCAGTAAAATGGCTTTTGACATCACTGTGCATGATCCAAAATACCGGGACATCAGTCCGCTTCACACAGAGAGGAATGTCCTAATTAAACAAGGTGCATGAAGTAGGGAATACATTTTCAAAAAGCTTCAAGGAAAAAACGGCACTCTTAATAATTATGTACAGTCTTCAGTTAAAATCTTAAAAAATGGGAGGTAATATGGAAAATCCTGTTCTTTGTCTTAAAATATTTCTTCTTCATTCATTCCGGCCATCGGTTGAACCAGCTGATGTTTTTCACTAAATGGCAGGATTGCTTTCTAATACTGATAGATATCAGCTGGTGTCATGACTTTCCATGGCTTTTTGCACCTCTCCATTGTTCAGTACTTTCTCCCTGTTATTTCTCATTAATTCACATAATTTATGGACATCTATGGATTGATTTATTTGCCTGTGTGGATTGGTTGGGTTGTTGCCAACATCTGCTGAGAATTACATGTCAATAAGAAAATTGGTGACATGTTCAATACTTTTCACCTGTTGTCTTCTATACATACACACACTGTCACATATATTGTACTCAAGTGGGATTATCCAGTACTGTTTGTAGGAATTAATTTTTTTTGCCAAAGTCCTATATATGTGTATGTATGTATGTATGTATATATATATATATATATATATATATATATATATATATCTCAATACAGTTTTAATCATCTGATACAAAATGTTCTCTTAAATGTATTTACCTGACATTTAAAGGACTTATCATTAGATGGGCTCGTGTAGACTGTGTAAGGATGGATCAGCTCAGCACTGTAGACTTTCTCTCCAGAAAACAAATTGAATTTGTTTTCAATCTTTCCTTTAGAAACCCAGGTCCTGCTCCTATTTTTAGCTGTTCCATAATTCACAGCTCGGTTTATGGTGACTGTGTTCAGCAACTCGTGTAAATGCAGAGCATGGTGACACGGGCTGCTCGGCCCTTGTACAGAATATATCCTGGTCTGCCTGGAAATGAATCAGCTTTTGCAGGTTGAACAAAAGGCATTAGCAGACTGATGTGCTTTCCCAAATTGCAGGACATAATTTCTTTTAGTATCTGATGTCTGCAAACGTACTATTCTGTACATTGTTTGACTTATTGCTATTTGAACAGCTTTTATTTATTTTTATTTTTTTTCCATGTGATGTCACCTGTTAACACCATGCTCTGGTGTACGTTGGGTCATAGTGACAATCTTTCTATGTGTAAAGTCAGAGCAGTCTTCTATTAGAGAGTCTCTAGAGCGGTCATCGGTAAGAATGCTTATTCAGTCAATTGATGGGGATCTCGCCATTGCATAGACTGAGGGGTTCCAAATATTAGCTCTGGCGTATTCCAGGGCTAGCATGCACTTTTCCAATGTTCCCATTCATCTCAAGAAGGATTTCAAAGGCCAAATGAGTCGCTTTGGCTCTTACTGTCAATGAAGAAATTGTAGATTTACCAGTCCGCTTGATTTATAAAGTTAATAAGCAATCTACATAGTTTAAAAAAGACCACTTTTCATTTAAGAGCTAGAGCTGTGTAAATGTACAGTAAAATGTCAAAATGGACAATATACTTTTCTTCCTATTTACATCTGTAGGCAGAGAAGTACAGGGTAAAAGTGTACATTGTCACAATGTAATCTGGTGTAGCATCTCACTTAACATGGGTAAAGCAAGAAAGCATTTGTTAGATACATTGTTCTTTGTTCTCCTGTTCAGACTCTTTAAGATTGCATCCTGATGATGTCTGGAAGCGTGAAACCGTTCCTATGATGCTGACAAAATATGCATCATACAACACTTTCCACCACTGTGAGCAATGTCACCAGTATATGGATGTCGGCGCCAACTTCCAGGTAAAGGGGAACCCAACTAGGTGATATTTGCTGGACACAGTGTTGTGACCCGAGATCATGACCTCAGGAGCACAAACACAGGAAACCTTTACTTGCATGTGAATCTACACCTCTTGTGTTGCACAGCACGATCACACTTCTTTCTAGTCCTTCTTTCTCCTGCGTTGCCAAAGCACAAGAAGAGTCTTAACCTGGTCTGTGCCATGCTCAGAAATGGCGCAGTTCAGCTAATCGTTATCTGAAAGCTAACTATACAAGTGTGTGCACCATAATTTAGTGAGTCTTAAAGCACCACTTCATCGGTTAATACAAAAAAACAAACACTGGAGTTGTCTCCCTAATGTACCAAAAGTTCCCTGCCCTAGTATTCAACTTGCTATCCGCCATCATCTGTTAGACGCCGCTCCAGTCGTCATCTGCAGTTTGTGAGCTGCCGAATGGCTGCAGTGTTTCTGCTGGGAAGCCAGAGGCTTAAGGCACTGTCACACTTAGCGATTGCACCAGCGATCACAACAACGACACAACCTGGCGAGATCGTTGGTGCGATAGCTATGTGGTCGCTAGTTAGCTTCCAAACACAAAGATCTCATCAGAGATCAGCGATCTGTATAACGACCTCTGCGGTCGTTGGGAAAAATTAGTCCCACCTGCGACGCTGGTGAAGTCGTTCATAAAGGGTGTCACACTCAGCAATTCAGGCTCATCAGCGGGACACAATCGACCAAAAAACGGCTTAGAACGTTCATAAGCGATCAGCGACATCGCAGCAGGGGCCTCATCGCTGCTACATGTCACACACAGCGATGTCGCTAACGAGATCGCTGCTGCATCATAAATCGGTGACGCTTTAGCGATCTCGCTTAGTGTGACAGTAGACTTGCAGTAAGAGCATATGACTGCAACTGTTGACTAACCGGAAATCACAAGATGGCGGATCGGGACCGAAGCGGCGCTGGGAACAGCTAAAGATGGCGGCTGGTAATTATATTCCTAGGGACAAAGAACATGGATTAGTGATGCCACTCCAACACTGAAATTAAGAGAAAAAAATGCTGGCATAGAGCTTTTAGAATGGTAAAAGCACTGCATTTTTAAAGTAAAAATTGCTGCAGCAGTGTTACCTGTAAGTCAATAGGGAATTTTGACACACTATAAACAGTACCTTCTTTAAGAATTTTTTTCTTTGCATTATGAAATAAAAAATCCGAAAAAAAAGTCATGTAGTAAAAAAATGCATAAAAATCCTTGGAATGTATTTACAGTCAATTGAAATGCATTACAGCAAGCTGAGGCGTCAAGCCCTTTATGACTTTGATCACACAAACAAACACTTTTGATATGAAAAATAATGCTGAAAAAGCAGATTTTTAACTAACCATTTTCTCTGCAGCAGTTTTTTGTTCTGAATTAAGTTTAAATAGTGAACTTATTCTCCTCAGATTATATATGAAAATACCCTGCATTTTCTTCCTTTGTAGACTCCTGAATCTACCATACATGCCTTCACATTCTCATCTTCAATGCTAGGAGAGGAGGTTCGGCTTCATTTCATTATTCCGAAATCTAAAGCGCATCATTTTATATTCAGCGATGAGGGCAAGCGCCTGGAGAGCATGCGGCTCCCGCTTGTGTCCGATGCAGTAAGTCTTGCACTTTGGAATTAGTTGTATGATGGAGCCCCCGCTGCAAATACAGCTGCTTGTATGATATATTAAAGTGGTTAGATAAATCAATACTTGGGCAAACCCCAACTAAAAAATACCTTTCTTTTTCTTTCTAGCTAAACCCAAACATGATTAAGAGTCCTATTTTCACCCCATCCAGTGGACGTCATGAGCATGGTCTATTAAACCTTTACCATGCAATGGAAGGCATCAATCACCTACATATTATGGTAGTAAAAGAATATGAAATGCCACTATACAGAAAGTACTGGGCCAACCACATCATGCTTGTGCTTCCTAGCACATTTAACAATGCCGGAGCCGGTAAGTAAGAGCAGTGATTCATCTGGTGGTGGTTGATTTTTACTTCTCATCAGTTTTTGATTATTTTTTTCAATATTAAATTCTCTGAAAATGTAGGAGCTTCCAGATTCCTTATTAAAGAATTGTCTTACCACAACCTGGAGTTGGAAAGAAATCGTATGGAAGAAGAGGGGGTGAACCGTCGGTGTCTGTGGCCACTCGTTGTAGTAATGGACGACTCGTGTGTTTTGTGGAACGTCCATAGTAAATTACCAGAGCAGTCAAGGTTAGCAGCTATATGTGTGTGAGTAACACTCAAAACAATAGTGTAAGAAACCTCTTATTCTGCTAATGTTTGTATTTTTTACCTTGTATAATATACAACTTTAGGACAATTTATAGATTTAAATTTTTTGACCCATCAATAACTATCAAGTATTAAATACAAAATGTTCAAACCATAATGCATAAATCATCCATCTGCTCTCGTTTTCATGAGGCTCGCTATAAATTACTGTCTGTCGTATAGGGGTCCAACTTGCCTGCACCCTCATCATCCTAGAAGCCAGTCCCATGTGTTGGAGATGTTGGCAGGTGGAAGGCGATCTGTTACATATTGTTTTGGTTTTGCAGGCTTCTCTCTTCTTTTGGGGAAAAAGTGAAGCTAGTGATAAGTAAAATCACAGATCTCATTTCTGACCTGGACCTGGCTCATGTCCGTCTCCATCACTGTGACATCCCATTAAATAATTTACAGGCACTCTATATTAAGACGCTTAATCACGACTGCAGGAGCTTGCGTGCCTCTGCTCTGGAAAGAGAGATACCCCTCCAACATCTCCCCAAGTAACTCGCTTCTATGATCATTCCTGTGACCGTTTTTACAAAACCTGGTTTCAGCAGCAGATGAAGGAAGGGAGACACACTAGTCATTACTAGTGGTATGCAGAGCCCACATAGGATAGAAACACCTCAGATTAAAAAGTGTTGACCGGCCCCTCCAGCATATAGGGCTCCTCCTACTCCAGCTCTCCAGTCTAAAATTTGAGGTCACAGAGGATAGTCGCTGCTGGAAGCAGCTCCTCAGAAGATTTTTTTTTTATTTTAGTCGGACAGAGACTTGGACCGCCAGTGGTCTAGAGGTCTCAGGGGTCTCAGCGCTGCTGGACCCCCACCTCTCCTTGGGCGGATCTGTATTACCCTGTAAGGTGGTCCCTGCAGAACCCTGCCGGCCCTGGGGGATGAGGATTGCTTCCCTGGCGGGGACGCAAACCGCGCTTCTGGGGTCACTGCGTTCCCCGCCCTGGGGGGAAGCTACGGGCACAGCGCCACAAATCTCTGAGGGGTCCCTGTGGCGCTCAGCTGGGTGAGTACTCCACATTTTAATGTGTTTTGAGTGCTTCAGTGGCCGCTGCGGCAGCCGCTGCTACATGTGTTGTGAATGTGTTTGAGATGAGTTCTGAGCAGAGGCTCCCTCTGGTGGTTACAAGCGGTACTAGTGAAGATTGTGAGGACTGGGAATCAGGTGTTACTGACTGGTCTTATATAAGGGAGTCATTTTCCCATCAGGGTTGCCGGTGATCAATTGTTCTGGTCTGAATCCTTCATTCCAGTTTCCCTTGTAGCCTGCTGTGTCGTGTCTGCATCTCCTGCTACCAGATAAGAATTTTTCTTCTTTTGTGTTGTTGCTATATTTTTGCATTTTGTCCTGCACTTCTTTGGGGGCCTTCTGGGTCCCCTCCTGGGGCTTCTGCCTTCTCAGTTTAGTTCAGCCACTGAGTTTTGTTCTTTTGCTTTTTCCAGTTTTTTCAGTGGCTGCTGTTTTGATTTTGTTACACCAGAGAGCTAATTTAGGTGGTAGAGGTCGTGTGATCTCAGGTGATTTTGAAATTAGTAGAGTTGGTGTTTTTCAGGGTTTTCTGGGATTGCAGTAAGTACCCTTCCTGTCCTTTTCTATTTAGATAGTTTGGGCCCCAGCGTTTGCTCATTCTATTTTCTTTCTGTGTCAGTATTTCCTCTTGTCTAACCGCCATTACATGTTTGGGGCTTTCTATTATCTTTGGGGTTCTGCTCCGGGGCAGATAGCTTTCCTATTTCTATCTTTAGGTGTAGTTAGTTTCTCAGGCTGTGACGAGGCGTCTAGGACCAACGTAGGAACGCTCCACGGCTGCCTCTAGTTGTGGTGGTTAGTCAGGGTACTGCAATCCCATAGATTCCAACTGCTCTGGTGTATTGCCTTTTTTACCTGCACTCTCAGCTACCGAAACATAACATACATGTATTCATGTGTGGTGATTGTGTACTTTTGTCCGCAGGTGGATACCTGCAGGACTAGGGAGCGGAGTGAGTCGCGCGCTTTTTTTGAAACCGTCGGGGGGGCGTGGCTTCCCTGCCTTTTCTCTTCCGGTCTCTCTCCTCTAGCGCGGCGGCCATTACTGAGGCCTTCTCGGGCTCCTCACTCTCCGCTCCCCCCCGACCGACCGAAAGGAAGACACTACACACGCGGCCAGCTGGGTGAGTCGCTTCTACCTGTCAGGGCAGAAGCTTGACCCCCTCACACCCACAGCGCAGGAGGTACTGTCACACGGAACGCTCCCGCTACGATCACTATAGCGTCGCTTAATTTTGCGATCGTTTTTTTTTTTTTTTTTTTTTTTTGTGATCGTTTTTAATGTCGCTAGTAGCTGCCACAGTGGGCGATCTCATTGACGACGCATAAGTGGTTAGCGATCTCCTTAGCGACTTTGGCGGTCATTGCGATGTACAGTCAGCGCAATATGTTAGCGATCTCGTTGGCGTTCTTGTTAGTGTGGCATACCTTTGAAAACTCTGTCCTGCAGCTGTTACCTCATAAGAGGCACCTGGGCCGCACACCCTTTCATTACACAAGGGTTGTGGGGAGTCTGCGACATTAACCCCTTCTTTGGCGGTTAACCCTTTATTGGGAGACAGCTGGGGTAGCTCTCTCTTTAAGAGCTTAACCCTTCAGCGTACGTTTTGCCTTTGAAAACCACACTGTTCTAGTTGCTGACAGGTTTTTGACCTGCCATATACTGTGTTGAGGGCATGTCGGATCAGGGTCCAGGAGGTGCGGACCGTCTCCCAGATCCGCTACAGGTCAGTCCTCGCGTATCTGACACACAGACCTCGACAGCATCAAGCGCAGCGGTCGGAGGTGTCAGTGATGACAAAATGGAGGCCCTCACTTCGTTCTATTAATGGCCTTTCTGACCTTCTAGGTTATTGGGTGTCAGCTAGATCCTCTCATGGTAGGAAGCAACACAGGCCGGTGCCTTCTTCCCCGCTTAGCGACTCAATTTCGGGCATGGAGGGTTCCCCTTCAAGCTCGGATGGGGAGGTGTCCGATTCGGATAAGGAGGATCGCAGGGACACTGCCTCTCTTTTGAGCCGTACAGAGGCTTTTATTGGAGCCATGAGGAGCGTTACAGTTACCGGAGGAGGTAACTAGACGTCCTGTAAGTCGGCCCGGATGTTTCAGGAGTCGCATAGGTCGCGATCAGCCTTACCATCTCTGGACGAGCTTAATGAGGCAGTGGAGAAGGAACGCCTGTGTCCAGATAAACGTTTTCAGGGGACACGGTTTTTTGAGACGCTATATCCGTGTACGACGGAGTTGATTGATAATTGGATTCCTTCTCCTGAAGTGGATGTCCCTTTATCCCAGCTTAGCAAATCCTCATTGCTTCCTGTTAAAGGGGAAAGGGGAGTCTGCAGGATCCGCTGGACAAAAAACGGAGATGGCAGCGAAATCCATCTACAGGCCGCGGGCAAAGGATTCAGAGCAGTGCAGATCCATGTGTGCTTGTAAAGCTTTCCCCGAGCTGGTTAAACCGTCTACGGATGGGGGGCAAATGGACCCCCA
>JARQOD010000006.1:326110962-326148963 GCA_033576555.1 Oophaga sylvatica
GAAAGGGGGGTTTCATTGCAAGCACCTTATCATGGAGAGCCCTAATTGGCCTTGGGGGCCTTTGCAGGGGGTCATTTGGTATGGATTAGTTGGAAGGCTGGAATGGATTAGTTCTGCAATCTCCCCTGAAATGCCCTGGTTTCCTGCACCGTAGCACTTTTTCTGCCCATCTCCTGGCACACGTCTCCCCTCCCTGTTGTTTGCAGGACGAGTACCTACACATGTAACCTTGCTCCACTTTTTGCCTGCGTTAAATCATGTTGTGCCCCTGTGTTATTCTGGCTAGTCCTCTGCTTTAACTGACCTCCAATTGGTCTATTACTTTCACCTTTTCTGCCACTTCCTTTTTCAACCCATTCATGTATGCACTTGCCAGTATCCTCTCACTAGTCTTGTTTTCGGGGACAAAACCCATTTCTACCCAAGTTTTTCTTAGGGCCAGAAATAATCTTTTGGCTCCTCTTCCTTTCCCTGAACTCTGTCTTCTAGTGTAACCTCCTTCTCTGCCTGTCTATCTTTACATGCTTTTTTCAACGCTTCTGTAAACAGAACCCCTGCTGCTGCGTCATTGACTTCTGCATTATCAGGTCCAGTCCTACCAACATAACACTTGTATGTCTCATCTATCAGTCTATCGTATCTGGCTTCATCTGCCAATTTCCCTTTTATAAGTGCTTCCAGATCCTGTCTAGTTGCTTTATACGTATCCTGCATTGTAGCTAACATTCTAGCGAATCCCATTGGTGACTGTGAAGGGTCCGGGAGTTGCGTTATTAGAGCCAACTGCTCTGAAGGGCTCCATGGTCTGTATAACACTGCTGTCCGGGGGGCGCCTGGAGCTGGTCCGTCCCCCTCGCCTCCGGGGTACCAGGTACCATTACTGTCCTCATTGGAAATAGATTGGCCGGGGGAGGTCTGGGTCCACCGCAACCTACACAGACATCTACCGTCAGGGGATACTGCTGTCCACACCTGGGGCAGACCCAACAGTTCGGTTCGTGGGAAGTCTGTGGGAAAGCCCTTTTGCCTTTGGATCGGAGACCCCGCAGCATGATGTGGGGTCCGATTGCTGCCATGGTAACCCGATGTCATCATGACGACATCTAGGTTACTAGAGCTAAGAAACTTCCTGTCAAGCGCAGTGCATGATCAAGAAGTCTTCTCAGGTCAGTGTGCCGTAAGTGCAGCGCTGACAGCTTCTATTGCATGCTATAGAAGCGATCAGCCTGCAAAAAATGATTGTCTCAGTGGGACAAAGTGTAAAAGTTAGAATGAAGTAAAAAAAATGTTTTAAATAATTGTAAAAATATTTTTAAAAAAGTAAAAAAAAAAAAAAAAATCAATATTCAATCACTAAATAAATATTTGAATAAAAAAAACATCTAAACAAAAGTACACATTTGGTATCGCCGTGTCCGTAACGACCCAACCTATAAAACTGTCCCATTAGTTAACCCCTTTAGTGAACACCATTAAAAAAAGGCAAAAAACAATGCTTTATCATACTGCCAAACAAAAAGTGGAATAACACGCAATCAAAAAGACAGATATAAATAAACATGGTACCGCTGAAAACGTCATCTTGTCCCGCAAAAAAACGACCGCAATACAGAATCAGTGAAAAAATAAAGTTATAGCTCCCAGAATAAAGCAATGCAAAAATAATTTTTTTATATGAAGCTTTTATTGTATAAAAGCCCAAAACATAAAAAAATATAAATGAGGTATCGCTATAATCGTACTAACCCAAAGAAATAAACTCCTTCATCAATTTTACCACACGCGAAACGGTATATACGCGCCCCCTTCCCCAAAAGAAATTGTTGGTTTTTGTTCATTTTGCCTCCCACAAATCTGAATAAAAAGTGATCAAAAAATGTCATGTGCCCGAAAATGGTACCAATAAAAATGTCAACTCGTCCCGCAAAAAAGAAGAGCTCGCATGACTCTGTGGGTCAAAATATGGAAAATTTACAGCTCTCAAAATCTGGTGATGCAAAAACTAGTTTTTTTGCAATAAAAAGCGTCTTAGTGTGTGACAGGTTCCAAACAGAAAAACCCAGTATAACGCTTCTTTCACACATCCTGATATTTCCAGTACCGGAGACGTCTGTGTCAGTGTGTGTAATACGTGTGGCATGTGTGTGCCGCATCAGTACCACAAGGACGGGCGCCAGGGAAGAAGCGTCACAGTAAGCGCTGTTCCCCGCCGCCGGGTGCTGAACACGGCTCTCATCATTCTCCCCTGCTCTGCCGGCGAACGGCACAAGCAGGGGAGAATGATGAGCCGTATTCAGCAACCGGCGCCAGGGAACAGCGCTTACTGTAACGCTTCTTCCACGGCATCGATGCATGTCACATGGATGACATCCATGTGTGTTATGTGTATGCATGTGTGCTGGATGTTTTGTGGCCCGTGCTGACATTAAAAAACGGACATGTCAGCGTGTTTTGCCATGGACACACGGTCCATGGGAACACACTGACATGCCCAGAGCCATTCACTTGAATAGGCAAATAGCGCTCTGTTCCTCCAGAGTCTCTCCTCATGGCTAAGTAGCACTATACAGCCACATATGGGGTATTGCCATGTTCAGTAGAAATGTGGGACAAATTTTGTTGCCATTTTTACCCACTTCTTGCGAGAAAATGTAAAATCTTTGACTAAAACAAAATTTTGGTGGTAAAAATGTAGTTATTTTGTCCTCACTGCCCAATGGTATAAACTTCTGTGACACACAATGTAATCACTTCACCCATAGACGAATTCATCGAGAGGAGCTCAACCGGAACGCTGAGGGACTCTTTCAAAGAATGTCAGCGCAGCTCTTGAGCACGGTATGGAAACTGCAGAGCCTATTACTCCTTGTAAGGAGATCCTCCAAGTGCTCCTCTTTCGCATCTGTCCCTGATAGGGACAGGAAAAACACTGGAGGGTGGTGGTGAGGAGGGGCTATTTAAACCTCTTTTGTGTTCCTGTCCCTATCATGGATAACAAGGACTACCTAGTGGTACAGTCTGGAGTGACAGGTTTTTTTTTTTTTTTCAAAAACATTTTTTGCATTGCCATATTTTGAGCGCTATAATTTTTCCATATTTTGTCCGACAGTCATGAGGGCTTACTTTTTGCAGGACGAGATTGTTTTTATTGGTACCACTTTTGGGCTTTCTATTCAGATTTTTGGGAGGCAGAACGAAAAACAATTCATGACATTTTTTTATGATGTTCTGCATATGGTAAAATTGATAAAGCAGCTTTATTCTTCAGGTCAGTACAATTACAGGGATACCATATTTACAGGTGCTTCTCACAAAATTAGATTATCAAAGTTAATTTACTGCAGTTCTTCAATATAAAAAGTGAAACTCATACTACATAGAGTCATTACAGAGTGAGCTACAGCTCTGGCAAAAAAAAAAAAAAAAGACCACTGCCAAATTTTCACTTTGTCTGATTTTTCTCTTTATAGGTATATTTGAGTAAAACGTAAGTTGCTCTTTTATTCTATAAAACTACTGACATGTCTCTGAATTTCCAAGCAATAAATATTCTATTTATTTTCAGAAAATGAGAAATGGTCAAAATAACAAAAAAATGCAGTGCTTGCAGACCTCAAATAATGCTAAGAAAACAAGTTTAGAATCATTTAGAAATCAATATTAAATGTTTTAACTAAGGAAGAGTTCACAAATCAATATTTTATGGAATAACCATGATTTTTATTCACAGCTTTCATGCGTCTTGGCATGCTTTCCACCAGTCTTTCACAATGCTTTTGGGTGACCTTATGCCACTCCTCGTACAAAAATTTAAGCAATTCTTTGTTTCAGTGTTCCCCCAACTCCAGTCCTCAAGGCCCACCAACAGGTCATGTTTTCAGGATTTCCTTTGTATTGCACAGGTGATGCAATTATACTAAGGAAATCCTGAAAACATGACCTGTTGGTGGGCTATGAGGACTGGAGGTGGGGAACCCTGCTTTGTTTGATGGCTTGTGACTATCCATCTTCCTCTTGATTACATTCCAGAGGTTTTCAATCGGGTTCAGGGCTGGAGATTGGGCGGCCATGACAGGGATTTGAGGTGGTGGTCCTTCATCTACACATTGATTGACCTAGCTGTGTGGCATAGTGCATTGTCCTGCTGGAATAACCAATCCTCAGAGTTGGGGAACATTGCCTGAGCAGAAGGAATCAACTGTTTTTCCAGGATAACCTTGATGCGGCTTGATTCATACGTCCTTCGCAAAGATTAACATAACCAATTCTAGCCTTGCTGAAGCATCACCGATCCTCCACCAAATTTCACATTGGGTGCAAGATACTGTGGTGGCTCTCCATGTCTCCGTCTAGCCATTAGACTACCAGGTGTTGGGCAAAGCTGAAAGTTAGACTCATCAGAGAAGATTACCTTACTCCTGTCCTCTATCATCCAATCCTTATGGTCTTTGGCAAACTTCATCCTGGCTCTCCTTTGCTTCTCATTGATGAAAGGCTTTTTTTTCTAGCTTTACATGACTTGAGCCCTGCCTCTAGGAGCCTGTTACGAACTGTTCTTGCCATGCAGTTCACCCCTGCTGCCATTTGCCATTCCTTTTGTAGGTCACTTGAGCTCATCCTGCGGTTGCTGAGTGACATTCGAATAAGATGACGGTCTTCCCGGTCAGTGGAGTTATTTTGGCCCTCTGCCGGTCTGTAGCTTTGTTGTCCCCAATGTCTGCTTGACCCAATTGCAATGGACTGCCGTCTTAGAACATTTTAAGGATGGAGGCAACATGACACTCACTGTATCCCTCTGCTAGTAAAGACTTTTCTTTTCAACTCCTTTGGTATGGTTAAAGGTTATTTTTTCATTCCTATTACTTTTGGGATATTACTAGCACTTGTTTTGCCATCCAGCTTGTCCTATTGCAAGAGGATTGTGAACACCACAGCAGTGTTTATACTTTCCCTCGTGATCACCTAATCAGAAGCACATTAACCCTCAACTGGTGAGGTGGGGTTAGAGATTTCTAAACTCTAGGTATAGGAAACCCCACATCACCAGTTGAGGGTTAAGTAGAATGAGGTGTACTCTGGTTGTAATTCAACTGACACTGGAATGGAATGGCTGTCTGGCATGTAGAGAAGCTGATTTTTATAAAACTGTGCAGTGGTCTCTTAATTTTTGCCAGAGCTGTATTTCAAGAGTTTATTTTTGTTAATGTTGATTAGGGCTTACAGCCAATGAAAACCCAAGTCATTATCTCAGTAAATTAGAATTAACAAAAAACACCTGCAAAGACTTTAAGTGTTTAAAAAGGTCCCTAAAGGGTATGCCACACTAAGCGAGATCGCTACTGCGTCACCATTTATGACGCAGTAGCGATCTCGTTAGCGACTTAGCTGTGTGTGACATGTAGCAGCAATGTGGCCCCTGCTGGATGTCGTTGATCGCTTAAGAACGTTCTGAGCCGTTTTTTGGTCGTTGGTGTCCCGCTGGTGAGCCTGAATCGCTGAGTGTGGCACCCTTTATGAACGACTTCACCAGCGTCGCAGGTGGGACTAGGTTTTCCCAATGACCGCAGAGGTCGTTATACAGATCGCTGATGAGTTGAGTTTGGAATCACAGATCGCTGATGAGTTGTGTTTGGAATCTAACTAGCGATCACATAGCGATCGCACTAGCAATCTCGCCAGGTTAAGTCGTTATCGTGATCGCTAGTGCGATCGCTAAGTGTGGCAGTGCCTTAAGTCTGTTTCAGTAGGGGGAAAACTGCTGACTTGATAGATGTCCAAAAGGCAGTCATTGACTCATTCCACAAACAGAGCAAGCAACAAAAGGTCAATGCTAAAGAAGCTGGCTGTTCAAAATCAAAAGTATAAAAAAAAAAAACTTAAGAGGGAAAAAATGCTTCAAAAACTTTTCAGGAAACAAAACTTCTCAAAACACCCTGAAGAAGGAGCGCTTCCTGAAATGGTTTCGACTAGAAAACTCGTTTTTGACCACCTCAAAAAAACTGACTTTTAAAGGAGCCACAGGCGTAAGAGGACTATACATTTTAGTTATCAGATATTTATCAGCTGGAAAGACAAATCATTTAAAATCATTTTTGTCCAATCGTTCAGAAAACAGACCTAAAATCCCTGAAGTATGTCCAACACTAAAGGAATGGTGGGACTCCCAGCAATCAGGTTGGAAAGCCACTTGTGAATTAGATTTAATAGCTTATTAGAACAAAGCAATATCAGAGACAACTCCTGTAAACAACTTTAATAAAGTTAAAAACGGTTCAATTAAATGACAAATTAACAAACCTGCACACAAAAAAAAAAAAAGCTCGAGGTAGACTGACTAGTGAAGCCAAATTCACCATCTGTTTGGTCAATAAAGTATCTTAAGCAGCATTTAAGATTTTCATTTGTTAAAAGAACCAGTAGTAGACGTTACAGCAAAATAATAAAGCTGTAGATCTTCAGCTTACATTCATTACGGATATTTTTCTTAGGCAAGTTGGTATCATTTTTGCCACAATGACAAACAAAACATTAATTACATTTTCATTCTCTTTCGTGGAGGAAATGCTAGGTCTAACAAAGTTTGTGGGAATATATATATATATATTATATATATATATATATATATATATATATATATAAAAATGAAAAAATGCAATTTTAAAACACAATACAATGTGCCCTACAAAACTGATGAATTTCCCTACCTGCAAGTAAAGTTAGTGCAAATCAAAAACGAAGAAAAAAAAAGCAACATACAAATCTTCAGGAATTGCCAGCAGTAAGGATAGCTTTAAAAATAAATGGGACTTGCAAATGCACTGCAGCAAATATGTGTAGAGGCTGGATCAAAAAAAAACAAAGTTTACTCCTCATGTCCTTTGGCATTCAATACAACTTCCATCTGGAAAAAAAAAATATAAAAAAAAAAATAGCTGATGAAGCTGTAGTATCTGAACCTGAAGGACAACAAAATAACATAGCAAACATCACACAACACAATCATGGTCACAATACAGAAATACAGACTAGAAATCTTTAAGTCTATGAAAAACCTTCTATTTAGCGTCGATTTTCCTTTGGAAATTTCCAGCGCTAAAAACAGATTCCAGTATGAAACTAAACCACACGGTGACTACTTTGTTCTTCCAAAGTCCAAGAAAAGGGCATTATGGTGCAAAGCCCAAGATCATCGTGCAGAGTATAACAAAAAAAAAAAAAAAAAATGACTCATGAAAGACATTAATTTTAAAAAATGTGCAACAAAAATCAATTTAGTGTATGATACCATTTTGCAAGCTTTTTTATATCTAATATATTATTTTGTGCTAAATCTATAAACTTTTTTTTTATAGACGTTAACACTAATTTTTGGGACAATAAGCGGCTAGATGTTTTACAAAAAAGGGAAATGGCAAAAAAAAAAACTGCACAAATGTTTTAACTCATGTGAGCAAGACTCTGCCTGCACAAATAATTTCATGATGAAAGGTAAGCTAAAAGAAAAATTTGATGATAAATAATATGAAAGCTACTCTAAGCAACACATACATTTCATTTGAATCCGTGTGACAAACTGATCTATAAAATCAGAAAAATTTGGACATTTCGATTTCTTATGTTTGATAGCTGCCCAATGCCCATAATTATGGCACTTGTAGATATCAAAGCATGAAATAGGAGGAAACAAGAATAGGGCACATTGTCTGAAAGACATGTAAGGATGTCACACTTACTGTCTACAGAATGGCTATAACTGGATGGCCTTCATTTTTCATAGGGCCAACTCTAATGGATAAGGCAATATTTAAACAATGTTTGCTACGTTTAATGCTATTTCCTATTGTGGTTCATCTGATATTTGAGCACAAAATAAGGGACAAATGGTGCACAAATCATGTGTGCTTCCTAGTAAAGTAGTATTGGTGATGACCTTGCATTAGTTTTGCCTTGTTTGATTAAAAAATATTGTTCATGGGGGCGTGTCCGGATGCCGGCATAAGCACCTTGCACCAGCGCTTCAATTGTTGCTCAGATGGGCCCCAGGAACCCGGAGCTACATCTACTTGTCCCGTGACGGCCCTGGACACCTTTCTCTTCCGGGATCAGGGCGCCGCTGGAGTTCGGGCGCCATCTTGCCTACTGAAGGAGGTGGCTCAGGAACAGGCGGAGGACACGGATGCCGATACCCGGGGGGCTGGTACAAAGGCCTTCGGGTCATGCAGTCCCCAGGGGATATAGGGGTAACACCATGTGTAAATGATATCTCAGTGCTGCGCTCTCCTGCTGGATTGATACAAGAGCCGGTTTCTCCCGGCCAACATGCCATTAATCTGGGTGGTTTGCAGCAAGCAGTAAGGAGAAGCCATTTTCCTCTCCCACCTGATCAGGCTCAAGCTAAACAGCCCATACTGCAGTTAACCCACACAGTGTTTCCTATGGAGGGGGGTCTGGCACTCAGAGGAAAAAAAAGGGGTCTCTGTCCCTTATAAAGATCCTCCTAAATTAACCCCTAGTAACACCTGTTCTGATAATGGGAGCGATTAATTAGAGGGGTCCTCTGATGAAGAGGGTGTCCTCCAGGACAATCATCTCCCCCACAGTGGCTGAATTTTTTACTCTCATTTCCCATTAAGAGGATTTCAAAGCTTTAATAACGGAGGTCAAAGACGCATGCAGGTCAGAAATTGCATTTGTGCGACAGGACCTGCAGCTTTTTTTTTTTTATTTACCTTGTGGGTTTGATATTTTCCACAAGTTCAGCTACACACCAGGCCTCCTATTCCTGGGAAATATGGTGCATTATTTTCTAATATTGTTTTTTCCCCCTTGTCCTCGTCTCCCCCCACCTATTGTTTCCTCCCCTCACTATTTAAGTCTTTTATTGAGGGCTCCCCCATGCCAGATACGCTAACACACTCCTACTTGGTTCTTGTCCCAAAACTGGAGAAGGATGGTTGGTTTGGACTGCTCAAACTATCGTCCAATAGCGTTGTTAAATTCTGACATAAAAATACTCACCCTCACTCTTTTATTGGCCAGTGGATTGAACTGCTGGCTCCCTCAACTTATCAATAAGGATCAGGCTTGTTCCATCCCTAACCGGCAGGGGAAAACACCAGAAAGGCGATAGACCTAATTAATGTTGCTAATAAAAGAAAATTACAGTCTCTTATACTAAGTTTAGATGCAGAAAAGGCATTTGACCGCCTTAATTGGTCCTTTCTACTTGAGACCCTTAAGGTTTTTGGCTTTTCAGGTCCTTTTAGGACAGCTATTGGAATATTGTATAGCTCCCCTTTAGCCTCTATTAAGCTTCCCTTTAACACTTCTCCCCCATTCAAAATATCTAATGGGACCCGCCAGGGCTGCCCTTTATCGCCCTTATTATACTTTTTAGGCCAGGATCACACATGCGAGAAACTCACGATTCTCTCGCATGAACACCTGTATTGCTATGCAGCCACACGCTCTGGTCCAAGTGCCTGCGGTAGTGTCGGGTGTTCATGCGAGAGACTCGCACGAGAATCGTGCGAGTATCTCACATGTGCGATCCCGGCCTTATGTATAGAGCCTCTAGCGGCAACAATTAGGCAAAATCCAAAAACATCAGGGGTAGAAGTCCACGACAAGATGTTTAAGATATTATTTGCGGATGATGTCCTCTTAACCCTAACCAATTACATATTACAATGCCTAACCTTATGGAAGTTATTAAAAAATATGGAGAATTATCGAGGTATAAATTGAACACTTCAAAAACAGAGGCCCACCCACTAAATGTCCCTCCCGACGTACTGGATTATTTAAAGCTAAATTTAAAATTCAGATGGAAAACGGAGACAATCAAATATCTGGGGGTTAACCCATTTTCCTGTTATGGCAATTTATATAGCACCAATTTTCCACCATTTCTGAAGTTGTTGGACAGATGGTTTGGTTCTTCGAAGGTCTCCCTACTGACTGATTTTGAGAGGATTTGTAGGAGAGTGTCGTCGACCAAAGGTTTAATTTCAGAAATATCTAAAATTCTGTGTTCTTCCCAAGAGTGCTGACAACTAAAACATTCCTACATGTGCAAATGGGAGTCTATTCTGGGAAAAGAGCGCTCACCCCAAAGCTGCCATATCATCTGGGAAAAGGCACCCAAGTCCTCTATTTGCACCATTTACAAGGAAAACCAGTATAGATACTAATGTTGTGGTATCACACTCCTGACTGCCTTCACAGACTGAACCCCTTGATACCAAACGTTTAGCGCTGTGGCTCTGATGTGGGCACCCTATACCATATTTTCTGGTCCTGTCCAGAGATTGAGATTTTTTGGAGGGAAGTGAGATTGTTGATCTCTAAGATGCTTTATGCGAAAATGGGCTGGACCCGATCATATACCTGGTAAGTCTTACCCCTAAATGGATGGGTAAAATGTCAATTAAATTACTCCTACACATTCTCACAGCAGCTAGGTGTCTGATCGCCCTCAACTGGAAGCAGATCTCCCCCGCCTTCACATCTACACTTACTATATAGAGTTAATGATATCCGAATGATGGAATACATGATGGCGAGAGTATGGAGTTTTTATTCGGTTTGGGCTCCTTGGGATTACTTTTGGGCTTACAGAGCTGAATAGGCCATTCCTTGAACTCCTGGTCCCCCCTTCTTTCAGAGCCCAACCTTTCCTTCCTTGTGGTGTGTGTCCTGTCTTTATGTTCGTATATTTTAGGTTATATTTAAGATATAAATTAACTTGTTTGTGCCTTTGACTCTCCAACCAAAATAGAACAATGTGGCTCTTCTAGTCTCTTATTTTCTGTATTGTAAAAGCTTGTCCTGAATGATGTTTGTCAAAAAATTGTTAACACTTTAATAAAAATTTACAGTTTAAAAAAAATTTTTTTTCACAATATAAAAATATCAAAACGGACATAGGAAGAGATTGTGCTGCTGTCCATCTTTTGGAAAGAATGAACCCCTGAGATAATGTCTGCAAGAGATCCATTGATCGAGCACATTTGAGAAAGTCCACAATACTTCATTGGTCCATAAATATCTGGGTGAAGTGAAAAGTCTACTTTTAAAAAAGTCAAAAGTCTTTATATAGAATCCCCAATCCATTTGCACATGTTCCATGTCAGTTGTGTCAAGGCTTTATCTCGGCATGTTCGAAAAGGATTTCCCTCCTAGCTCATATGTGGCGCCCAGTAAGGAAATAGAGTGGTTTATCATCAATACTATTCGCAGTTTGAAATTCGTCCCGTAGTCGGAATTGCCATTCATCTTCAAGCTCCAACCTCCCAATTGTTTGCCTGAGGGAGCTCCTGTCCTGACAGATCAAGCAAAGAGTGGCACCTTAAAAGTAAGGAAGAAACAGTTACAATTACTCTATTTTGCCAATGTATGAAATCAGTGTAATGAAAGCTTAGGGCATTCAACAAAAACCAATTCCTAAAAGTGGCCATGCTTAAAAGATTGAAATATTCACTTACCCTTCAGAAACTTGAACTTCTTAAGCATAGCTGAACACACAAAGGAGTCACACAAATACAGGAGGAGACCACTGAACTCTACTCCTTCAGTGTTGACATTCACAGAGTGAGGTCTAGAGCTCACATAACACAGTGATACCTGTAAGAGAGGTAGGACATTACTACACATCCAGGGTGCAGGGAAGGCAAAGACCTTCTACACAGTGGTGTCTAAGAGGATCAATATATTAGAATACAAGACAGAACTTTAAAAGAAAAAAAAAACAAATTCTCAAATATAGATCGGGTATGGAAAGAAATTGTGCACCATTTTTTTTCACTATTGTGTTCACCTCTGGTCCTAGGTTTAAGTAGCAGTCTATGGCCAGTAGTGGGTTCTTTGGATTATTAACAGCCTTTGGGAACAGCTTGCAAGAACTGTGCTGAAGGAACTTCTCAAGGAGGAATTGAGCCGGTGCAGCCAAGAGCGTCTGCTCGCTGTCTGGGGCACACACAAACTGCATAGGAGAAATGGGACCAGTGCTTTCTGTGACCTAGACATAACAAGAGTGCCACCTATTAATCATGTGATTTATACAGGGATACTAATGCCTAGATAAAACAAAATAAGGCAAAAGAAATCACATTATTAGGATAGCAATGTAATACAGCGGGAGATGGCTTCTCAGCAGTGATGATGCTAACATAACAGAACTGCAGTCTATGTTCATCCAGCATAGTGCAGAATTACCAACAGATGGTTACTGACCACATGAGAAGCACCAATATTTTAAACAATCAGGTGATCTCTATTATTCAACCCCATTCATACCATAACTTTCGGCTTAACAATGAAGTCCTTGTGCCCTCCTACGTGAATGTGCTTTTTCATGAGGCTGAAGTTGTTGAAGCGGCAGATCAGCAGCCCCCCCTATTGGCTCGAAGGTTAAAGTCTATATCCTCACAAAAGTATCTGAAATAAATAGATTGTCATTAATGCAGATAGAATAAAAAGCCCCCCCATACACATTAGATGGCCGTCGTCAGAACAATACTTCAGCCAACAACCATATTGGTCGTTTCTCCCATACACAGCCAAGCTCTCCTGTTCTCTATAAGCAAACTGCTGACAAACCTTCAATTAACAGTAGAACAAAGCGACCAGCAGTACAAAATCGGGCATGCCCAATAGACATCCAGTGTCTCTTTTGGCCGGAGCCTCCAAACACAGAGTGCTAGCCGAACCAGTAGATATCGGCAGGAGGGCCGACTTTATTCTAAGGGGTCTTCATTCACTTGTGTGTTCAATTGTGCATTTAGATGGGTATATAAGAGGCAAATAGCTTCTGTAGATGGCTCGTCCCAGATTATCGGCTTGTGTAAAGTAAAGTAATTGCCCAACGAACAACCAAAATGCTCATTTGTTTGGTAATCTGATCCTTCATGTTGGCTATAAATAAAAAATAATAATTATATATAATGGTTATCGGCAGCACAGAACCCAGTGTAAACAGGTAATGTGATGCCGACAACAAGATTCTGTATGAAAACAAAATGACCATACTAACAATCATTCTGTCTCCATCAGGCCTGTTTAGACAGACTGGTAAATGAGCACCAAACAACTTGTGTATAGTTGATCAGGGGTTGCTCCTTAAGATGCATTGAAGAACCAAAATGTTCATCTAAATGCTGCACGATTTACCATGGAGCAATTGTTGAAGGCCTCACTACATTACCAAACATCCCACATCGATCTGCAAAAGCTAGAAAACAGTCACTAGTAAAGCACATGTACTTGAAAACATGATGCAAAAGAACCGAATCCGTGTTAAAAGCAAATAAACGAAAAAAAATTGGTTTGGTACCGTGTTAGCAAGTAGAAAAAAAACATATAGAGTGCTCTCAGTGGGAGAAGCATACCCACAAGATTCCTATTTTGCTTCTCCCACTGAGAGCACTCTATGTTTTAAAAGCAAAATACAGACAGATACGGTATTTAAAAGGGGCTGTTTAGTATTAGAAATAAAAAAAAAAACAAAAAAAACAACACATACCTACTTTCTGCGTTTGTCGCTGGGTCTTGCACTGGTATTGCAGCTTTGCACCATTGAGTGAATGAGGTTAAGCTGCAGTACCCCACACCGCTATGGTTAGGTATGGAACAGTTTTGGAAGAAAGTCTAAAAAGTACTGGATTTTAGGAAGGAGTTCTGGGAGCTGAACCAATGTTTAATCAAACAAGGTTAAAAAATGCTGTAACAGAATATAGCTGAAAAAAAAAAAAAAAAAATCAACAGCTCCATGAACGTTTCTGTTGCACGGTGTCCTGGTCATTGGTGTGGAAGAAAGCTGCATGTTTTTCTAATCTAACCCTGTACAATCAAAGTGAGAACAGTGATGTATTGGAAAATTTATTTAGAGCATTGTAGATATTTTGAAATGTTAAAGTAAGCATGAAAAGTGTAAGACCACCCACTGGATTGGCAGCAAATGATAACGTTCTGCTACTCACCTGTTGAGGTCATATTGCACATTTTGGGTAAGGTCTACGTTGAGCAGTATGAAGTCATGAATATGGCACCTGGAGAATGGCCGTTTAGGGAAAGTAGAATTTAAATTGCTGTTCCATTTCTGAATCCCAAGCATTGCATAGCTGGTTATTTTCGGTGTAGCTTCAAGGTGTTGTAAAACATATCTCAGGGACACATTCCTTGTACCATATTTAGACTCTATTGATTGGCTGCAAACACAATTTACATATGAGAATAAATTATCATTGAAACTGAGTAATCTGACAATATTTACAACGTATGCAATAGGGAACCACCTCCTTACAAATGGTATTCTAGTTACACGTTTTTGCCGATCAAGAGGATCCAAAGGATAAACCGTTAGTATTGGATAAACGGTCCAATCGTTGGGATTCCTGGCAATCCAGAGTCATGCCTGAAGGGAGGTTGATATAGACTTCCTCTCACTTCATTAACAATGGGAGCATCAGCGATAGATCAGTGTGCCACCCAGTGGTCACAATATTCGTGATCAATAAGTTATTATTTATAAAGCACCATTGATTCCATGGTGCTGTACATGAGAAGGGGTTACATACAAGTTACAGATATCACTTACAGTAAACAAACTAACAATGACAGACTGTAAGCCCGAAAGGGCAGGGTCCTCTCCCCTCCGTATCATTCTGCAGGATGTTGGGGAAGGAGTCAGTAGGTTGGGGGGGTTGCAGCAGTTCCGGTGTTTGTTGAGGCGGGAGCTCCAGTAGTGGTGAGGAGGTAGTGGGGTCATTGCAGGCTGTAAGCTTTCCTGAAGAGGTGGGTTTTCAGGTTCCATCTGAAGGATCCGAATGTGTTTGATAGTCGGACGTGTTGGGGCAAAGAATTCTAGAGGATGGGGGATATTCGAGAGAAATCTTGGAGGACCTTGGGATTACCGAAGAATTACGTGAGGGGAGATATCGGGAGATTTGTTCAGAGACATATGGAGGAGACAGGTTATAGATGGCCTTGTAGGTCAGTATTAGTAATTTGAACTAGATACGCTGAGGGAATGGGAGCCAGTGAAGAGATTTGCAGAAGGGAGAAGCGGAGGCGTAGCGAGGAGAGAGATGAATTAGTCGGGCAGCAGAGTTAAGGATGGACTGGAGAGGTGCGAGGGTGTTAGCAGGGAGGCCACAGAAAAGCATGTTGCAGTAGTCGAGACAGGAAATGATGAGGGCGTGCACAATCATTTTAGTAGATTGAGGGTTGAGGAAAGGACAGATTATACAAATATTTTTGAACTGGAGACGACAGGAGGTGGAAAGAACTTGCGGTTTGAAGGACAGGGCAGAGTCAAGAGTTACTGAGGCAGCGGACTTCCAGTATGGGGGAAAGCGTGATGTCGTTAATTGTGATAAATAGGTCAGGTAAGGAAGATCTGTGAGATGGGGGAAAGATGATGAGTTCAGATTTGTCCACATTGAGTTTGAGGAAGCGAGAGGAGAAAGGAGGATATGGCTGATAGACACTCCAGGATTCTGGACAGCAGAGAGGTAACTTCTGACCAGAGAGGTAGATCCGAGTGTCATCAGCATAAAGGTGGTACTGGAATCCGTGGGACTTTAGGAGTTGCCCCAGGCCAAGTGTATAAATTACGTCAACCCTTACTTATTAGAAAGATATAATTGCCCCGTCAAAAAAGCAATAAAAACGCATAAAAAAAATTGAAAAAGTATTCATATTTTAATTAAAAAAACATTTTTTTAACCTTATTAACCTCATCATGACTCAGCCTATTTTGACCTTAATGACCTGGCCATTTTTCGGAATTCTGACCAGTGTCTCTTTATGAGGTAATAACTCAGGAACGCTTCAACGGATCCTAGCGATTCTGAGAATGTTTTTTCGTGACATATTGGGCTTCTTGTTAGTGGTAAATTTAGATCAATAATTTTTGCGTTTGTGAGAAAATTGGAAATTTGGCGAAAAATTAGAAAATTCCGCAATTTTCAAATTTTGAATTTTTATTCTGTTAAACCAGAGAGTTATGTGACAAAATAGTTAATAAACATTTTCCACATGTCTACTTTACATCAGCACAATTATGGAACCACATTTTTTTTTTTTGTTAGGAAGTTAAGGGTTAAAAGTTGACCAGCAATTTCTCATTTTTACAACAAAATTTACAAAACTATTTTGTTTTAGGGACCACCTCACATTTGAAGTCACTTTGAAGATTCTATATGGCTGAAAATACCCAAAAGTGACACCATTCTAAAAACTGCACCCTCAAGCAGATCAAAACCACATTCAAGAAGTTTATTAACCCTTCAGATGCTTCACAGGAGCTGAAGCAACGTGGAAGGAAAAAATGAACATTTAACTTTTTAGTCACAAAAATGATCTTTTACAAAAAAATATTTTTATTTTTACAAGGTTAAAAAGGAGAAAATGGAGAGATAAAGTTTTTTTTGCAATTTCTCCTGAGTACACCGATACCCTATATGTGGGGGAAAACCGCTGTCTGGGTGCACGGCAGGGCTTGGAAGGGAAGGAGCGCCATTTGACTTTTTCAAACCAAAATTGGCTGGAATTGAGAATGGACACCATGCTGCGTTTGGAGAGCCCCTGATGTGCCTAAACAGTGGAAACCCCCACAAGTGACACCATTTTGTAAACTAGAACCCTTAAGGAATTTATCTAGATCTGTTGTGAGCGCTTTGAACCCCCAAGTGTTTCACTAAAGTTTATAATGCCTGGATGTGAAAAAAAAAAAAAAAAAAAATGCCACAAAAAATTTTTAGCATCGGCCATGGCTGGATTGTAATATTTCACCACGTTTCATTGGTGAAATATTACTATCGCTCTGATTGGATGGTAAAAGTGAAACAGCCAATCAGAGCGATCTTCGCCATGGAGGTGGGGCAAAGCCACCCCCCCGGGGTGAAGCACAAAGCCTCCTGTGCCTGCGGGTCGGGTGACCTTTCAGTGACCACGGTCACCCGACCCGCAGGAACGCGATCTCCGCATGACGCCACATAGGCGTCACAGGTTGGATTGGCACCAACTTTCATGACGCCTACGTGGCATCATAGGTCGGGAATGGGTTAAACAGGAAAAAGGATGTCAGAGTTTTGTTATTGAACATTTTATATATTTTTTTACATTTATTTTTAGTTTATTGGATTTTTAAAGAGAAGTAGTAACACAAACCAAAAGATAATAACCATGCCGGTATAGATGAATAATCACTGTGGGAATGGAAATATCGACACAAATAACTTATTACTCAAATCCTGAAAGCAAGGCGTTACAGTGACAAAATGTGAATGAACAAACATGATGTGAAATTACATAACCAAGTCACACAGAGGCATAATCCAGTCATAGAAATAGTCAAAGAAGAAGGATAAGTACAGAAAAAAGCAAAAGCAGCACGAAGAAAAAAGAGGAAGAGAGGCGATGGGAAAGGGTGTCTAAAGGTAGGCAAAAAAATTATGGGCACAGTAGAATATGCAAATTGCCTCATAAGAGAAAAAGAGGACTTGAACTCTATAGCGCCATCTATTGGAAGTAGCGATCCTACAAGTCACAATTAACTCTTTAACGAGTCTTGGTGACTTAAAAAAGCCATTTGGCGCTATAGAGTTCAAGTCCTCTTTTTCTCTTAAGAGGCAATTTGCATATTAAATTTCCCAGAGGAGCATTGCACGGCGAATAAGCCTCCTTACCTTGACACGCCAGAGCTGGTATGTCACTCTCCACAAGGAGAAACCTTACCCCTTAGACCTGGGCTCAGTAGAAGATTTAAATTGCTGCCAATAAAACACGGATTTTGGTAAGAACTTACCTGTAAAATCCTTTTCAGCGAAGAAGGAAGGGAAACACACACGTCATTACTAGTGGTAGGCGGAGCCCACATAGGATAGAAACACCTCAGATTAAAAAAGTGTTGACCGTCCCCTCCAGCATATAGGGCTCCTCCTACTCCAGCTCTCCAGTCGTACCCAAGCTAAGGAAGAGTAAATATCACCAGCGGAGCAACATAACCCCTTCTGAAGGATTTCAGAGAGAAAAACAAGGAGACAGGTTATGCATATAACAGAAAAAAACACACAGTCTCAGGTACTACTCACTGAACCTGACCACTGCGATGAGCTGGCAATGCTGGAACAGAGCCGTAGCGCGCCGACCTCAGCCCAGATAATCGCTATCAGAGAAGGGTCACGCCGCATCTGAAAACACAACAACACACTTCTGCCATGGGAGGGATGTGTGTCTCCCTTCCTTCTTCGCTGAAAAGGATTTTACAGGTAAGTTCTTACCAAAATCCGTGTTTCAGCAGCAGATGAAGGAAGGGAGACACACTAGTCATTACTAGTGGGACGTCCCAAAGCAGTCCAAAAATAAGGGTGGGCAAAAAAAACAAAAAAGGCAGATACCCAACAACCTAAATAAATGCGCAACTAGCGCTAACTACAAGTTCACAAAAACTTTAAACTACAGCCGCCTGCAGGACCCTACGTCCTAAGGCCGCATCAGCGAAAGCACTGACGTCCACCTTATAAAATTTTGTAAATGTGTGGACGGAGCGCCAGGTCGCCGCCCGGCAGAGCTGAGCTGCCGAGGCTCCTTGATGAAAAGCCCACGATGAACCCACAGCCCTTGTGGAGTGAGCTCGAATCTTAATCGGGCAAGGTTCACCCTTAAGTCGGTAAGCCTCTAAAATGGCCGACCGAATCCAACGAGCTATAGAATCTTGGAAGCTCGTTGCCCACGTCGACGACCTGCTGGAATCACAAACAGAGAATCCGACTTCCGAAAACTTAGAGTAATAGACAAATAGAACTTCAAAGCCCGCACCAAATCCAATGTGTGCAAGGCCCGTTCCTTCGCATTCCTTGGCACCGGACAGAGCGAGGGCAACACAATATCCTGGTTAACATGAAACTGTGACACCACTTTAGGTAGAAAGTCGCCCCGTGTGCGAAGCACTACGCGATCTGGGAGAAACTCCAGAAAAGGAGGCGAGCAAGAAAGAGCCGCCAACTCAGAAACCCTTCTCAAAGAAGTGACCGCCACTAGGAAGGCAACCTTCCAAGAGAGAAAGGAAAGATTAACAGAGTCCATAGGCTCAAAAGGTCCATGTTGAAGAGCCTCCAAGACAAGATTGAGCCGCCAAGGAGACACAGGCGCCTTCCGCGGCGGAAATTGACGGGTTACCCCGCGAAAAAAGGAACGTACGTCCCTACGCGAGGCGATAGTCTTACGAAACAGCAAGGACAGAGCAGAAACCTGTCCTTTCAGAGTGCTAACTGCCAAACCCTTGTCCAGCCCGTACTGCAAAAAGGCCAACAAATTGGGAATGGAAAAAATCCTCGGGTTCCTAGAAGAACCCGAACACCACGAGAAGAAGGCTTCCCAAGTCTTGTGATAAATCCTAGTAGTAGCCGGACCTCTGGCAGCTCGCAGAGTGGCAATGACTTCGGCTGAAAAACCTTGACGGGTCAAGATTTCGGTCTCAAGAGCCACGCCGTCAAACGCAGAGACTTCAGGTCCGGGTGACGAACGGGCCCTTGGGTTAACAGGTCCGGGCGAAGAGGAAGTGGAAGTGGAGGCGCTGCCAGAAGCGACACCAGTGTCGAGAACCACATCCTTCTCGGCCAATCTGGGGCTATCAACATAGCCGGGACTCTCTCCAGTCTGATCCGACGCAACACCAGAGGAAGTAAGGATATCGGTGGAAACACATAGATTAGCTCGAATTGGTCCCAAGGAGCCACCAGAGCATCCACTGCCACAGCGTTCGAGTCCTTGTACATGGACATGAACGTCGGTAACTTGGCATTGAACCTGGATGCCATCAAATCCACTTGGGGAGTTCCCCAACGGGAGCACAGCAGTGCAAAAATTTCCGGATGAAGACTCCATTCCGGGATCCATCTTTTCGCGACTGAGGAAGTCCGCTGTGATATTCTGAACTCCTGGAATGTGAATCGCAGAGATGGCTGGCACTCTGGCCTCGGCCCATACCAGAATTCGAGACACTTCCATCATGAGCCTGAAGCTCCTCGTCCCACCTTGATGGTTGATATACGCGACCGCCGTCGCGTTGTCTGTCTGCACTCGGACTGGTAGACCGCTTAAAGGGACCGTCCAGTGTTGGAGGCAAAGGAAAATGCCCTCAATTCCAGGATGTTGATCGGCAGGACAGACTCTTCCAACGACCATACTCCCTGAATCCAGAGATCGTTCCAGACACCCCCCCAGCCCGTCAGGCTGGCATCGGTGGTCATGATCGACCACCTCGGAGGAAGGAAGGACTTCCCCGGGGATAACGCTTCCGGACGTAATCACCATTCTAGAGACTCTCTCACCCTGTGGGAGATGATGACACTGCAATCCAGTGAAAACTGCGATCGATCCCAACGGTTCAAGATGAACATTTGGAGAGCCCTGGAATGAAATTGGGCAAACGGAATTGCTTCCATTGACGCCACCATCAAACCCAGAAGGCGCATACACCTTCGAAGGGACATTGCTGTCGCAGACTTCATAACCTGTACATGACGAAGAAGACTCGCTTGCTTGTCTGGAGGCAGAGACACCACTGCTCGTATCGTGTCGAAATGCAGTCCCAAAAACAGGATTGACTGCGACGGTTCCAGAGACGACTTCTCCCAATTGACCAGCCACCCGAAGTCCTCCAGGAGCTGAAGGGATAGATTGCGAGCCGTCACCGCCTCCTCCTTTGAGGACGCCACAATCAAAAGGTCGTCCAGATAGGGAAGAATCGTAACCCCCTGTCTTCGCAGAATCGCCATAAGAGGAGCCAGAATTTTTGTAAAAACTCTGGGTGCTGAGGCCAACCCGAATGGCAGAGCCACAAACTGGTAATGGTCCTGGCCTATGGCAAAACGAAGGAAGCGTTGGTGGGCCCTTCCGATGGGGACATGCAAATAAGCGTCGCGAATGTCGATTGACACCAAAAAATCGTTCTGCGACAAGGCCGCCACAACGGAGCGAAGGACTCCATGCGGAATTTCCGGGAGCGGACATGCCGATTCAATCTTTTGAGATCTAGAACGGGGCGAAATTTGTTCCTTTTTGGGGACCACAAAGAGGTTGGAATAAAACCCTCTTCCCGGTCCTCCGGTGGAACTGGTACCACCACACCCTTCTGTAGAAGGGAATCGACCTCCCGCAGTAGAGCGGCATATAGCTCGGGCTCTGACGGAATGCAGGATTGGCAAAAACAGTCTGGGGATCGAGAAAGAAACTCTATGAAATAGCCTGCCGACACAACCCGCGTCACCCAGACGTCCGACACGCGGGAAGCCCAAATCTGTTCGAATTGGAGCAGGCAACCTCCCACTCGAGAGCCCTCGAGTGAGGCCCTGGCGTCAGTCCGCCTTAGCGGGCTTTTTGTCAGCTTCCCGCTTGTCTTGGCGGAAGCTCTGTTTCCAGGAAGTGCGGGATTTCTGAACGTTCTTTTTTCCCGAAAAAGAGGGACGCCCCGATCCCAAGAGGGCTGACCGAACCGTCCCCTGGACCGAAAGGACCGCCGACTAGTACCGGCACTATGCCTGCCAGCCGCAGAAGACACAGCTCTTCGCTGCGGTAAAGCCGTTTCTTTTGCCTTTGCAATCAGCTCCGTGAGGTCAGATCCAAATAGCTGACCACCCTTGTAAGCTAAAGAAAGCAAACCTTGCTTGGAAACCGCGTCTCCGGTCCACTGTCTAAGCCACAGAGCTCTCCTGACTGTGATCGCCAAGGATTGTGCCCTGGACAGCAGTGAGGCAGTATCCAAACCTGCATCACTGCCATATCGTGCTGCATCCTCCAATGACTTGAAAAGCCCCTCTACCTTGGATAGTGGGGATCCATCTTGCCACGCCATCCGTAGACGGTCTAACCAGCTCAGGGAAGCTTTACAAGCACACATGGATCCTAGCACTGCTCTGAATCCATGACCCGCGGCCTCGTAGATGGATTTCGCTGCCATCTCCGTTTTTCTGTCCAGCGGATCCTGCAGACTCGCCTTCCCTTTAACAGGAAGCAATGAGGATTTGCTAAGCTGGGATAAAGGGACATCCACTTCAGGAGAAGGAATCCAATTATCAATCAACTCCGTCGTACACGGATATAGCGTCTCAAAAAACCGTGTCCCCTGAAAACGTTTATCTGGACACAGGCGTTCCTTCTCCACTGCCTCATTAAGCTCGTCCAGAGATGGTAAGGCTGATCGCGACCTATGCGACTCCTGAAACATCCGGGCCGACTTACCAGGACGTCTAGTTACCTCCTCCGGTAACTGTAACGCCTCCCTCATGGCTCCAATAAAAGCCTCTGTACGGCTCAAAAGAGAGGCAGTGTCCCTGCCGATCCTCCTTATCCGAATCGGACACCTCCCCATCCGAGCTTGAAGGGGAACCCTCCATGCCCGAAATCTGAGTCGCTAAGCGGGGAAGAAGGCACCGGCCTGTGTTGCTTCCTACCATGAGAGGATCTAGCTGACACCCAATAACCTAGAAGGTCAGAAAGGCCATTAATAGAACGAGTGAGGGCCTCCATTTTGTCATCACTGACACCTCCGACCGCTGCGCTTGATGCTGTCGAGGTCTGTGTGTCAGATACGCGAGACTGATCCTGTAGCGGATCTGGGAGACGGTCCGCACCTCCTGGACCCTGATCCGACATGCCCTCACACAGTATATGGCAGGTCAAAAACCTGTCAGCAACTAGAACAGTGTGGTTTTCAAAGGCAAAACGTACGCTGAAGGGTTAAGCTCTTAAAGAGAGAGCTACCCCAGCTGTCTCCCAATAAAGGGTTAACCGCCAAAGAAGGGGTTAATGTCGCAGACTCCCCACAACCCTTGTGTAATGAAAGGGTGTGCGAGCCCAGGTGCCTCTTATGAGGTAACAGCTGCAGGACAGAGTTTTCAAAGGTATGCCACACTAAACAAGAACGCCAACGAGATCGCTAACATATTGCGCTGTACTGTACATCGCAATGACCGCCAAAGTCGCTAAGGAGATCGCTAACCACTTATGCGTCGTCAATGAGATCGCCCACTGTGGCAGCTACTAGCGACATTAAAAACGATCACAAAAAAAAAAAAAAAAAAAAAACGATCGCAAAATTAAGCGACGCTATAGTGATCGTAGCGGGAGCGTTCCGTGTGACAGTACCTCCTGCGCTGTGGGTGTGAGGGGGTCAAGCTTCTGCCCTGACAGGTAGAAGCGACTCACCCAGCTGGCCGCGGTGTAGTGTCTTCCTTTCGGTCGGTCGGGGGGAGCGGAGAGTGAGGAGCCCGAGAAGGCCTTCAGTAATGGCCGCCGCGCTAGAGGAGAGAGACCGGAAGAGAAAAAGGCAGGGAAGCCACGCCCCCCGACGGTTTCAAAAAAAGCGCGCGACTCACTCCGCTCCCTAGTCCTGCAGGTATCCACCTGCGGACAAAAGTACACAATCACCACACATGAATACATATATGTTATGTTTCGGTAGCTGAGAGTGCAGGTAAAAAAGGCAATACACCAGAGCAGTTGGAATCTATGGGATTGCAGTACCCTGACTAACCACCACAACTAGAGGCAGCCGTGGAGCGTTCCTACGTTGGTCCTAGACGCCTCGTCACAGCCTGAGAAACTAACTACACCTAAAGATAGAAATAGGAAAGCTATCTGCCCGGAGCAGAACCCCAAAGATAATAGAAAGCCCCCAAACATGTAATGGCGGTTAGACAAGAGGAAATACTGACACAGAAAGAAAATAGAATGAGCAAACGCTGGGGCCCAAACTATCTAAATAGAAAAGGACAGGAAGGGTACTTACTGCAATCCCAGAAAACCCTGAAAAACACCAACTCTACTAATTTCAAAATCACCTGAGATCACACGACCTCTACCACCTAAATTAGCTCTCTGGTGTAACAAAATCAAAACAGCAGCCACTGAAAAAACTGGAAAAAGCAAAAGAACAAAACTCAGTGGCTGAACTAAACTGAGAAGGCAGAAGCCCCAGGAGGGGACCCAGAAGGCCCCCAAAGAAGTGCAGGACAAAATGCAAAAATATAGCAACAACACAAAAGAAGAAAAATTCTTATCTGGTAGCAGGAGATGCAGACACGACACAGCAGGCTACAAGGGAAACTGGAATGAAGGATTCAGACCAGAACAATTGATCACCGGCAACCCTGATGGGAAAATGACTCCCTTATATAAGACCAGTCAGTAACACCTGATTCCCAGTCCTCACAATCTTCACTAGTACCGCTTGTAACCACCAGAGGGAGCCTCTGCTCAGAACTCATCTCAAACCCATTCACAACACATGTAGCAGCGGCTGCCGCAGCGGCCACTGAAGCACTCAAAACACATTAAAATGTGGAGTACTCACCCAGCTGAGCGCCACAGGGACCCTCAGAGATTTGTGGCGCTGTGCCCGTAGCTTCCCCCAGGGCGGGGAACGCAGTGACCCCAGAAGCGCGGTTTGCGTCCCCGCCAGGGAAGCAATCCTCATCCCCCAGGGCCGGCAGGGTTCTGCAGGGACCACCTTACAGGGTAATACAGATCCGCCAAGGGAGAGGTGGGGGTCCAGCAGCGCTGAGACCCCTGAGACCTCTAGACCACTGGCGGTCCAAGTCTCTGTCCGACTAAAATAAAAAAAAAATCTTCTGAGGAGCTGCTTCCAGCAGCGACTATCCTCTGTGACCTCAAATTTTAGACTGGAGAGCTGGAGTAGGAGGAGCCCTATATGCTGGAGGGGCCGGTCAACACTTTTTTAATCTGAGGTGTTTCTATCCTATGTGGGCTCTGCATACCACTAGTAATGACTAGTGTGTCTCCCTTCCTTCATCTGCTGCTGAAACCAGGTTTTGTAAAAACGGTCACAGGAATGATCATAGAAGCGAGTTACTTGGGGAGATGTTGGAGGGGTATCTCTCTTTCCAGAGCAGAGGCACGCAAGCTCCTGCAGTCGTGATTAAGCGTCTTAATATAGAGTGCCTGTAAATTATTTAATGGGATGTCACAGTGATGGAGACGGACATGAGCCAGGTCCAGGTCAGAAATGAGATCTGTGATTTTACTTATCACTAGCTTCACTTTTTCCCCAAAAGAAGAGAGAAGCCTGCAAAACCAAAACAATATGTAACAGATCGCCTTCCACCTGCCAACATCTCCAACACATGGGACTGGCTTCTAGGATGATGAGGGTGCAGGCAAGTTGGACCCCTATACGACAGACAGTAATTTATAGCGAGCCTCATGAAAACGAGAGCAGATGGATGATTTATGCATTATGGTTTGAACATTTTGTATTTAATACTTGATAGTTATTGATGGGTCAAAAAATTTAAATCTATAAATTGTCCTAAAGTTGTATATTATACAAGGTAAAAAATACAAACATTAGCAGAATAAGAGGTTTCTTACACTATTGTTTTGAGTGTTACTCACACACATATAGCTGCTAACCTTGACTGCTCTGGTAATTTACTATGAACGTTCCACAAAACACACGAGTCGTCCATTACTACAACGAGTGGCCACAGACACCGACGGTTCACCCCCTCTTCTTCCATACGATTTCTTTCCAACTCCAGGTTGTGGTAAGACAATTCTTTAATAAGGAATCTGGAAGCTCCTACATTTTCAGAGAATTTAATATTGAAAAAAATAATCAAAAACTGATGAGAAGTAAAAATCAACCACCACCAGATGAATCACTGCTCTTACTTACCGGCTCCGGCATTGTTAAATGTGCTAGGAAGCACAAGCATGATGTGGTTGGCCCAGTACTTTCTGTATAGTGGCATTTCATATTCTTTTACTACCATAATATGTAGGTGATTGATGCCTTCCATTGCATGGTAAAGGTTTAATAGACCATGCTCATGACGTCCACTGGATGGGGTGAAAATAGGACTCTTAATCATGTTTGGGTTTAGCTAGAAAGAAAAAGAAAGGTATTTTTTAGTTGGGGTTTGCCCAAGTATTGATTTATCTAACCACTTTAATATATCATACAAGCAGCTGTATTTGCAGCGGGGGCTCCATCATACAACTAATTCCAAAGTGCAAGACTTACTGCATCGGACACAAGCGGGAGCCGCATGCTCTCCAGGCGCTTGCCCTCATCGCTGAATATAAAATGATGCGCTTTAGATTTCGGAATAATGAAATGAAGCCGAACCTCCTCTCCTAGCATTGAAGATGAGAATGTGAAGGCATGTATGGTAGATTCAGGAGTCTACAAAGGAAGAAAATGCAGGGTATTTTCATATATAATCTGAGGAGAATAAGTTCACTATTTAAACTTAATTCAGAACAAAAAACTGCTGCAGAGGAAAATGGTTAGTTAAAAATCTGCTTTTTCAGCATTATTTTTCATATCAAAAGTGTTTGTTTGTGTGATCAAAGTCATAAAGGGCTTGACGCCTCAGCTTGCTGTAATGCATTTCAATTGACTGTAAATACATTCCAAGGATTTTTATGCATTTTTTTACTACATGACTTTTTTTCGGATTTTTTATTTCATAATGCAAAGAAAAAAATTCTTAAAGAAGGTACTGTTTATAGTGTGTCAAAATTCCCTATTGACTTACAGGTAACACTGCTGCAGCAATTTTTACTTTAAAAATGCAGTGCTTTTACCATTCTAAAAGCTCTATGCCAGCATTTTTTTCTCTTAATTTCAGTGTTGGAGTGGCATCACTAATCCATGTTCTTTGTCCCTAGGAATATAATTACCAGCCGCCATCTTTAGCTGTTCCCAGCGCCGCTTCGGTCCCGATCCGCCATCTTGTGATTTCCGGTTAGTCAACAGTTGCAGTCATATGCTCTTACTGCAAGTCTACTGTCACACTAAGCGAGATCGCTAAAGCGTCACCGATTTATGATGCAGCAGCGATCTCGTTAGCGACATCGCTGTGTGTGACATGTAGCAGCGATGAGGCCCCTGCTGCGATGTCGCTGATCGCTTATGAACGTTCTAAGCCGTTTTTTGGTCGATTGTGTCCCGCTGGTGAGCCTGAATTGCTGAGTGTGACACCCTTTATGAACGACTTCACCAGCGTCGCAGGTGGGACTAATTTTTCCCAACGACCGCAGAGGTCGTTATACAGATCGCTGATCTCTGATGAGATCTTTGTGTTTGGAAGCTAACTAGCGACCACATAGCTATCGCACCAACGATCTCGCCAGGTTGTGTCGTTGTTGTGATCGCTGGTGCAATCGCTAAGTGTGACAGTGCCTTAAGCCTCTGGCTTCCCAGCAGAAACACTGCAGCCATTCGGCAGCTCACAAACTGCAGATGACGACTGGAGCGGCGTCTAACAGATGATGGCGGATAGCAAGTTGAATACTAGGGGCAGGGAACTTTTGGTACATTAGGGAGACAACTCCAGTGTTTGTTTTTTTTGTATTAACCGATGGAGTGGTGCTTTAAGACTCACTAAATTATGGTGCACACACTTGTATAGTTAGCTTTCAGATAACGATTAGCTGAACTGCGCCATTTCTGAGCATGGCACAGACCAGGTTAAGACTCTTCTTGTGCTTTGGCAACGCAGGAGAAAGGAAGGACTAGAAAGAAGTGTGATCGTGCTGTGCAACACAAGAGGTGTAGATTCACATGCAAGTAAAGGTTTCCTGTGTTTGTGCTCCTGAGGTCATGATCTCGGGTCACAACACTGTGTGTCCAGCAAATATCACCTAGTTGGGTTCCCCTTTACCTGGAAGTTGGCGCCGACATCCATATACTGGTGACATTGCTCACAGTGGTGGAAAGTGTTGTATGATGCATATTTTGTCAGCATCATAGGAACGGTTTCACGCTTCCAGACATCATCAGGATGCAATCTTAAAGAGTCTGAACAGGAGAACAAAGAACAATGTATCTAACAAATGCTTTCTTGCTTTACCCATGTTAAGTGAGATGCTACACCAGATTACATTGTGACAATGTACACTTTTACCCTGTACTTCTCTGCCTACAGATGTAAATAGGAAGAAAAGTATATTGTCCATTTTGACATTTTACTGTACATTTACACAGCTCTAGCTCTTAAATGAAAAGTGGTCTTTATTAAACTATGTAGATTGCTTATTAACTTTATAAATCAAGCGGACTGGTAAATCTACAATTTCTTCATTGACAGTAAGAGCCAAAGCGACTCATTTGGCCTTTGAAATCCTTCTTGAGATGAATGGGAACATTGGAAAAGTGCATGCTAGCCCTGGAATACGCCAGAGCTAATATTTGGAACCCCTCAGTCTATGCAATGGCGAGATCCCCATCAATTGACTGAATAAGCATTCTTACCGATGACCGCTCTAGAGACTCTCTAATAGAAGACTGCTCTGACTTTACACATAGAAAGATTGTCACTATGACCCAACGTACACCAGAGCATGGTGTTAACAGGTGACATCACATGGAAAAAAAATAAAAATAAATAAAAGCTGTTCAAATAGCAATAAGTCAAACAATGTACAGAATAGTACGTTTGCAGACATCAGATACTAAAAGAAATTATGTCCTGCAATTTGGGAAAGCACATCAGTCTGCTAATGCCTTTTGTTCAACCTGCAAAAGCTGATTCATTTCCAGGCAGACCAGGATATATTCTGTACAAGGGCCGAGCAGCCCGTGTCACCATGCTCTGCATTTACACGACTTGCTGAACACAGTCACCATAAACCGAGCTGTGAATTATGGAACAGCTAAAAATAGGAGCAGGACCTGGGTTTCTAAAGGAAAGATTGAAAACAAATTCAATTTGTTTTCTGGAGAGAGAGTCTACAGTGCTGAGCTGATCCATCCTTACACAGTCTACACGAGCCCATCTAATGATAAGTCCTTTAAATGTCAGGTAAATACATTTAAGAGAACATTTTGTATCAGATGATTAAAACTGTATTGAGATATATATATATATATATATATATATATATATATATATATACACATACATACATACATACATACATACATACACATATATAGGACTTTGGCAAAAAAAAATTAATTCCTACAAACAGTACTGGATAATCCCACTTGAGTACAATATATGTGACAGTGTGTGTATGTATAGAAGACAACAGGTGAAAAGTATTGAACATGTCACCAATTTTCTTATTGACATGTAATTCTCAGCAGATGTTGGCAACAACCCAACCAATCCACACAGGCAAATAAATCAATCCATAGTGTCCATAAATTATGTGAATTAATGAGAAATAACAGGGAGAAAGTACTGAACAATGGAGAGGTGCAAAAAGCCATGGAAAGTCATGACACCAGCTGATATCTATCAGTATTAGAAAGCAATCCTGCCATTTAGTGAAAAACATCAGCTGGTTCAACCGATGGCCGGAATGAATGAAGAAGAAATATTTTAAGACAAAGAACAGGATTTTCCATATTACCTCCCATTTTTTAAGATTTTAACTGAAGACTGTACATAATTATTAAGAGTGCCGTTTTTTCCTTGAAGCTTTTTGAAAATGTATTCCCTACTTCATGCACCTTGTTTAATTAGGACATTCCTCTCTGTGTGAAGCGGACTGATGTCCCGGTATTTTGGATCATGCACAGTGATGTCAAAAGCCATTTTACTGAAGACTTCAATATCTGGCCAAAGTTCCTTTTCTGTTCCGGGGTCTTGGTTCTGCCCCTTTTCCACATCTACAGAAGGAAACAAATTAAAAATGTTCTATTTTACAGTTAGATTTTATTTTTCGGCGTTCTGGCTTCCATTTCAAACAGAAGCCTTGACATTGTCCGATCCATTACAGGTCAGACACTGTCTGCGCCTGATGGACCCTACTGACCTACATTGAATGAAGCGCCATTTCTCACAGCAAAAACTACAGAATCTGCAACAGATATATGAACAGTCTTAAAAATGCTTTTCTGCCACAAAAGATTGAACCCAAAAAAAAAAAAAAAAAAAAAAAGTTCATGTAGGCTCAGTTCACATTTCCATTATCTATTTAAACCAGAAGACACAATGATATGTCAGAAACACGGATTTTGGTAAGAACTTACCTGTAAAATCCTTTTCAGCGAAGGAAGGAAGAGAGACACAGTATTCATTACTGATGGGTAGGCGGAGCCCCAGATCAGGATGTTACCTCAGATCAAAAGAGTGATGACTGGCTGGCCCCTCCAGCTCGGGCTCCTCCTACTCAGCTCCAGTCGTACCAAAGCTTTTAGGAAAAGAGCCAAGATCACCAGCGGAGCAACATAACCCCTTCTGAAGGAACTTCAGAGAAAAAACACAAGGATACAGGTTATGCATGCAAAGAAAGCCAAAAACCACAGAGTTCCAGGTACTACTCACGGAACCTGACTACTGCGATGAGCTGGCGATGCTGGAACAGAGCCTTAGCGCGCTGACCTCAGCCCAGATAATCGCTATCAGATAAGGGTCGCGCTGCATCTGAAAACATCAACACCTTCTGCCTTGGGAGGGTGCTGTGTCTCTCTTCCTTCCTTCGCTGAAAAGGATTTTACAGGTAAGTTCTTACCAAAATCCGTGTTTCAGCTGCAGATGGAAGGAAGAGAGCCACAGTATTCATTACTGATGGGACGTCCCAAAGCAGTTCAAAAATAAGGGTGGGAAAAACCAACAAAAGGCAGAAACCCAACAACCTTAACAACAAAGCGCAACCAGCGCTAAACACAAGTTCATCCAGAACTTCAAACTACAGCTGCCTGCAGGACCCTACGTCCGAGGGCTGCATCAGCGGAAGCACTGACGTCCACTTTATAAAACTTTGTAAACGTGTGGACAGAGCGCCAAGTTGCCGCTCGGCAGAGCTGCACTGCCGAGGCACCTTGATGAAAAGCCCACGATGAGGCCACAGCTCTCGTAGAATGGGCTCGAATCTTAATCGGGCAAGATTCACCCCGAAGACGGTAAGCTTCCAAAATAGCTGACCGGATCCAACGAGCTATAGAATCCTTGGAAGCTCGTTGACCACGCCGACGACCTGCTGGAACCACAAACAGGGAGTCCGTCTTCCGAAAACCTTGAGTAATAGATAGATAAAACTTCAAGGCCCGCACTAAATCCAATGTGTGTAAATCTCGCTCTTTCGCATTCTTCGGATCCAGACAGAGTGAAGGCAACACAATATCCTGGTTAACATGAAATTGTGACACCACTTTAGGCAAAAAATCACCCCGAGTGCGAAGCACTACACGATCCGGAAAAAACTCCAGAAAAGGAGGCGAACAAGAAAGAGCTGCCAACTCAGAAACTCTCCTCAAAGAAGTGACTGCAACAAGGAAAGCCACCTTCCAAGAAAGTAAAGAAAGGCTAGCAGAAACCATAGGCTCAAAAGGTTTATGCTGAAGAGCCTCCAAAACAAGGTTGAGCCGCCAAGGAGACACGGGAGCCTTCCGCGGCAGAAACTTACGAGATATACCTCGGAAAAAGGAGAGCACGTCTCTATTTGAAGCAATGGTTCTCCGGAACAATAAAGACAGAGCAGAAATCTGACCTTTCAGAGTGCTGACTGCCAAACCCTTGTCTAGCCCATGCTGCAGAAAAGCCAACAGGTTGGGAATGGAAAATTTTCTCGGGTTCCGAGAGGACCCCAAACACCACGAAAGAAGGTTTCCCAAATTTTGTGGTAAATCCTAGTAGTAGCCGGACATCTTGCAGCACGAAGGGTAGCAATAACCTCGGCTGAGAAACCTCTACGGGTCAAGATTTCGGTCTCAAGAGCCACGCCGTCAAACGCAGGGACATCAAGTCCGGATGACAAACAGGCCCCTGAGTCAACAAGTCCGGTTGAAGAGGGAGTGGAAAAGGAGGTGCCGCCAACAGCGACATTATTGTCGAGAACCACACCCTTCTTGGCCAGTCTGGAGCTATCAAAATAGCTGAAATTCTCTCTAGTCTGATCCGACGCAGTACTAGAGGAAGTAAGGATATCGGCGGGAATACGTAGATCAGCTCGAACTGATCCCACTGAGCCACTAGAGCATCCACCGCCACCGCCTTCGGGTCCTTGTACCTGGACATGAATGTCGGTAACTTGGCATTGGACCTGGACGCCATCAAATCCACTTGGGGGGTTCCCCAGCGAGAGCACAGTAGTGCAAAAACTTCCGGGTGAAGGCTCCATTCCCCGGGATCCATCCTTCTGCGACTGAGAAAGTCCGCTGTAATATTCTGAACCCCTGGAATGTGAATCGCCGAAATGGCTGGTACACTGGCCTCTGCCCAAATCAGAATTCGGGACACCTCTACCATGAGTCTGGAACTCCTTGTCCCACCTTGGTGATTGATATACGCGACAGCCGTCGCATTGTCTGTCTGCACTCGGACTGGCAGACCGCTCAAAGGGACCGTCCAATGTTGGAGGCAAAGGAAAATCGCCCTCAATTCCAGGATGTTGATCGGAAGAACAGACTCTTCCGATGACCATACCCCTGAATCCAGAGATTGTTCCAAACACCCCCCCAGCCCGTCAGGCTGGCATCGGTGGTTATGACTGACCACTTCGGAGGGAGGAAAGACTTCCCCAGGGAGAATGCCCCTGGACGTAACCACCATTCTAGAGAATCCCGCACCGCGCGAGAAATGGTGACACTGCAATCCAGCGATTGCGACTGGTTCCATCGACTCAAGATGAACCTTTGGAGAGTCCTGGAATGGAACTGGGCAAAAGGAATTGCCTCCATGGACGCCACCATCAGTCCCAGAAGACGCATACACTTCCGTAGGGACATTGCCGTTGAGGATATCATAATCTGTACATGTCGAAGAAGACATGACTGTTTGTCTGGTGGTAGGGAAACTACCGACCGAAACGTGTCGAGATGCATTCCCAAAAAGAGGATTGTCCTCGATGGTTCCAGGGACGACTTCTCCCAATTGACCAGCCAACCGAAGTCCTTCAGAAACTGAAGAGACAAATCCCGAGCCGTCAACGCCTCCTCCTCCGAGGAAGCCATGATCAAAAGATCGTCCAGATAAGGGAGAATCGCAATCCCCTGCCTTCGAAGGATTGCCATGAGGGGCGCCAGAATTTTTGTAAAGACCCTTGGCGCTGAGGCTAAGCCGAACGGCAGAGCCACGAACTGGTAATGATTCTGACCTATGGCAAATCGAAGAAAGCGCTGATGAGCCTTTCCGATGGGAATATGCAAATAGGCGTCGCGAATGTCGATTGACACCAGAAAATCGTTCTGTGACAGAGCTGCCACAACGGAACGAAGCGACTCCATGCGAAATTTCCGGGCATGGACATGCCGGTTTAATCGCTTGAGATCCAGAATCGGGCGAAATTTGTTCTCCTTTTTGGGAACTATAAAAAGGTTGGAATAAAAACCTTTCCCTCGGTCCTCTGACGGAACCGGTATCACTACACCCTTTTGTAGTAGAGATTCGACCTCTCGCTGTAGAGCGACAACAAGCTCGGGTTCCGACGGAACGTGAGATTGACAAAAAACATTTGGGGGTTGAGAAGCAAACTCTATGAAATAGCCTGCCGACACTATCCGCGTTACCCAGGAATCTGGAATGCGAGCCATCCAAGTCTCCTTGAAAAGAAGCAGGCGACCCCCCACTCGAGAATCCTCGAGTGGACCCCTGGCGTCAATCCGACTTTGCGGGTTTCTTGTCAAGTTCCCGCTTGTCCTGGCGGAAACTCTGCTTCCAGGGAGTACGAGTTTTCTGAGAGGATTTCTTTCCTGAGAAAGAAGGACGACCCGATCCCCACGAGGAGTGACTAGATCGTCCTCGGCCCCGAAAGGACCGCCGACCACTATAGACGCCAGGCTTACTGGACACCGAGGCCATGGCCCTTCGCTGTGGTAATGCTGATTCCTTCGCCTTAGCCTTGGAAATCAGCTCTGTGAAGTCGGATCCAAAAAGATGGCCACCCTTGTAAGGTAAGGCCAACAACCCTTGTTTGGAAACTGCGTCCCCGGCCCACTGTCTGAGCCATAAAGCTCTTCTGACTGTGACCGCTGAAGCTTGCGCTTTGGCCAGCAGAGATGCCGTATCCAGACCGGCATCAAAGATATAACAGGCTGCCGTTTCTAACCATTCACAAGTTTCCCGTATCTCAGATAACGGGATTCATTTTGCAACTCCGTCTTCAGACGTGCCAACCAGCTTAGAGAAGCTCTAGCAGCACACATGGATCCTAGCACTGCTCGAAATCCATGACCCGCAGCCTCATAGCTTGCTTTTGCCGCCAATTCTGCCTTTCTATCCAAAGGCTCCTGTAAGCTCGCTTTTCCCTTAACAGGGAGTAGTGAGGATTTACTAAGCTGAGATAAGGACACATCCACTTCAGGAGCAGAAGTCCAATTAGCCTTTAACTCCGCAGAGCAAGGATAAAGTGTATCAAAGAAATGCGTTCCATGAAAACGCTTATCTGGACATAGACGTTCCTCCTCTATTACACTATTAAGCTCATCCAGAGCTGGCAATGTTGTACGCGAAGCACGGGACTCCTGGAACATGCGTGCTGATTTACCAGGACGACTAGTTACCTCCTCCGGTAACTGTAATATATCTCTCATGGCTTCAATCAATGCCTCCGTACGCTTCGCCATAGAGGAACGCCCCTGCGGCTCGTCCGCATCAGAATCGGATATTTCTCCATCCGAATTTAAAGGGGAACTCTGCCCAATATCAGATACATCTGACTCGCTCCGTGTAGAGGCCGGTAACGGCCTGCGTCGCTTCCTCTGAGAGGAATTAGCAGACACATATTGACCTAAAAGGTCAGACAAGTTGTTGATCGATCGAGCGATATCATCCAATTTTCCACCGCTGTCGACCGCAGCGCTAGACGCTGTGGAGGTCTGCGTATCTGATTGCCGCAATGGCACTGGGACGTGATCCGCGGCATCTGAACTCTGTTCAGACATGTCTCACCTGTATGAGCAGGTCAAAGCGGTAATACCAGCAAAAACTATGCGGTTTTTTTTTTTTTTTTTTTTAAAACGCTGAAGGGTTAACGCTCCACCAAGCAGGGTTACCCCAGCGGTATTCAGTCAGCAAATTTAGCTGGTAGAAATAACCCTCAGAGGGGTTAATATTGCAAACTCACCACAATATATATATATTTGTGAGCCCCAGCCAATTTTTATGTCTCTGATGAGACTGCAGCTGCAGGATAGCGATCGCTGCGCTGCGGGGTGAGGAATCAGCACTCACCCAGCTGGCCGTGGTGTCTTATGAGGAGAGGAGCGGTCCGAGGAGCCCAGGAGCCTGAGTAATGGCCGCCACAGTGAGGGGGTCGCAGGAGAAACGCCAGAGCGCGCGTCTTCCTGCTCAGAAGACCGGGAATATTTAGGCCACGCCCCCCGCCAGCTCGAATAATGAGCGCGAACTCCCCGCTCCTGCTCCCTCTCTGTCCTGCAGGTATCTGCCTGCGGACAAAAAATCACCACATCTACTTGTAACAGCGCTGTCACAGCAGCGCTGAAGCATACTGACATACATGTAGTAGCGCTGTCACAGCAGCGCTGAAGCATACTGACACAAGTAATAGCGCTGCTCATTCAGACGCTAAAGCACTCACACATAATTATATCATTAAAATTTGTGTGGAGTACTCACCAGCCAAGGCGCCACAGGGACCCTCAGGGGTTTCTGGCGCTGTGCCCATGCTTCCCCCCAGGGCGAAGAACGCAGTGACCGCACGTGTGGTTTGCGTCCCGCCAGGGAAGCTCTCCTCATCCCCCAGGGCCGGCAAGGATTCTGCAGGGACTTTGAGTAAATACAGATCCGCCAAGGGAGAGGTTGGGGTACAGCAGCGCTGGTACCCCTGAGACCTCTAGACCAACTAGTGATCCAAGTCTCCTGTCCGAATATTAAAATAATAAAATCTTCTGAGGAGCTGCATTAGCAGCGACCATCCTCTGGACCTCAAATCTTAGACTGGAGCTGAGTAGGAGGAGCCCGAGCTGGAGGGGCCAGCCAGTCATCACTCTTTTGATCTGAGGTAACATCCTGATCTGGGGCTCCGCCTACCCATCAGTAATGAATACTGTGGCTCTCTTCCTTCCATCTGCAGCTGAAACAAACAATGCCCAGGAATATTCATTTGCATAAGGAAAACTAGTAGCACCTGACAGGACCCCATTGACTTATGGTCTATTGGGAACCCCCATGGAATTCGTCATTTCGACTAAATGGTCAGTAAACAATATCAGTCTGCAGTGAACATACACTGCAGAGATGTACAGCTATAGTTCTGTCTCATCATTGTTAATCAGCCTGTGTAAACAGGCCAATAACTGGGCGCTGAACAGTGTGCTACATCGTCGCTTAGCGCTCGTTAACGGGGTTCTCTGGGACTTTTATATTGATTCAAATTGTGGGCAGATGTGCAGTACCCCACTGTGGGGACTATATAATTGACAGATGTGCTGCTCTACAACTGATCACATGAATCCACTGCCGGCACTGGGAACTGCTGATTGGCAGGGGTGCCGGGTGTCCGTCAGATACTGCTGACTGGTCCTAAGAATAGACCATAAATATAAAAAGTCCTGTACAACCCCTGTAAGGAGCATTGACGAGGCAATATTGGCACATCTAAATGCACCATTATATTTTATGAATGTATGTCAACTATGTCTAGAAGTTGGGTGACTTTACTGCAATGGTTTAGAAGGCAAGTTAATGCAATTGTGTATTACAATAGGGCTTATTATTGGCTATATTCCAACCATCACACTGTACCTGCAGTTCTACTTAACAGAACAGAAGGCTATAGCATCAGGCCCGGATTTAGCGGGGGCCCGGGCCTCCCACCAATATAGGGATAAATATCTCAAAACATGTAAAATACACATCTCTGCTGTGAACCGTTTCTAATAAGGAACAATTAACAAAAGAGAAACTATTGAAAGTGTAGGGACCTGGCTACGGTCCTACATCTCAGTGGCTGGCGCAGAGCGGCAGAGTCATGGCACCTGACCTGTGTCAGCATCCACTGACCTGGCTAGCCAGACTTCCTTAGTACCCTGTACCTAATGCATAGCTTATGGCATGCGTCAGCCTTCTCCGATCCCAACAGAAGCTTCTAGGCGCTACCTATTCAGCTATATGATCACTCTCTCGGATTAGATCAGATGAGAGTTTGTTCAGCTACCTGCGAGGGAGGAGGCGGAGCACGATGTCGGCGCGAGAAGAGGATTCTCCACCGCGGAGCGCGGCAGGACTTCACTCTGGAATGGATCTTCAGTCACTGAAGATCCAGAGGTGACGTGGTTCAGTCTTCAGTGTCGCAGTGGGCGAGTATGAGTGAGTGTGTGTGTGTGTGTGTGTGTGTGTGTGTGTGTGTGTATATGTGTGTGTATGTATGTGTGTGTGATCTACTGCGTGAATTGGACTTTAGTGACATCATTAGTGATTTTGCAGCACGAAAATCAAGGGAAGTGCCTGGATTGTAATAAATGAATGATTTTACCTGAATTACTCAGCGTAAATGATATTTGTAAATAAACTTGGGTTAGTTTAATTTTGTGTTTTTGCATTACATATTGCAACACCTTGAAAATGGGCCTCCCTCCAAAATGGGCCCCAGGCCACCCACCTCTTAAATCCGGCCTTGTACAGCAAAAGGTATTGATTTATTTTACTCATTTATATAGCGCCATTAATTCCAAAGCGCTTTACAGACATTATTGGCACTGTCCCCAATGGGGCTCACAATCTAAATTACCTATCAGTATGTCTTTGGAATGTGGGAGGAAACCGGAGAAAACCCACGCAAACACGGGGAGAACATATAAACTCCTTGCAGATGTTGTCCTTGGTGGGATTTGAACCAGGACCTCAGCGCTGCAAGGCTGCAGTGCCAAACTGCAGCCACCGTGCCAAGTTGTTTTCAGTAGGACAGCACGGGGAAGGTTTCCATATGTTTCTCTTTTAGTATCATTTGTTGTCAGCGCTATACGAAACAGATTTGCTGTCAGCACTATACTAAACACTACTACTCAAATACTTCTTTATGAACTATTAACTCATTCTCTGCCACTTTGCACGATTAACA
>JARQOD010000006.1:326149063-326327668 GCA_033576555.1 Oophaga sylvatica
GCGCCGGGCGGGCTCGGAAAGGGGGAAGGGGGCCCCGTTTTGACTTTTCCAAACCAAAAATTGGTGGAATTAGAACGGCGCCATGTCGGTTTGGGGGCCCTGATGTGCCTAAACAGGGGAAAAACCCCCCATGTGACCCATTTGGAAATAGACCCCCTAAGGAAATTATTGATGTGGGTGAGTGTTTGAACCCTCAAGGCTTACGCGTTTGTAATGTAGAGCCGTGAAGAAAAAAAATCATATTTTTTCCACAAGCATGATGTTTTAGTCCCTAATTTTTTATTTTCCCAAGGGTAAGAGGAGAAATTGGACCACAAAAGTTGTTGTCCAACATGTCCTGAGTACGCTGATACCCCATATGTGGGGGGGAACCACTGTTTGGGCGCAGGGCTCGAAAGGGAAGGAGCGCCGTTTGACTTTTCCAAACCAAAATTGGCTGGAATTGCGAACGGACGCCATGTCGCGTTTGGAGGGCCCCTGATGTGCCTAAACAGTGGAAACCCCCCACATGTGACCCCATTTTGGAAACTAGACCCCCTAAGGAACTTATCTAGATGTGTGGTGAGTAGTTTGAACCCTCAAGTGCTTCACGCAAGTTTGTAATGTAGAGCCGTGAAGAAAAAAAATCATATTTTTTCCACAAGCATGATGTTTTAGTCCCCAAATTTTTATTTTCCCAAGGGTAAGAGGAGAAATTGGACCACAAAAGTTGTTGTCCAACATGTCCTGAGTACGCTGATACCCAATATGTGGGGGGAACCACTGTTTGGGCGCACGGCAGGGCTCGAAAGGGAAGGAGCGCCGTTTGACTTTTCCAAACCAAAATTGGCTGGAATTGCGAAGGACGCCATGTCGCGTTTGGAGGGCCCCTGATGTGCCTAAACAGTGGAAACCCCCCACATGTGACCCCATTTTGGAAACTAGACCCCCTAAGGAACTTATCTAGGTGTGTGATGAGCACTTTGAACCCCTAAGTGTTTCACTAACGTTTATAATGCCCTGGCGTGAAAAAAAAAAAAAAAAAAAAAAAATTTTTCCACAAAAGTGATGTTTTAGTCCCCAATTTTTTATTTTCCCAAGGGTAAGAGGAGAAATTGGACCCCAAAAGTGGTTGTCCAAATTGTCCTGAGTACGCTGATACTCCATATGTTGGGGGGATTTACTGTTTGGGCGCACGGCAGGGCTCGGAAGGGAAGCAGTGACGTTTTGAATGCAGACTTTGATGGAATGGTCTGCGGGCGTCATGTTCCGTTAGCAGAGCCCCTGATGTGCCTAAACAGTGGAAACCCCCCACATGTGACCCCATTTTGGAAACTAGACCCCTAAGGAACTTATCTAGGTGTGTGGTGAGCACTTTGAACCCCCAAGTGTTTCACTAACGTTTATAATGCCCTGGCGTGAAAAAAAAAAATATTTTTTTTTTCCACAAAAGTGATGTTTTAGTCCCCAATTTTTTTATTTCCCAAGGGTAAGAGGAGAAATTGGACACCAAAATTGGATGTCCAATTTGTCCTGAGTATGCTGATACCCCATATGTTGGGGGGATCCACTGTTTGGGCGCACGGCAGGGCTCGTAAGGGAAGCAGTGACGTTTTGGAATACAGACTTTGATGGAATGGTCTGCGGGCGTCATGTTCCGTTAGCAGAGCCCCTGATGTGCCTAAACAGTGGAAACCCCCCACATGTGACCCCATTTTGGAAACTAGACCCCCTAAGGAACTTATCTAGGTGTGTGATGAGCACTTTGAAACCCCAAGTGTTTCACTAAAGTTTATAATGCCCAAGTGTGAAAAAAAAAAATCCTACTTTTTACCTCTCACAAATTGTTTTAGTCCCCAATTTTTTTATTTTCCCAAGGTTAAGAGGAGAAATTGGACACCAAAAGTTGTTGTCCAATTTGTCCTGAGTACACTGGTACCCCATATGTGGGAAAAAACTGTTTGGGCACAATTCGGGGCTCAGAAGGGAAATTGTGACGTTTTGGAAGCAGACTTTGATGGAATGGTCTGCGGGCGTCATGTTCCGTTAGCAGAGCCCCTGATGTGCCTAAACAGTAAAAAAACCCCACAAGTGACATAATTTTGGAAAGTAGACTCCCAAGGAACTTTTCTAAATGTGCCCCCCTTCTGGAACTAATCTTTCCTGTAAAGTAAATTAGTAGTGCATGGAGGTGTGGTACAATTTGAAACAATCCTTCATACACAGGCCAGGTTTTTCGGGGCAGGTGTCGCATTGGTAAGTGGTGTCCTTGCGTATTCCCTTTTGTAACACACTCGGCACCTTTTTTGCGGCTTACCTTTTCTTCCAGTTGGCGGGACCACCCCCGGGAAATGCTGACCTGGTATGATACGAGCACCTTCAGTTCCGGAAGTACTGGGGCCCGCTCTTTCCTGAGCGCCAAACATCAGGGCCTTAACCACTACCTCCTGAAACTGAAGGTACGTCGTATCGCTGTTGCGTGCACATCGTGACAGCAGGAAAGCGTTGAGCATTGCCATTTGGACGATGTGCACGGACAGCTTCTTGTACCACACCTTGGCCTTTCTCAAAGCACTGCACGGTTGGAGGAGTTGATCAGAGAGATCAACACCCCCCATGTATTTATTGTACCCCAGTACACAGTCCGGTTTGCGGACCTGTGTAGAGGTACCCCGTACAGTGCTGAGGGCGCTGCCATCACCATGTATGGTGGTCAAGAGAAGGACATCCCTCTTGTCCTTGTACTTGACCACCAACAGGTGGTCGCTACATTGGGCTCTGCTCTCACCCTTTCTGAGCATCAGCCCAAGTAGCGTCTTTGGGAGGCCTCTCTGATTTTTGCGGACGGTACCGCAGGCTGCGGTACCTCGCGCAGAGAGGGATTTGTAGAGTGGGATGCTGGAATAAAAGTTATCAGTGTAAAGGTGATAACCTTTATCCAGCAGTGGGTGCACCAAATCCCACACAATTTTCCCACTCACTCCCAGGACGGGGGGACACTCAGAGGATACAATCCTGGTGTCCTTTCCTTCGTAAACTCTAAAGCTGTGGGTGTACCCTGAGATACTCTCACACAGCTTGTAGAGTTTGATTCCGTACCTTGCCCTCTTGCTGGGCAGGTACTGGCGGAATGCGAGCCGTCCCTTAAAATGAACCAAGGACTCATCCACGCAGATGTCCCTTTGGGGCACGTACACTTCAGCAAACTTTTTGTTGAAGTGTTCGATGACCGGCCGAACTTTGAACAGGCGGTCAAAGTTGGAGTCATCTCGTGGGGGACACTGTGCATTATCATTATATTGCAGGAATTTGTGGATGGCCTCAAAACGCGTCCGAGCCATGACCATTCGGAACAGTGGAGTGTTGTATAAAATATCAACACTCCAATATTGCCGAATTTCTGGCTTCTTCAGGATCCCCATATTGAGGACCAGGCCCCAAAACTGCATCATTTCAACTGCGTCTACAGGAGACCAGTTGGAAAATGATGAATGGGGGTTTTGCGCCAAAAATTGCCGAGCGTACAAATTTGTTTGCTCCACCATGAGGTTAATTAAATCCTCAGAGAAAAAGACTTTGAAAAAGTCTATTTCTGTGAAGCCGGGGAGTCAAACCTGATTCCTGATTCTGCCACAAAATCAGGAATCAGTGGCTCGTAATTTTCGGGGGCCGGGGTCCATACGGGGTCCGAAGAGGGGTGCGCTGGTTCATTTTCAGGGGCGGGCGCTGCCTCATGTTCTGTCCTGGGGCGTCTGCGTGGCGGTTCCGCAGGACCCGAGGAGGAAGATGAGGAGGAAGAAGAATCATCATCTGAAAAATAAAGAAATGTGGGATCCTCTCCCTCGCTATCAGTGTCGGAGGCAAGGAAAGCGTATGCCTCCTCCACTGAATAGCGCTGTTGGGATGAGCGTGACGAGCGGGACATTTTTTTTGTGAATGTGGTGCTTTGTGTGAACTTTATTTATAACTGTGTGTGTGTGTGGGGGGGGGGGGATAGTGATTGGTGTAAACTAAGCTGAAAAGAAAAAGCTAAAATAAAAGAAAGAGTATAGGGAAAAAAAAGGCCTGTGAAAAAAAGTCTAAACCAGCAGGCACGAGCTCTGATAAGTGACCGGTGTCACTTATCAAAGTTCCGTGGCTGCTGGATGTGCGCACGGGAGTGACGGAAAGGGGGGTGAAAAAAAAAAACTGGCAGGCACGAGCTCTGATAAGTGACGGTGTCACTTATCAAAGTTCCGTGGCTGCTGGATGTGCGCACGGGAGTGGCGGAAAGTTGGTGAAAAAAACAAAAAAAAAACCAGCAGGAACGAGCTCTGATAAGTGACTGGTGTCACTTATCAAAGTTCCGTGGCTGCTGGATGTGCGCACGGGAGTGGCGGAAAAGTTGGTGAAAAAAAAACAAAAACGGCAGGAACGAGCTCTGATAAGTGACTGGTGTCACTTATCAAAGTTCCGTGGCTGCTGGATGTGCGCACGGGAGTGGCGGAAAGGGGGGTGTGAAAAAAAAAAACGGCAGGCACGAGCTCTGATAAGTGACCGCTGTCACTTATCAAAGTTCCGCGGCTGCTGGATGTGCGCACGGGAGTGGTGGAAAGGGGGTGAAAAAAAAAAATGGCAGGCACGAGCTCTGATAAGTGACGCTGTCATTTATCAAAGTTCCGCGGCTGCTGGATGTGCGCACGGGAGTGGCGGAAAGGGGGGTGAAAAAAAAAAAAAAAACAGCAGGAACGAGCTCTGATAAGTGACTGGTGTCACTTATCAAAGTTCCGCGGCTGCTGGATGTGCGCACGGGAGTGGCGGAAAAGTTGGTGGAAAAAAATAAAAAAAACAGCAGGAACGAGCTCTGATAAGTGACTGGTGTCACTTATCAAAGTTCGTGGCTGCTGGATGTGCGCACGGGAGTGGCGGAAAGTTGTGTGAAAAAAAACAAAAAAAAAACAGCAGGAACGAGCTCTGATAAGTGACTGGTGTCACTTATCAAAGTTCCGTGGCTGCTGGATGTGCGCACGGGAGTGGGGTAAAGGGGGGGTGAAAAAAAAAAACGGCAGGCACGAGCTCTGATAAGTGACCGCTGTCACTTATCAAAGTTTGCGGCTGCTGGATGTGCGCACGGAGGGGGGTGCGAAAGTGTTGATCGGTGAACTGCGTCACCAATCAACGCTCGGCGGCGCAAAGGGGGGGTAAAAAGAGGGGGAAAGGGAAGGGGGGAGGGGGGGGAATGGGGGGATTGGGGTGGATCGGGCAGGGATCGGGGCTCAAAAACTCACGTTTGTAGTCTTTTCTTTCTTTTCTCTTCTTTCTTCTCTCTTCAGCAGGAGTTGTGGTGTCACAGGCTACTGTGGCACCACAAGGCCCAGCACAGGAGGAGATCTGGCAGTGTGACCGCACAGCAGGAATCCTCAGCAAGTGTGAGGACCCCTGCAGTGCGGTCAGACAGGTCAGATCTAGTTTGCAGACAGGTCACAGAGCGGTCACATCGCTGCTGTGACCTGTCATTGGTGGGATCGATGATCACATCAATCCCACCAATCAAAGGAGACCCCTGCATTGCCGGTTGCTAGGCACCGGCCTAGTAATCGGAGCTCACAGCTCCGATTCCTAGGCAGGTCACCTAGCAGGGCACAGAGCGGTCACACCGCTGCTGTGCCCTGTGATTGGCGCGATCGTCGATGACATTGATCGCGCCAATCAGCTCCTTCATGCTCTACAGGCCCTGGCCTAGGATCGGTGCTATTACTGCACCGATCCAGGCAGGTACAGGCAGGGCACAGCGCGGATATACCGCGGCTGTGCCCTGCGATTGGCGCGATCGATGTGATCGGCGATCGCGCCAATCCGGGGGGGGTCTGGACCTTCCTAGGCCCAGGCCTAGGATCGAGAACATCGGTACTTGATCCTAGCCTGCGATCTCACTGTTTCAGCAGCTCTGATTGGCTGAAACAGTGAGAAAGGCTGTGATTGGCTGTTCAGAATTGAACAGCCAATCACAGCGATCGGGAGGCCTGAGGGGGGAGGACGCAGCCCGGGATGCCGACACCCAACTTCCAAGAGGTAAGCTGGCGTTGGAATTTTAATGCGATCACCGCTACTTAAGTCGCGATGTCGCATTAAAGGGCATGACGTACTATCCCGTCCATGGTCAGAATGGCACGGGTTTCATGGACGGGATAGTACGTCTGATGTCAGAGAGGGGTTAAATGTAAAGTGGGCACTTATTGTTATAGGGGAACTTGGGTTACTGTGACACACGGGGCATTATTACTTTCTAGAGGGCACAAAGTGGGGACTGTTTTCTAGGGCACTTGCATCCGGCATTACTATATTATAGAGAGGTGCTTTAGAATTTAGAGGGCTCAGAGAACCACCCAGCAGGTGCAGTAATAGGGACACATATGGCAGCAGCGGCTCAGTATTGGGGTATCAGGTGCAGTAATAGGGACACATACGGCAGCAGCGGCTCAGTATTGGGGTATCAGGAGCAGTAATAGGGACACATATGGCAGCAGCGGCTCAGTATTGGGGTATGAGGTGCAGTAATAGGGACACATACGGCAGCAGCGGCTCAGTATTGGGGTATGAGGTGCAGTAATAGGGACACATACGGCAGCAGCGGCTCAGTATTGGGGTATGAGGTGCAGTAATAGGGACACATACGGCAGCAGCGGCTCAGTATTGGGGTATGAGGTGCAGTAATAGGGACACTATGGCAGCAGCGGCTCAGAATTGGGGTATGAGGTGCAGTAATAGGGACACATATGGCAGCAGCGGCTCAGTATTGGGGTATCAGGTGCAGTAATAAGGACACATATGGCAGCAGCAGCAGCTCAGTATTGGGGTATGAGGTGCAGTAATAGGGACACATATGGCAGCAGCGGCTCAGAATTGGGGTATGAGGTGCAGTAATAGGGACACATACGGCAGCAGCGGCTCAGTATTGGGGTATGAGGTGCAGTAATAGGGACACATACGGCAGCAGCGGCTCAGTATTGGGGTATGAGGTGCAGTAATAGGGATACATATGGCAGCAGCGGCTCAGAATTGGGGTATGAGGTGCAGTAATAGGGACACATATGGCAGCAGCGGCTCAGTATTGGGGTATCAGGTGCAGTAATAAGGACACATATGGCAGCAGCAGCAGCTCAGTATTGGGGTATGAGGTGCAGTAATAGGGACACATATGGCAGCAGCGGCTCAGAATTGGGGTATGAGGTGCAGTAATAGGGACACATAGGGCAGCAGCGGCTCAGTATTGGGGTATCAGGTGCAGTAATAAGGACACATATGGCAGCAGCAGCAGCTCAGTATTGGGGTATGAGGTGCAGTAATAGGGACACATATGGCAGCAGCGGCTCAGAATTGGGGTATGAGGTGCAGTAATAGGGACACATACGGCAGCAGCGGCTCAGTATTGGGGTATGAGGTGCAGTAATAGGGACACATACGGCAGCAGCGGCTCAGTATTGGGGTATGAGGTGCAGTAATAGGGATACATATGGCAGCAGCGGCTCAGAATTGGGGTATGAGGTGCAGTAATAGGGACACATATGGCAGCAGCGGCTCAGTATTGGGGTATCAGGTGCAGTAATAAGGACACATATGGCAGCAGCAGCAGCTCAGTATTGGGGTATGAGGTGCAGTAATAGGGACACATATGGCAGCAGCGGCTCAGAATTGGGGTATGAGGTGCAGTAATAGGGATACATACGGCAGCAGCAGCTCAGTATTGGGGTATCAGGTGCAGTAATAGGGACACATACGGCAGCAGCGGCTCAGTATTGGGGTATGAGGTGCAGTAATAGGGACACATATGGCAGCAGCGGCTCAGTATTGGGGTATCAGGTGCAGTAATAAGGACACATATGGCAGCAGCAGCAGCTCAGTATTGGGGTATGAGGTGCAGTAATAGGGACACATATGGCAGCAGCGGCTCAGAATTGGGGTATGAGGTGCAGTAATAGGGATACATACGGCAGCAGCAGCTCAGTATTGGGGTATCAGGAGCAGTAATAGGGACACATATGCAGCAGCAGCTCAGTATTGGGGTATCAGGTGCAGTAATAGGGACACATACTGCAGCAGCGGCTCAGTATTGGGGTATCAGGTGCAGTAATAGGGACACATACGGCAGCAGCAGCTCAGTATTGGGGTATCAGGTGCAGTAATAGGGACACATACGGCAGCAGCAGCTCAGTATTGGGGTACAGGTGCAGTAATAGGGACACATACTGCAGCAGCGGCTCAGTATTGGGGTATCAGTGCAGTAATAGGGACACATCGGCAGCAGCAGCTCAGTATTGGGGTATCAGGTGCAGTAATAGGGACACATACGGCAGCAGCGGCTCAGTATTGGGGTATGAGGTGCAGTAATAGGGACACATACGGCAGCAGCGGCTCAGTATTGGGGTATCAGCAGGATGAGGAGTTTGTGTTGGTTGAGAATAGTCCAATCGGTGACCGTGACAGTGCTGAAAATATGAGAAGTGAAACGTAAAAAGTGCCCGATTCTTACGAATTAATAAAGTTTCTAAAATAAAAGTGGGAAGCCGGCGGCGAAGAGTCTAGGCAGCCGGTCCTCAGAAGCGAGGCGCGCTCCCGTCCTCTCTCGCCGCTCGTCCCCGGGCCCTGTCCGCGCCCCCGCCGCTCGTCCCCGCTCCTTCCCCGCGCCCTGCTGCTCGCCTCTCCCGTCTCCGCGCAGGCTCAGTAGTGGCGGTGTAGCGGCCGGAGCTGTGGCCTTTATCCCAATTTTCTGTCTTGAGGGAAACTTTTCTCCGCACTCCCGCTGCCGGGATTAAGAGCTGTTTCCTCGCTGCTTCGGTGCCGGCTCAGCCAGAGACCAGTGGGAAAGTGAGGCAGCCGGGCCCGGAGTGTCTGAATCCCTCCCGGGGGATGAGCGGCTCTCGCAATAACCGGGTTATGGTGGAGGGAGTCGGGGCCCGTGTGTCCAGAGGCCCGGACTGGAAATGGGGAAAGCAGGATGGCGGAGAGGGGCATGTGGGCACCGTGCGCAGCTTCGAGAGCCCCGAAGAGGTGGTGGTGGTGTGGGACAACGGGACGGCGGCCAACTACCGCTGCTCCGGGGCCTACGACCTGAGGATCCTGGACAGTGCGCCCACCGGTGAGACTGGAGGCGTCAGTGTGCCCGGGGCTGTGCCCTGCTGTGCGGTCAGTGTGCCCTGCTGTGCGGTCAGTGTGCCCGGGGCTGTGCCCTGCTGTGCGGTCAGTGTGCCCGGGGCTGTGCCCTGCTGTGCGGTCAGTGTGCCCTGCTGTGCGGTCAGTGTGCCCGGGGCTGTGCCCTGCTGTGCGGTCAGTGTGCCCGGGGCCTGTGCCCCTGCTGTCTGTCAGTGTGCCCGTGCTTGCCTCTGTGCGGTCAGTGTGCCGGGCTGTGCCTGCTGTGCGGTCATGTGTGCCCGGGGTCTGGTTGCCCTGCTGTGCGGTCAGTGTGTGCCTCTGGGGTCATGTGCCCTGCTGTGCGGTCAGTGTGCCCGGGGCTGTGCCCTGCTGTGCGGTCAGTGTGCCCGGGCTGTGCCCTGCTGTGCGGTCCAGTGTGCCCGGGCTGTGCCTGCTGTGCGTCAGTGTGCCCGGGCTGTCCGCATGTGCCGGCGTGCTGTGCGGCAGTGTGCCCGGGGCTGTGCCTGCTGTGCGGTCAGTGTGCCCGGGGCTGTGCCCTGCTGTTGCGGTCATGTGTGCCCGGTGCTGTGCCCTGGCTGTGCGGTCAGTGTGCCCGGGCTGTGCCCTGCTGTGCGTGTCAGTGTGCCCGGTGGCTGTGCCGCTGTCTTCGTGGCCCCGGGCGTCCCTGCTGTCGTCATGTGCCCGGGGCTGTGCCCTGCTGTCCTGTCATGTGCCTAGCTGTCCAGTCCGTGTGCCCTGCTGTCCTGTTCAGTGTGCCCGGCTGTGCTGTGTCTGGATGTCCTCGTGCCGTGTCAGTGTGAATTGCTGCTGTGAGTAGTGCCCGATGCTGTTCCCTGTCATGTGGGTCGAGTGTCTGAGGCTGTGCCCTGCTGTGCGGTCACCGGTTGCCTGCGCGTCGTGCCCGGGCTGTGCCCTGCGTCGGTCAGTGTGCCCGCGGCCCTGCTGTGCCTCCCTGCTGTGCGGTCAGTGTGCCCGAGGGCTGTGCCCATGTCTTTGTATGTGCCGGCATTTGCTCTGTCGTCAGTGGCCGGAGGCGTGCTGCTGTCGTCATCCGTGTGCAGCTCTCCCTGTGCCTGTGTGCTGTCTTCCCTGCTGTCTGTCAGTGTGCGGCGGCTAGTGCAGCCTGTGTTGTCATGTGGGTGTCTGCAGCGGTCGTGCCCGGAGTGCTGTCCCTCTCGTCAGTGGGGCGAGGCTGTCCTGCGTGTCATGGGGTGTCCAGCTGTGGGAGTGTGCCCGTGGCTGAGCCCTGTGGGCGGTCAGTGTGCGAGGGCTGTGCCCTGCTGGCGGTCAGTGTGCCCGAGGGCTGTGCCCGCTGTCGTGTGGGTGCCCGCCTGTGCTGTACGGTCGTGTGACGGGCTGTGCCCATGACTATCGTGTCAGTGTGCCCGGGCTGTGCCCTGCTGTGTGTCAGTGTGCCCGGCGCTGTGCCTGCGCTCAGTGTGCCGGGGCTGTGCTGGTCGTGTGCCCGGGCTGTGCCCTGCTGTGCGTCAGTGTGCCTGCTGTGCCTGTCAGTGTGCCTGGGGCGGTGCCTGCTGTGCGGTCAGTGTGCCCGGGGCGTGCCCTGCTGTGCCGGTCGCGTAGTGTGCCCGGGCTGTGCCCTGCTGTGCGGTCAGTGTGCCGGGGCTGTGCCTGCTGTGCGGTCAGTGTGCCGGGCTGTGCCTGCTGTGCGGTCAGTGTGCCCGGGCTGTGCCCTGCTGTGCGGTCAGTGTGCCCGGGGCTGTGCCTGCTGTGCGTCAGTGTGCCCGGGGCTGTGCCCTGTTGTGCTGGTCAGTGTGCCCGGGGCTGTGCCCTGCTGTGCGGTCAGTGTGCCCGGGGCTGTGCCCTGCTGTCTGTCAGTGTGCCCGGGCTGTGCCCTGCTGTCTGTCAGTGTGCCCGGCTGTGCCTGTGCCCGTGTGCCTGCTGTGCTGTCAGTGTGCCCTGCTGTGCGTCAGTGTGCCGGGGCTGTGCCCTGCTGTGCGGTCAGTGTGCCCGGGGCTGTGCCCTGCTGTGCGGTCAGTGTGCCCGAGGCTGTGCCCTGCTGTGCGGTCAGTGTGCCCGGGGCTGTGCCCTGCTGTGCGGTCAGTGTGCCCGGGGCTGTGCCTGCTGTGCGGTCAGTGTGCCCGGGGCTGTGCCCTGCTGTGCGGTCAGTGTGCCGGGGCTGTGCCCTGCTGTCGTGTGGCGGCTGTGCCCTGCTGTCGTCAGTGTGCCCGGGCTGTGCCCTGCTGCCGTCAGTGTGCCCGGGCTGTGCCCTGCTGTCTGTCAGTGTGCCCGGGGCTGTGCCCTGCTGTCCTGTCAGTGTGCCCTGCTGTCTGTCAGTGTGCCCGGGCTGTGCCCTGTGCGTCAGTGTGCCCTGCTGTGCGTCAGTGTGCCCGGGGCTGTGCCCTGCTGTGCGGTCAGTGTGCCCGGGGCTGTGCCCTGCTGTGCGGTCAGTGTGCCCGGGGCTGTGCCCTGCTGTGCGGTCAGTGTGCCCGGGGCTGTGCCCTGCTGTGCGGTCAGTGTGCCCGAGGCTGTGCCCTGCTGTGCGGTCAGTGTGCCCGGGGCTGTGCCCTGCTGTCCGGTCAGTGTGCCCGGGGCTGTGCCCTGCTGTCCTGTGAGTGTGCCCTGCTGTCCTGTCAGTGTGCCCGGGGCTGTGCCTGCTGTCCGGTCAGTGTGCCCGAGGCTGTGCCCTGCTGTCTTGTCAGTGTGCCCGGGGCTGTGCCCTGCTGTCCTGTCAGTGTGCCCGGGGCTGTGCTGTCAGTGTGCCCGGGGCTGTGCCCTGCTGTGCTGTCAGTGTGCCCTGCTGTCCTGTCAGTGTGCCTGGGGCTGTGCCCTGCTGTGCGGTCAGTGTGCCCGGGGCTGTGCCCTGCTGTGCGGTCAGTGTGCCCGAGGCTGTGCCCTGCTGTGCGGTCAGTGTGCCCGGGGCTGTGCCCTGCTGTGCGGTCAGTGTGGGCTGTGCCCTGCTGTGCGGTCAGTGTGCCCGGGGCTGTGCCCTGCTGTGCGGTCAGTGTGCCCGGGGCTGTGCCCTGCTGTGCGGTCAGTGTCCCCGGGGCTGTGCCCTGCTGTCCTGTGAGTGTGCCCTGCTGTCCGGTCAGTGTGCCCGGGGCTGTGCCCTGCTGTCCGGTCAGTGTGCCCGAGGCTGTGCCCTGCTGTCTTGTCAGTGTGCCCGGGGCTGTGCCTGCTGTCCTGTCAGTGTGCCCGGGGCTGTGCTGTCAGTGTGCCCGGGGCTGTGCCCTGCTGTGCTGTCAGTGTGCCCTGCTGTCCTGTCAGTGTGCCTGGGGCTGTGCCTGCTGTGCGGTCAGTGTGCCCGGGGCTGTGCCCTGCTGTGCGGTCAGTGTGCCCGAGGCTGTGCCCTGCTGTGCGGTCAGTGTGCCCGGGGCTGTGCCCTGCTGTGCGGTCAGTGTGCCCGGGGCTGTGCCCTGCTGTGCGGTCAGTGTGCCCTGGGGCTGTGCCCTGCTGTGCGGTCAGTGTGCCCGGGGCTGTGCCCTGCTGTGCGGTCAGTGTGCCCGGGGCTGTGCCCTGCTGTGCGGTCAGTGTCCCGGGGCTGTGCCCTGCTGTGCGGTCAGTGTGCCCGGGGCTGTGCCCTGCTGTGCTGTCAGTGTGCCCGGGGCTGTGCCCTGCTGTGCTGTCAGTGTGCCCTGCTGTCCTGTCAGTGTGCCCTGCTGTCCTGTCAGTGTGCCCTGCTGTGCGGTCAGTGTGCCCGGGGCTGTGCCCTGCTGTGCGGTCAGTGTGCCCGGGGCTGTGCCCTGCTGTGCGGTCAGTGTGCCCGGGGCTGTGCCCTGCTGTGCGGTCAGTGTGCCCGGGGCTGTGCCCTGCTGTGCGGTCAGTGTGCCCGAGGCTGTGCCTGCTGTGCGGTCAGTGTGCCCGGGGCTGTGCCCTGCTGTCCGGTCAGTGTGCCCGGGGCTGTGCCCTGCTGTCCTGTGAGTGTGCCCTGCTGTCCTGTCAGTGTGCCCGGGGCTGTGCCCTGCTGTCCGGTCAGTGTGCCCGAGGCTGTGCCCTGCTGTCTTGTCAGTGTGCCCGGGGCTGTGCCCTGCTGTCCTGTCAGTGTGCCCGGGGCTGTGCTGTCAGTGTGCCCGGGGCTGTGCCCTGCTGTGCTGTCAGTGTGCCCTGCTGTCCTGTCAGTGTGCCTGGGGCTGTGCCCTGCTGTGCGGTCAGTGTGCCCGGGGCTGTGCCCTGCTGTGCGGTCAGTGTGCCCGAGGCTGTGCCCTGCTGTGCGGTCAGTGTGCCCGGGGCTGTGCCCTGCTGTGCGGTCAGTGTGGGCTGTGCCCTGCTGTGCGGTCAGTGTGCCCGGGGCTGTGCCCTGCTGTGCGGTCAGTGTGCCCGGGGCTGTGCCCTGCTGTGCGGTCAGTGTGCCCGGGGCTGTGCCCTGCTGTGCGGTCAGTGTGCCCGGGGCTGTGCCCTGCTGTGCGGTCAGTGTGCCCGGGGCTGTGCCCTGCTGTGCGGTCAGTGTGCCCGGGGCTGTCCTGTCAGTGTGCCCGGGGCTGTCCTGTCAGTGTGCCCGGGGCTGTCCTGTCAGTGTGCCCGGGGCTGTCCTGTCAGTGTGCCCGGGGCTGTCCTGTCAGTGTGCCAGGGGCTGTGCGGTCAGTGTGCCCGGGGCTGTGCCCTGCTGTCCTGTCAGTGTGCCTGGGGCTGTGCCCTGCTGTGCGGTCAGTGTTCCCGGGGCTGTGCCCAGCTGTGCTGTCAGTGTGCCCGGGGCTGTGCCCGGGGCTGAGCGGTCAGTGTGCCCGGGGCTGTGCGGTCAGTGTGCCCGGGGCTGTGCCCTGCTGTGCGGTCAGTGTGCCCTGCTGTGCGGTCAGTGTGCCCTGCTGTGCGGTCAGTGTGCCCTGCTGTGCGGTCAGTGTGCCGGGGCTGTGCCCTGCTGTGCGGTCACTGTGCCCGGAGCTGTGCCCTGCTGTGCGGTCAGTGTGCCCTGCTGTGCTGTCAGTGTACCTGAGTCTGTGCCCGGGGCTGTGTGGTCAGTGTGCCCGGGGCTGTGCCCTGCTGTGTTGTCAGTGTGCCCGGGGCTGTGCCCTGCTGTGCTGTCAGTGTGCCCGGGGCTGTGCCCTGCTGTGCTGTCAGTGTGCCCGGGGCTGTGCCCTGCTGTGCGGTCAGTGTGCCTGGGGCTGTGCTGTCAGTGTGCCCTGCTGTGCTGTCAGTGTGCCCGGGGCTGTGCCCTGCTGTGCGGTCAGTGTGCCCTGGGCTGTGCTGTCAGTGTGCCCGGGCTGTGCCCTTCTGTGCTGTCAGTGTGCCCAGGGCTGTGCTGTCAGTGTGCACGGGGCTGTGCTGTCAGTGTGCACGGGGCTGTGCTGTCAGTGTGCCCGGGGCTGTGCCCTGCTGTGCTGTCAGTGTGCCCGGGGCTGTGCCCTGCTGTGCTGTCAGTGTGCCCGGCGCTGTGCCCTGCTGTGCGGTCAGTGTACCTGAGTCTGTGCTCTGCTGTGCGGTCAGTTTACCTGAGTCTGCCCTGCTGTGCGGTCAGTGTGCCCGGGGCTGTGCGGTCAGTGTACCTGAGTCTGTGCCCTGCTGTACGGTCTGTGTACCTGAGTCTGTGCCCTGCTGTGCGGTCAGTGTACCTGAGTCTGTGCCCTGCTGTGCGTTCAGTGTGCCTGGGGCTGTGCCCTGCTGAGCAGTCACTGTGCCCTGCTGTGCGGTCAGTGTGTGTTATATACAATGGTCCCCTGTGGTATATATCGGTGTGTGTGTGTGTTATATACATTGGTCCCCTGTGGTATATATCGGTGTGTGTGTGTTATATACAGCGGTCCCCTGGGGTATATATCGGTGTGTGTTATATACAGTGGTCCCCTGTGGTATATATCGGTGTGTGTGTGTTTTTAACAGCGGTCCCCTGGGGTATATATCGGTATGTGTGTGTGTTATATACAGTGGTCCCCTGTGGTATATATCAGTGTGTGTGTTATATACAGCTGTCCCCTGTGGTATATATCGGTGTGTGTGTTATATACAGCGGTCCCCTGTGGTATATATATCGGTGTGTGTTATATACAGCGGTCCCCTGTCGTATATATCGGTGTGTATGTGTTATATACAGCGGTCCCCTGTGGTATATATATCGGTGTTTGTGTTATATACAGTGGTCCCCTGTGGTATATATCGGTGTGTGTGTGTTATATACAGCGCTCCCCTGTGGTATATATCGGTGTGTGTTATTTACAGCGGTCCCCTGTGGTATATATCGGTGTGTGTGTGTGTTATAAACAGCGGTCCCCTGTGGTATATATCGGTGTGTGTGTGTTTTATACAGCGGTCCCCTGTGGTATATATCGGTGTGTGTGTGTTATATACAGCGGTCCCCTGTGGTATATATCGGTGTGTGTGTGTTATATACAGCGGTCCCCTGTGGTATATATCGGTGTGTTTGTGTTATATACAGCGGTCCCCTGTGGTATATATCGGTGTGTGTGTTAAATACAGCGGTCCCCTGTGGTATATATCGGTGTGTGTGTGTTATATACAGCGGTCCCCTGTGGTATATATCGGTGTGTGTGTTATATACAGCGGTCCCTGTGGTATATATCGGTGTGTGTGTGTTATATACAGCGGTCCCCTGTGGTATATATCGGTGTGTGTGTGTTATATACAGCGGTCCCCTGTGGTATATATCGGTGTGTGTGTTATATACAGCGGTCCCCTGTGGTATATATCGGTGTGTGTGTGTTAAATACAGCGGTCCCCTGTGGTATATATCGGTGTGTGTGTGTTATAAACAGATGTCCCCTGTGGTATATATCGGTGTGTGTGTTATATACAGCGGTCCCCTTTGGTATATATCGGTGTGTGTGTTATATACAGCTGTCCCTGTGGTATATATCGGTGTGTGTGTTATATACAGCGGTCCCCTGTGGTATATATCGGTGTGTGTGTGTTATATACAGCGGTCCCTGTGGTATATATCGGTGTGTATGTGTTATATACAGCGGTCCCCTGTGGTATATATCGGTGTGTGTGTGTTATATACAGCGGTCCCCTGTGGTATATATGGTGTGTGTGTGTTATATACAGCGGTCCCCTGTGGTATATATCGGTGTGTGTTATACACAGCGGTCACCTGTGGTATATATCGGTTTGTGTGTTATATACAGCGGTCCCTTGTTGTATGTATTGGTGTGTGTTATTTACAGCAGTCCCCATGTAGGTAGCTTTTCGCAGGGCTGTGGAGTCGATAAGCCAAACCTCAGACTCCTCGAATTCTCTGACTCAGACCCCAAAGCACTGGTCATTACTGAGCCTGTACATAAAGTACAGCACAGATTCATCTCAACGAAAATCCCAGACCCTTTGATCAGGAATAGAACTGACATTTACAGGACATTTCAGAAGTTTCCCAAGTTATTATGAAGAAATATTCAGCACATAATTGTACTACTGTATCCAATTTGTTATATATTTTAGGAGTCTTAGGCTACTTTCACACTTGCGTTTTTTTGCGATGCGTTTCAAGCGCACATCAAACGCATAAAAAATGCATGCAAACGGTGCATGGTTTGTCTATGTGTCACATTTTTATCATCTGTCTCTATCATCTGTCTCTATCATCTGTCTCTATCATCTGTCTCTATCATCTGTCTCTATCATCTGTCTCTATCATCTGTCTCTATCATCTGTCTCTATCATCTGTCTCTATCATCTGTCTCTATCATCTCTATCTATCATCTGTCTCTATCATCTGTCTCTATCATCTCTAGCTCTATCATCTCTGTCTCTATATCTCTGTCTCTATCATCTCTAGCTCTATCATCTCTGTCTCTATCATCTCTGTCTCTATCATCTCTAGCTCTATCATCTCTGCTCTATCATCTCTAGCTCTATCATCTCTAGCTCTATCATCTCTAGCTCTATCATCTCTGTCTCTATCATCTCTAGCTCTATCATCTCTGTCTCTATCATCTCTGTCTCTATCATCTCTGTCTCTATCATCTCTGTCTCTATCATCTCTGTCCCATCATCTGTCCCTATCATCTCTGTCCCTATCATCTCTGTCCCTATCATCTCTGTCCCTATCATCTCTGTCCCTATCATCTCTGTCCCTATCATCTCTGTCCCTATCATCTATCATCTCTGTCTATATCACCTTCTTTATATCTACACTCCTCACAAACAATGTTGCTTGTGTAGGGGAGTGGTTTAAACAAGTGTGTAGACATTATTTACTCAAAAATCGCATGCGCGCAAAAGCGCTGACGAGCGCACAGCCATGCGCACGCCAGCGCACCCATAGACTATAATGTTATTTTTTGCGCATAGCGTGCACACACGTGCGCATGCGCTTTTTTAAAGTAGTCGGGCGGAAAAAAAAACTGCAACATGTAGCGTCTAGCGCGTATGGGTGCACACCTGGAAAATGCGCAGCGCACGACAAACGCAGATGAACGTGTGCAAGCGCTAGACCCTGCGCCCGCCATGTTAAAGATAGGGGAACATTGCGCATGCGACCGATAGCGCATGATGCGCTGCGCGATAAAACGCAAGTGTGAAAGTAGCCTTAATCGGTCCATTTCATACCTAAATGGACACCGACTCCACGACTCCGATTCAACAGCCCTGGTTTTTAGTGTAGTAATGTACAGCTGTTAATACAAAAACATTGATGGTGGGGTTATTAACAGTACAGGCTGATAGTTCTGATTCACTGCATAGATCCTTGGGATTAAGGATGGATGTGCTCTGCTTAGGGTTGCAGTCTGCTGTCTTTATCCTCTGTACCCCCTCCCCGTGCTGTGATATTAGCAGCTGTCCTCTGCTTTATAGCGAACAATGGCTGTAATTTGAATTGTAGTGACCAATCATCTGTGAGCAGCCAGGGACGCCAGCAAACATGTAGGCTATTGTCCTGCTTAGGGCACGGTTTGGAAAAGGTGGCTCCTAAAGCGAAGAAAATTTGTGCGGATTTACAGAATTTACAATATAGAAAAAAAATAAAATGTAGAGTTAGAGTGAAACACATTCTTTTTATGGAGAGGAAAAATGTACATATTGGTAAAAAAGAAACCACTTATTGACATATTAGGACATTGGGTAACTGCAATCACAAATATTACATAACAATTACCAATCTGAGTTCTGATATAAAACCCTCAGTTCTGTGTGAAAGCCTGTTGCAGCGCTTGTTAGCATCTATGTATGGCCCTTCAGGCAGTCCATTTACAGATGTGGCTTGCTATTTGCAGGTCCATTCTTCTGCAGATGGGTTTTTGCAGGGTAGGAAATATTGCCAGATTTCATGGATGTTTATTTCTCAAAGAACTGTCACAAAAACTGCATGTGTCAGTCCAATTTAAAGAGGGAATCTGTCAGTAGGATCAACCCACCTAAGTAGTCTATAAGGGCACGCATGTCATAAGAAGCTGAATAAAGTGATAACTTGATATCTGCCATCCGATGTCTTATTCCAGAGAAATCCGCGTTTTTCTTATGTGAATGAGCTGTTCAGATCTACGGGCCGGACACAGATCTGCATGAGAATCTGCCTCCAGAGATTATAGTAAATGAAACAGGATGTTATCAGTGTGAGGCATGTGATGATTTACCTCCAATCAGAATCGCTGTTTGCTGTGCTCTCATGCACATGACAGCACGACGAACACCCAGTGTTTGGGTGGCTGAACCCGAACAGTAACACAGACTTCCAGGTGAAGTCCGTGTTCGGTGTGCGTGCCCAAACAGTAGGTGTTCGGTATGGACGCTGAACTTAACTGTTCGTCTTTGCCCATCTCTAGTCTTGACAGATGCTACTATTGATTAGTTCCATTGACAGGAGCCTTTTTTCTTTTTCAGGTGTCAAACATGATGGGACGATGTGTGATACCTGCCGACAACAGCCTATTATTGGAATCCGGTGGAAGTGTGCCGAGTGCACAAACTACGACCTGTGCACTGTTTGCTATCATGGTGACAAACATCACTTAAGGCATCGGTTTTACAGAATTACAACTCCAGGAAGCGAGCGGTAAGATGTCTAGTAATTGTTACTGAAACAAAGCATTGCAGGTGTTTTATAAGGATAAGAAAATATACAATGTTGCTAAATTCTGTAAACTACTGGAAGACTGTAAAATCCCTTATGTCACGCTGGATAGCATGCACATCTATACAACTTATTAGAAACTTTTATTAATTTTATAAATGGTACATGTAAACAGTAGTATAACATCGATGATAGGCAAAAAACATAATAGCCTTTATAGGTTATCTGATGTAACTCGAGCAACAGTAGAAACAGAAAATGGAGTGACGGGAGTATAGCTTTATACATTATAAAGCCAAAACGGGCTGAAGTCGAGCTATCAAGAGGGTCTTTGTACAGGAGTTAGGTTAGTTAAAACAAAATGTAATGGGTGAGGTAAAAAAGGGTTCCAATTGCCTTCAAGACTTCTCTCGCACTTCCCGCATCCTCTGGAATTCTGTGCCCCAACACATCCGATTGTTTACAACATTCAGAAACTTTAGACAGAACTTGAAAACCCATCTCTTCAAGAAGGCCTACAGCCTGCAATGACCACGCTGCCACCTCACCACTGGAGCTGCTGCAACACCCAAACCTATTGGGCAGGTCCCTCTCCCCTCTGTCCCATTCTGTCACTGTTAGTTTGTTCAATGTAATTTTTATATGTATTGTGTATGTAACCCTTTTTCATCATTGCATCAGTGGTGCTTTAATAATAAATAATATTACACAAGAAGGTACAAAAGAATGATAGGAGCATCATAGTTAACAGCTAATAAGATGAAAATACTTGAGTGGATGCCATGTCAGAGCAACTTGAGATATATGGTACTAGCTATGAACCCGTTCTACGCCCGGGTGGCAAGCATTTTTATAGGTATATGGTCTCCCATCCTGGTATGTGCTGCCCCCCTCCTATCCTGGTATGCATGGCACCCCTCATCCCTATCCTGGTATGCGTGGTACCCCTCATCCCTATCCTAATATGTATCGTCCTCTCACCCCACCCAAATCTGGTATGCATGGCACCCCATTCCTCATCCTGGTATGCATGGTTCCCTCACCCCCCAATCCTGGTATGCATGGTCCCCTCACCCCCCAATCCTGGTATGCATGGTCCCCTCACCCCCCAATCCTGGTATGCATGGTCCCCTCACCCCCCAATCCCGGTAGATGGCATGGTCCCCTCACCCCACAATCCTGGTATGCATGGTCCCCTGCCGCCCAATCCTGGAATGCATGGGTCCCCTCACCCCACAATTCTGGTATGAATGGTCCCCTCACCCCAAATTCTGGTATGCATGGTCCCCCCTCATCCCTATCGTAGGATGTATGATACCCTTCACCCCCAATGCTGGTATGCATGGTCCCCTCATCCCCAATCCTGGTATACATGGCACCCCTTACCTCCCAATTCTGGTAGGCATGGTCCCCTCACCCCCCAATCCTGGTATGCATGGTACCCAACTATCCTGATATGCATGTTACCCCTCATCCCCCAATCCTGGTATGCATGGCCTCCTCACCGCCCAATCCTGGTATGCCTGGTCCTCTCACCCCCCCCATCCTGGTATGCATGGTCCCCTCGCCCCTTTCATGATATGCAAGGTTCCCCTCACCCCCAATCCTGATATGCATGGTCCCCTCACCCCCCTATACTGGTATGCATGGTTCTCTCACCCCCCAATCCTGGTATGCATGGTCCCCTCACCCCCCAATCCTGGTATGCATGGTACCCTCACCCCCCCAATCCTGGAATCCATGGTCCCCTCATCCCCCAATCCTGGAATCCATGGTCCCCTCACCCCCCAATCCTGGTATGCATGGTCCCTCACCCCCCAATCCTGGTATGCATGGTCCCCCCTCATCCCTATCATAGGATGTATGGTACCCCCTCAGCCCCCAATCCTGATATGTATGGTCCCCTCACCCTCCAATCCTGATTATGCATGGTCCCCTCACCCCTCAATCCTGATATGCATGGTCCCCTCACCCCCCAATCCTGGTATGCATGGTCCCCTCACCCCCCAATCCTGATGTTCATGTTCCCCTCACCCCCCAATCCTGATGTGCATGGTCCCCTCACCCCCCCAATCCTGATGTGCATGGTCCCCTCACCCCCCAATCCTGATGTGCATGGTCCCCTCACCCCCCAATCCTGATGTGCATGGTCCCCTCACCCCCCAATCCTGATGTGCATGGTCCCCTCACCCCCCAATCCTGATGTGCATGGTCCCCTCACCCCCCAAACCTGATATGCATGGTCCCCTCACCCCACAATCCTGGTATGCATGGTCCCCTCACCCCCCAATCTTGGAATGCATGGTCCTCTCACCCCCCAATCCTGATGTGCATGGTCCCCTCACCCCCCAATCCTGGTATGCATGGTCCCATCACCCCCCAATCCTGATATGCATGGTCCCCTCACCCCCCAGTCTTGGCATGCACGGTCCTCTCACCCCCAATCCTGATGTGCATGGTCCCCTCACCCCTCCAATCCTGATGTGCATGGTCCCCTCACCCCCCAATCCTGATATGCATGGTCCCTCACCCCCTAATCCTGATATGCATGGTCCCCTCACCCCCCAATCCTGATATGCATGGTCCCCTCACCCCCCAATCCTGGTATACATGGTCCCATCACCCCCCAATCCTGGTATGCATGGTCCCCTCACCCCCCAATCTTGGAATGCATGGTCCTCTCACCCCCCAATCCTGATGTGCATGGTCCCCTCACCCCCCAATCCTGATGTGCATGGTCCTCTCACCTCCCAATCCTGATGTGCATGGTCCTCTCACCCCCCAATCCTGATGTGCATGGTCCCCTCACCCCCCAATCCTGATGTGCATGGTCCCCTCACCCCTCCAATCCTGATATGCATGGTGCTCTCACCCCCCAATCCTGATGTGCATGGTCCCCCACCCCCCAATCCTGATGTGCATGGTCCCCTCACCCCTCCAATCCTGATATGCATGGTCCTCTTGCCCTCAATCCTGATGTGCATGGTCCCCTAACCCCCCAATCCTGATGTGCATGGTCCCCTAACCCCCCAATCCTGATGTGCATGGTCCCCTAACCCCCCAATCCTGATATGCATGGTCCCCTCACCCCCAATCCTGATGTGCATGGTCCCCTCACCCCCCAATACTGGTATGCATGGTCCCCTCACCCCCCAATCCTGATATGCATGGTCCCCTCACCCTCCAATCCTGATGTGCATGGTCCCCTCACCCCCCCTATCCTGATATGCATGGTCCCCTCACCCCCAATCTTGATATGCATGGTCCCCTCACCCCCCTATCCTGATATGCATGGTCCCCTCACCGCTATTAAACTGCACACATACCCCCCAAAAAACAAACATTTAAACTCGCCTTTCTTCCCTGTGCTCCAGTGCTGTTCCGTTCTGCTGGACGCCGGGGGAGGAGAGCGGCGCCGGAGTTCGTGCATGCCAATACTGCGCGGTCCGACGCCATATTGCTGAAGACACACTGTAAATGTGTCTTCAGCAAAACGGCGCCGTATAGCGCTATGCGCATGCGCGATTTTGACGCGTACTCCTGGTCTCCTGCCCCGGGAGAAGAGAAGCGCCGCGGCAATGCTCCTCCCGGTCAAGTAAGTATGTGAGTATGGCGCCGGAGATCGCGGTATGCATCCAGTACGCATACCGCGATCTTCGGCACCATACAGAGTACTCACCGCTGGATTCCTCACTTTGTCCGGAGCCAGACTGCACAGGCGTGTCGCGCTTGAGCGGTCTATAAAGGCTTCGGACAGAGAGACGCTTACAGCGTTATATTATAGATGTGAATGTGGGTAAGCATATTTATATAGTCCTCTGATATGAATAAATTTGTCAAATTGATTGATTGAAATGTTGGAATTTTTTTATGTTTAAAAAAATCTTTCCTTTCTAGAGTCTACTTCTTGTAGGGGGACAGATTATTGTATATACTCGAGTATAAGCCGACCCGAATATAAGCCGAGGCACCTAATTTTACCACAAAATAATGGGAAAACTTATTGACTTGAGTATAAGCCTGGTGTGCATGGCCTCCTCATCCCCATCCTGGTCTGCATGGCCTCCTCATCGCCATCCTAGTGTGCGTGGCCTCCTCATCCCCATCCTGGTGTGCGTGGCCTCCTTATCCCCATCCTGATATGCATGGCCTTCTCATCCCCATCCTGGTATGTTTGGCCTCCTCATCCCGATTCTGATATGTGTGGCCCCCTCATCCCTATCCTGGTATGCGTGGCCTCATCCCCATCCTGGTGTGCATGGCCTCCTCATCCACAACCTGCTATTTATGGCCTCCTCATCCCTAACCAGTTATTCATGGCCTCCTCATCCCTATCCTGTTATGCATGGCCTCCTCATCCCTATCCTGGTATATATGGCCTCCTCATCCCTATTCTGTTATGCATGGCTTCCTCATCCCCATCCTGGTTTGCATGGCCCCTTCATCCCCATCCTGGTATGCATGGCCCCCTCATCCCCATCCTGGTATGCATGGCCGCCTCATCCCCATCCTGGTATGTATGGCCCCCTCATCCCCATCTTGGTATGCATGGCCCCCTCATCCCCATCCTGGTATGCATGGCCCCTCGTCCCCATCCTGGTATGCATGGCCCCCTCATCCCTATCCTGGTATGTATGGCCCCCTCATCCCTATCCTGGTATGCATGCCCCCCTCATCCCTATCCTTGTATGCATGGCCCCCTCATCCCTATCCTGGTATGCATGGCCCCCTGATCCCTATCCTTGTATGCATGGTCCCCTCATCCCTATCCTTGTATGCATGGCCCCCTCATCCCTATCCTTGTATGCATGGCCCCTCATCCCTTTCCTGGTATGCATGGCCTCCTCATCCCTATCCTGGTATGTATGGCCCCCCCCCTTACATCCCCCCCTATCCTGGTATGCATGGCCTCCTCATCGCCATCCTGGTGTGCGTGGCCTCCTCATCCCCATCCTGATATGCTTGGCCTTCTCATCCCCATCCTGATATGCGTGGCCTCCTCATCCCGATCCTGATATGCTTGCCTCCTCATCCCGATCCTGATATGCGTGGCCTCCTTATCCCGATCCTGATATGCTTGGCCTCCTCATCCCGATCCTGATATGCGTGGCCCCCTCATCCCGATCCTGATATGCGTGGCCCCTCATCCCTATCCTGGTATGCGTGGCCTCCTCATCCCCATCCTGGTATGCATGGCCTCCTCATCCCCATCCTGGTATGCATGGCCTCCTCATCCCCATCCTGGTGTGCATGGCCTCCTCATCCACAACCTGCTATTTATGGCCTCCTCATCCCTATCCTGTTATGCATGGCCTCCTCATCCCTATTCTGTTATGCATGGCTTCCTCATCCCCATCCTGGTATGCATGGCCCCTTCATCCCCATCCTGGTATGCATGACCCCCTCATCTCCATCCTGGTATGCATGGCCCCCTCATCCCCATCCTGGTATGCATGGCCCCCTCATCCCCATCCTGGTATGCATGGCCCCCTCATCCCCATCCTGGTATGCATGGCCCCCTCATCCCCATCCTGGTATGCATGGCCCCCTCATCCCCATCCTGGTATGCATGGCCCCCTCATCCCTATCCTGGTATGCATGGCCCCCTCATCCCCTACCCTTTGTATGCATGGCCCCCCTCATCCCTATCTGTACTGCCCTCATCCTATCTGGTATGCATGGCCCCCTCATCCCTATCCTTGTATGCATTGCCCCCTCATCCCTATCCTTGTATGCATGGCCCCCTCATCCCTATCCTTGTATGCATGGCCCCCTCATCCCTATCCTTGTATGCATGGCCCCCTCATCCCTATCCTTGTATGCATGGCCCTCCTCATCCCTATCCTTGTATGCATGGCCCCCTCATCCCTTTCCTTGTATGTATGGCCTCCTCATCCCTATCCTGGTATGCATGGCCCTTTCATCTCCATCCTGGTATGCATGGCCCCATCACAAAAAAAACATGTAAAAAAAATGTAACCATTTTACTTACCTTCCTGCGTTCCTTCACAGCGTCCATTTCCGATGCCAGCAGCTGATTTGTAAGCAGCGAATGGCAGTGATGTCATGTGCTGCTTACAAGCCGAGGACAGCTGCTGGAATTCTTGCTGCTCTCCACACAAGGACTATAGAAGTGGAGAGCAGTGAGTATTCATTGCTTTTTAGTAATGCTCACAGTAGCAGTAACCGCTCTCCATGCCTATGGGAGTGGAGGGCAGTGAATATTCTTTCCCTTAAGTAGCAGGCACACGTGATTGCCCAGCAGCTGCAGCAAGCCGGCGGCTGCGACTACTAGGTTGCTATTCACCTCCCATATACAATCTCTTGCCCGCTCTTGCCGCCTACACCTAAAGAACATCTCTAGAATCCGCCCTTTTCTCACCATGGAAACAACAAAAACCCTCACTGTAGCATTGATCCACTCCCGCCTGGACTACTGTAACGCTCTATTACTTGGCCTCCCCATTACTCGACTATCCCTCTCCAGTCCATCCTTAATGCGGCAGCCAGGGTCATCCATCTGGCTAATCGGTACTCGGACGCATCCGCTCTTCGCCAGTCCTTACACTGGCTGCCCATTCATTATAGGATCCAATTCAAAGTACTTGTTCTCACCCACAAAGCTCTCCACACTGCAGCACCCCCCTACATCTCCTACCTCATTTCTATCTATCGGCCTAACCGACTGCTGCGCTCTGCAAACGACTTTCGACTAACCTCTGCACTAATCCGTACCTCCCACTCCCGACTCCAAGACTTCTCCCGCGCTGCGCCAATTCTCTGGAATGCTCTACCCCAAGAAATTAGGACTATCCACAATTTGCATGGTTTCAGGCGCTCCCTCAAAACACATCTGTTCAGAGCGGCCTATCACATTCACTAATCAAAGTCATTCTATGTGTAAGTGTGTGTGTGTGTGTAGCCCATTCACTATCTCCATCCATCCCTCACTCCCTTAAGATGGCTGGACCATCATTGTAAATGCACCATTGTATATACACACCTGTATTTTGTATCTCCCCCACCTCATTGTAGATTGTAAGCTCTCACGAGCAGGGCCGTCTTATTTTGCTTTAATTACTGTATTGTTAACGTTGTTACTTATGACTTGTGTTTTGAAACTGTTAAACTGTAAAGCGCTGCGGAATATGATGGCGCTATATAAATAAAGATTATTATTATTATTATTATTATTATTAAAGAGCAATAAATATTCACTGCAATCACAGTGATTATTAATTTCTCTTTAGCAGCGGTACTGGTTTTAGCCACAACAGCCGACTCCTGCCTCCTGTGACCCATTGCTCTGCTGCTGCTGCTCCCCCTCCATCTTGTGGGACCCTCACTTGAGTATAAGCCGAGGAGGGCGTTTTCAGCCAAAAAAAAATATGCTGAAAAACTTTGCTTATACTTGAGTATATACAGTAAGTGAATTTTTTAAAGCCATCCCCTTTCACATAAAGGTGTATCTCCACTTCTGAGTTTGGCCTTTGACTCAGAGTCGCCTGAAGAAAACGTGAAATATAGGTGGAAAATTAGTCAGGATAAGATAAATGATGGAAGGATGTTTTTAACATGCTCCTTAGGCTAAGTTCACACTTTGTGTTTTTTTTTCTGCAGGCAAAACCTACTCTGTTAGCAGTAACAAACTTGCTGCAAAAAAGCAGGTTTTGCTTCGTTTTTCCTGCGTTTTTTGTCATGCTACATTTGTCTCTTGTGCATGCTGATAAAGTTTAGTGCATATAAAAAAAATATGGCTCCACTTCATCAGGTTTTTGCAACAGAATCGCAGCAAAATCTGATATCGGAGCTTTTTTGCACCACCCATTGCTTTCAACGGGTGAAAAACACAAAGAAGTGAAATGCTGCATTCTGCGAAAACAAAGCTTTGCACAAAGTACTCAAGACAAATAAAACGAAGCTGTGTGCATGAGATTTCTGAAATCTCATACACTTTGGTACTGTAAAACATAGCTTAAAATTTGCATAAAAAAAGTGGAAAAAGCGCAACGTGTGAACATCACCTTAGGCCGGTAAAAGTATTCTGTATTTATCATTTTTTCATTAAAAATAAAGAAGTGGATGGAGATTAGTGTTTGCAGAAATGATCCCTGCTAATATTTTGGATGCAGTATCGAGAGACCTTTAGATCTGTGATAATTAACATAGTCTGCACAGCATAATATTGTATTTTAATGTTTCTAATATTTGTACTGTGAGAAACTGGCCAACCAGGGGATTTATAGAGGCAGTTGTTGTGGAGTGGAGGTGGCACTGTCTCTTTAATTAGGTTGCCAGCTTCAAAGGCTAGCCAGACATCTACAGTCATGGCCAAATGTTTTGAGAATGACACAAATATTATATTTTCACATGATCTGCTGCCCTCTGGTTTTTATGTGTGTTTAACAGATGTTTTTATCACAGACAGAAATATAATAATTGCAAACATATGAGTAACAAAAGCTTATATTGACAGTTAGAATGAGTTAATGCAGCAAGTCAATATTTGCAGTGTTGACCCTTCTTCTTCAGGACCTCTGCAATTCTCCCTGGCATGATCTCAATCAACTTCTGGACCAAATCCTGACTGATAGCAGTCCATTCTTGCACAATCAATGCTTTCATTTTGTCAGAATTTTTAGGTTTTTGTTTGTCCACCCGTCTCTTGATGATTGACCACAAGTTCTCAATGGGATTAAGATCTGGGGAGTTTCCAGGCCATGGACCCAAAATCTCTGTTTTGTGCCCTGAGCCATTTAGTTATCACCTTTGCTTTATGGCAAGGTGCTCCATCATGCTGGAAAAGGCATTGTTGATCGCCAAACTGCTCTTGGAGGGTTGGGAGAAGTTGCTCTTGGAGGACATTCTGGTACCATTCTTTATTCATGGCTGTGTTTTTAGGCAAGACTGTGAGAGAGCCGATTCCCTTGGCTGAGAAGCAACCCCACACATGAATGGTTTCAGGATGCTTAACAGTTGGCGTGAGACAAGACTGGTGGTAGCGCTCACCTTGTCTTCTCCGAATGAGGCGTTTTTCTGATGTCCCAAACAATCGAAAAGGGGATTCATCAGAGAAAATAACTTTACCCCAGTCCTCAGCAGTCCACTGCCTGTACCTTTTGCAGAATATCAGTCTGTCCATGATGTTTTTTCTGGAGAGAAGTGGCTTCTTTGCTGCCCTCCTTGAGACCAGGCCTTGCTCCAAGAGTCTCCGCCTCACAGTGCGTGCAGATGCACTCACACCTGCCTGCTGCCATTCCTGAGCAAGCTCTGCACTGCTGGTAGCCCGATCCCGCAGCTGAAACACTTTTAAGAGACGGTCCTGGCGCTTGCTGGTCTTTCTTGGGCGCCCTGAAGCCTTTTTGGCAACAATGGAACCTCTCTTCTTGAAGTTCTTGATGATGCGATAGATTGTTGACTGAGGTGCAATCTTTCTAGCTGCGATACTCTTCCCTGTTAGGCCATTTTTGTGCATTGCAATGATGACTGCACGTGTTTCTTTAGAGAAAACCATGGTTAACAGAAGAGAAACAATGATGCCAAGCACCAGCCTCCTTTTAAAGTGTCCAGTGGTGTCATTCTTACTTAATCATGACAGATTGATCTCCAGCCATGTCCTCATCAACACCCACACCTGTGTTAATGGAGCAATCACTGAAAAGAGGTTAGCTGGTCCTTTTAAGGCAGGGCTGCAATGATGTTGAAATGTGTTTTGGGGGATAAAGGTCATTTTCTAGCCAAATATTGACTTTGCAAGTAATTGCTGTTAAGCTGATCACTCTTTATAACATTCTGGAGTATATGCAAATTGCCATTAGAAAAAGTGAAGCAGTAGACTTTGTAAAAATTAATATTTGTGTCATTCTCAAAACTTTTGGCCATGACTGTACTGTAGGGTGAACCAGGGTAGAAACAGGATTGTTTATCTGTATATTGTATATCAATTTGACTGACTAATGTGTTTTTTATGAATTTGTTTATTCCCTATTCTGTATCTCTGATCAGGCTGTTGGTTTGTATATTAGAGAGGATGACTATTACTTTTATATTGATGAACCTCCCCATATGATAGGTCATACATATCAGATCGGTGGGGGTCTAACATCTTGTATAGTCACTGATCAGCTTTTCCAGGTGCCGATGACGGCTGAATATGAGATTAGATGTGAAGCAGAACAGCCCAGCTCCTTCAACTGTGTAGTGGGTCTTGCACAACCGCCCTTTATTTGAATGAATAGGAGTGGATGTGCAGTACCCCATTATTTTATCACAACTAGAATCTGCTCTAAAATTGTGACTTTTGTCATTCTCACTTCACTTTCGCCCAGTTCTGACAAAGTGGACTAAACTGGGGCAGGACAAGCGGCATGGCGATCACTGCTTGTCAAATTCATGACAATTGGCGGTGTTCGCTGCGCCACAAATCTCACTCCAGCAGGGACTAGAGTAGGATTTGTGGTGAGGTGCACGCACTCATCCAGCGCTCCTGACTCTTGTAAAGTTTTTTCAATATACCTTGTTCTTTAAATCCTAGGGTTCTTTTGGAGTCACGACGTAAATCTAAGAAAATAACAGCAAGAGGAATATTTTCTGGTGCCCGGGTAGTGCGAGGAGTTGATTGGCAGTGGGAGGACCAAGATGGTGGCAATGGCAGGAGAGGCAAGGTAAGTCATCTCACAACAATGCTCTAAAGCGCTGTTAAAGGGAATTTGTCAGCAGGTTTTTACTGCCTCATCTGAGAGCAGCATAATGTAGGAAAAGAGACCCTGATTCCAACGATATATCACTTAGTGTACTAGCAGCAGTTGTGACACATTCGAGTTCTTAGATGTAGCAGAGCTCAGAAAGCTGACCCCATCCAAACCACAGCTTTCTATTTACATTGTCTAATGACAGTGAGCTGATTATCAGAGGAGGTAGCGTGGTCAGACCAGAGCTTCTGTGCAGTGTCTTCCGAGCTGTGATAATCTCCTAGTGATGCAACCTTCTTTGTATGGAAACAACAGGACACAACCTATCTAATAAGTGACACATCCATGAAATCTGAGTCTCAGCTGCTACATTATGCTGTTCTCAGATTAAACACAGCAAAAGCAATGATACTGCTGTTTTAAACTAGGTATTGGTACTTTTGGCAGTGTGGACAGGTGCCAAGTCCTGCTGGAGAATGAAATTTTCAACTCCAAAAAGCTTGTCGAGAGAAGGCTGCGCTGACTTTGGTCTTGATAAAACACAGTGGACCTTCACCAGCAGATGACATGGCTCCCCAAACCATCACTGTGGAAACTTCACACTAGACCTCAAGCAGCTTGGATTGTGGACTCTCCACTCTTCCTCCAGACTCTGGGATTTTGATTTGCAAGGTCTAATGTGAAGTATCCACAAGCAATGATGGTTTGGGGAGCCATGTCATCTGCTGGTGTAGGTCTTCTGTGTTTTATCAAACCCAAATTCAGCACAGCCGTCTACCAGGAAATTTTAGAGCACTTCATGCTTACCTCTGCCGACAAGCTTATTGGAGATGGAAATGTCATTCTCCAGCAGGACTTGGCACCTGTCCTCACTGCCAAAAGTACCAATTCATCGTTTAAAAACAGCAGTATCACAGTGCTTGATTGGCCAGCAAACTCACCTGACCTTGACCCCATAGTGAATCTATGGGGTATTGTCAAGAGGAAGATGAGAGACACCAGACCCAAAAATGTAGACGAGTTGAAGGCTGCTATCAAAGCAACCTGGGCTTCCATAACACCTCAGCAGTGCCACAGGCTGATCGCCTCCATGCCTCGCCGCATTGATGCAGTAATTGATGCAAAAGAGCCCGACTAAGTATTGAGTGCATTTACTGAACATACATTTCAGTAGGCCAACGTTTTGGATTTTAAAACCATTTTTTCAAGCTCGTGTTTTAAAGGGAACCTGTCACCACTTTTTTGGCCTACCAGGTAAAAATATCATTTAATTGAGTGTCAGCTATGCGTTCCACAACTACTTCTGAAACCCCCTGACTCCCCATGTATCACACATAAAAACCTTTTTTATTTGTCCCGCGTCGTATGTTAATCTGTTCGCTCTGATCCGATGGGCGTTCCCTCACTCCACCCCTCCTCGGCTTGCTGTACGCATTTTTCGCTGTGAATATCGCAGATCCTGTACAGATTTCGCATGTGCGCAGTATACTCTGCCCAACTGCGGGCAAAGCCAAAAATCAGTAGTGCATATGCGTCGGCATACGCAGTTGTTTCTTATTTCCTGAAGTATTTTGCGGCCATTTCTGTGTCCCTGGCGCCGGAAACATTTGAGTCCAGACTCGCGAGATCACATTTCAATGCGCACGCGTGAAATCTGTACGCGATCTGCGATATTCACAGCGAAGAATGCGTACCGCAAGCTGAGGAGGGGTGGAGTGAGGGAACAGAGGCAATGCCCATCGGACCGGACCGAACAGATTAACATACAGTGTGGGAGAAATAAAAAAGGTTTTTATGGGGGATACATGGGGAGTCAGGGGATTTCAGAAGTAGTTGTGGAACGCATAGCTGACAATTAAATGATATTTTTAGCTGGTAGGCCAAAAAAGTGGTGACAGGTTTCCTTTAAAGTATTCTAATTTACTGAGATAATGACTTTTGAATTTTCATTGGCTGTAAGCCATAATCATCAACATTAACAGAAATAAACACTTGAAATAGATCACTCTGTTTGTAATGACTCTATATAATATGAGTTTCCTCTTTTTGTTTTGAAGAACTGAAATAAATTACGTTTTTGATGATATTCTAATTTTGTGAGATGTACCTGTATGTGTCACTTACTGGCTTTGTTTTGCAGTTTCAATAAAATCAATAGTGGCTAGGATTTTTTTTTTAAACACTCACAATGTAACAAAAAATATGTGAAATTTAGGGCAGGTATTTACATTTTTTTTTGTCTTGACCTCATGACTATTTACTTGATGTTTTGTCACAGATTTTTCATGCAGGAATATTGCATTTGTTGTTGAAGCTTGGCAGCAAATTACTTTCTTCCCTAGACTTTGAAACATTTGTGTTAGATCTTTTCCTTGTTATGAACCGCTTGATACCATAAGATTATATTGGATAACATACATGTCCCTGCTCCCCCGGCGCAGAGTGGAGGAGGCACAGTGGCGCGCCACGCATAGCATTGCGCGCTCACGCGTCATATAGCCACTTACAGTGGCTCCGGAGTCAGTGCGCATGCCGGGGAGCGGATGGGCAGTGCACACAAGCGGGATTTGCTAGGTGTCTGCTGTGACGTTGAGCCAGTCACGGCAATCAATCTCCTCTGTCTGCACGTTCTCTTCAGTAGGACTGTGGCAGCGGTATTTAGCAACCCCAAACTTAGTTGCAGTTTTTTATTTTAAATACCTCACAATGGATTACAGATTGGAGTTCTGAATTGTCATTGGTCAGCAGAGCCTATGTTCATTGCGTCCTGTTCTGACATCCCCAGCATGTACCTAGTAGACAGCTTCATATGCCTGCATTATTGAGACATGCAACTTGGCTGTACTTGTGACTTCACTCCTTCTTACCTCTAGCCAACTGGCACTTTAGGACATTGGTCAGGAAATCCTCTTTGTGTAATACACTACTAATCAGACCTGATGAAGCTGTGTGTACTTGCTTTGGAGCCCTTGTGTACATTAGATGGTTTGCTGGCTTGCTTTCTCAAAGATCTATCAGGCACTTTAGGCTGATGTAACATCTCTAGATAGTTTGTCAGGCGATGCTTCAGGCAAGGTAAAATAAATTGAAAAAAAAACCAAAAAAAGGTGCAGCAAGGATTAAATAGATGTAAAAAAAAACAAACATAAAAAATAGCTCATTGTTTTTCTAATGTATCCTTTCCTATAATTAAATGTAAAGTAAAAAATTATATAGCGTATATCCAGTATAGGGCAGGGCCACAGGATCAATTCATATACAATAATTTAGTATAAAAAGTCAAATGTACAAATTACATAAATTAATCCAAAAGTCAATTCATCTGACAAAACAATATATCAGTCTGCTGTTCTCCTCCTGCTCCATAATATAGTTCTAGGACTATATTACAAAATGTTGCGTTTTCGTGCGGTCGCAGCATGCGGACTCGTCTGCATACCATGCATGTCCCTGCGTACCCAATGTTAAAGATAGGTACGCAGGGAAATGCAGGACACATACAGAAGTAGGCGGAGCGTAGGCGGAGCTTCAGGGAGGAAGAAAGGAGGAAGTGCACAGCCATGATTACAAAGTCTTTGCTTCCTGTGCTTAAATGTGTAGAACAATGAAAAGACCTTTATTTTTGGCTCAGACTTAAACACCCCTATTTCAATTACGTGGCTACAAAGCAACAACAGACATAGTTTCTCCAAGAGCTATTTTGGGTGATATCTTTAGTTGCTTAACTGACACATAACATGTCATAGAGAGAAAATGTTTACAAGAAAATATAAGCCTCAGGTTATCAAAAGTGTTACAGCCTTGAGAGGTATGTAATAGTACAAAATGTTTAGGTTATCAAACAGATTTATGTCTATTAAGATGGAGGCGAAACTGCAAGGTTCATGTGCTGGTTTATCTCAGGGCCGAAATACCAATCTCTTAGCCATATAACCGACAGGAAAAATATACTGCAATACAGAAGTATTAGGGTGTGTGCACACAGTCAGGAATTGGCAGCGCTTTGGACACAGCACATGTCCGCTGCGTCCAAAGTTCTGCCGGCTTTTGTACGCAGGCGATTCTGCATGTCTTCTTTGAACCGTGCAGAATCATCGTGTCCAATACATTGTATGGGTGAGATTTATCTTGCGGAGACTCGTGTCTCATCAAGATAAATTGACATTCTGTCTGGAAAGATGCGCCCCATGTCTGTCTCCGCAGGTAAACCACAGGCGTCGGTGCACGCATAGTGGGCATGGGATTTCTCGAAATCTCATCCACTATGCTGTAACATCTGGACGCTGCGGGTTGGAGGCTGAGGATGTACGCAGTGTCCAACCCTCAGTGTTTACTGACCGTGGGAACGTACCCTAAATTGTCTTATCCCTTTAGTGACCGGGCCAAATTTTTAAAATCTGACCAGTGTCACTTTGTGGTAATAACTCTGGAACGCTTCAACAAATCCCAGTGATTTTGAGACTGTTTATTCGTGGCACATTATACTTTATGATCATGTTAAATTTAGATTGATATGTTTTGTGTTTATTTATAAAAAAAAATGCAATTTTCAAACTTTGAATGATTATTCCTTTAATCCAGATAGTCATACCACAGAAAAACATTAATAAATAACATTTCCCTCATGTCGGCTTTACATCAGCACCATTTGTAAAATGTTATTTTATTTTGTTAGCATTTTAGGATGTTTAAAAAGTAGGATCAATTTTTCATTTTTTCAAGGAAATTTACAAAATTTATTTTTTAGGGACCTATCCATTTTTGAAGTGACTTTAGGGGTCCTATATATTGGAAACCCCCCAAATATAAATGTAAATATAAAAGGTATAAGTTTATTACATGATTACAAAAAGAGTATTAGTACATATTATTAAAATAATATATATAGATCAGTAATGGAGAAAATACAGAGAGAGGATCAGGTAGAGGGCAGCATGTATCACCTTATATCACATTGCAATTTGTTACCATCTTTTCAGTTAGCCATTAAAAGGTATCAACCACTGAGGACTCTCAAGTCTAAATATTTTTCTTATATCACATGGGCATTTTAACCATGGTAATAAAGTGCATAGTGCTTATGTAAACCTCAGAGACAATAGAAAATAGTGGGGAAGATGTAAGTATTATGTAGTAGACCTGTGCCTGAAATCAGGTCAAGGCTGATCTATTGAAACCCCACCATGTCCCACAAGTTCTTACCCATACTGTGAAGTGAGAGATAACGCACCGCTAGCCCTAGAATAGGACCTTTTTTTTCAACACTAAGCTTTATCAACGTGCACAAGAGTCAGATCTAGCGTTCAAAAAAACGCAAGGAAAACCAGCTTTTTTTTCTGCAGCTTCTTTCCTGCCAACTGGTCAGGTTTTGCTGCAGGAAAAATATGCTGAGAAAATTCTTAAGTGTGAACTTACCCTAAAGTGCAGCTGTCATGCTGTACGTGCAGTCCGATCTGTGGACAGCCTGGTAAAGAGAAGAAACTGAGAAGAATGATATATAGGTTTGTGGGAAAAGATTCAGTAAATTTGGGCCCATCTTTGCGAGAGAGTTGTTCCTTTTAAGGGAACATTAGGGCTACTTCCAAAAAGCTTTTTCACTAGAACAGTTTTAGAAAAATAACCAATCTGGGGCTGTCCACTGTTTTATTAAATTAAATGAGTTGTCCCAGGTTGGTGATGGGTACTTCATAAGGGGTGATGGACTCGATGGACCTGTTTGTATCTGCCCTTTTATCCCAGACTAGTGCTAGTAGGATCTGGGAACTACATGAGAAGGTGGTAGATTGTCCTCCTGATCTGGCAACCTTCGCATCCGATAATCTAAAAATCCGCACAAAGTGTCCATCTGGATAGATTGTTAGACATTTGCATAATAATAGATGGTGTTCTTTTATCCAGTCTGCCGTGTGTAGGCTGCTGGTCACACAGATGAGGTCAGGGCATGGTGCCACCACTCTGGTTATGAAGCTTTTAAAATCCGGAAAATACTTGAAAACATTACTCTCCATATTTATGTAATCTAGCCTCTCTGCTACTTTTCTGTCACTATTTCGGATCAATTGACATCATTTTGTTTAATCTTATTTTAGGTAACTGAGATCCAGGACTGGAGTGCATCAAGCCCACACAGTGCTGCTTATGTCCTTTGGGACAATGGAGCTAAAAACCTTTACAGAGTTGGATTTGAAGGCATGGTAAGTAATTAAGAAAGGACAATTCCTGCAAGAATTCAGCAGTGGCAGGGGCAGAGAGTGTCTTCTTTTAACTCTTTGTTGCAAAGCACATCCTGGCCTGGGTGATGTAGTGAATCTCTTTTGTGATACATCTCAGGCGGAGATTTATGTTTTGACCTTCCAGCTGTTCCAGTGTTACTTTTAATCTATTTACAGCCCTCTATTGTCACTGCTATATAGTTTACTTGGAGAAGAAGCACGCTTCCTTTGAATGCAGTCAGACATTAGACTCTTTGAACATCAGTTCTGTGATTGTTAGAAGTTTTTTTTCTATTTTTTCTCTCTTCAGTTTGTCGCCTGTCTGTTACTCTGGTGCCTTTGTTTCCTTCTATTTTTTATATTGTTGCAAAATTGCATTATGACAAGTCTCCCCACACCCTACCATTCATTGGTAAAATATGTCTAGGTTTAACCCATTTATCACCTGGCCATTTTCATTTTTTTCTTGCTTTTTGTTTTTTTCTTCCCCTTCCAAGAGCCATAACTTTTTTTTGTTATATTTCCATCAATATGGCCATATGAGAGTTTTTTTTAGCTGGGCGAATTGGACTTTTGAATGTCAACATTGATTTTACCACACAGTGTACTGTAAAACGGGAATAGTAAAAACAAGTGCATTGAAATTGGATTTGTTTTTTGAGTTTTTTTGTATTTACAGTATTCATTATATGGTAAAACTCACCTGGCAATATGATTCCCCATGTTAGTACGAGTACTCAAAAAATTAACTTTACATGTTTAGTATCTAAGTAGTGAAAATAAATTCCGAAATTTGTGTGAAAATTTTTTTTTACTTTTGTCGCCATTTTCCGAGCTTTCTATTTTTCGGGATCTGTGGCTGGATAGTGGCTTATTTTTTGTGCCCTAAGCTGTTTTGGACATTTTTGAATGCAGCGATACCAAATGTGTGTACTTTTTTTTTTTTTCTTTTAATTTTCAGTGGGGTAACAGGGAGGTGATTTGAACTTTTTTGTATTTTTTATCTTAATATTTTTTTAAAAAACTCTTCTACAAACCCCCAGCTGTCATGACAACTCATCGCCTCCCCACTCCGATCACGTGACCGTGGCACCGATGGGCTGGGTTAACCCCCGAGCCTGTTTTCACCTTCATGACCAGGCCAAATGTTACAATTCTGACCAGTGTCACTTTATGTAGCAATAACTCTGGAACGCTTCAACGTATCCCACTGATTCTTCGTGACATATTGTACTTCATGACATTGGTACAATTTGTTCGATATACGTTTATTTGTGAAAAAAATAAGAATGTGAAAATTTTGCACTTTTCAAACTTTTAATTTTTATGCCCTTAAATCAGAGAGTAATGTAGCACAAAATAGTTACTAAATAACATTTCCCACATGTCTATTTTACATCAGCACAATTTTTGAAATATAATTTTTTTTTTAGGAAGATAAAACTTGACTGTCGATTTCTTATTTTTACAACAAAATTTACAAAACCATTTTTTTAGGGACCATATTACATTTTAAGTTATTTTATGGGTCTGTTTGACAGAATATACCCAACAGTGACACCATTCTAATAACTGCAACCCTCAAGGTGCTCAAAACCACATTAAAGAAGTTTATTAACTCTTCAGGTGCTTCACAGGAATTTAATGGAATGTGGAAGGAAAAAAATTAACATTTAAGGGTAACAGGAGAGAATGGACCCCAGAATTTGTTGTGCAATTTCCCCTGAGTACGTGAATACCCCAGATGTGGGTGGAAACTACTGTTTGTGCACATGGAGCTCGGAAAGGCTGGAGCACCATTTGACTTTTTGAATGCAAAATTTGGTGCAATAATTAGCAGACACCATGTTGTATTTGGAGTGCCCCTGATGTGCCTAAACAATGTAAACCCCCCCACAAGTGACCCTATTTTGGAAGCTAGACTCCTCAAGGAACTTATCTAGATGTGTGGTGAGCACCTTGAACCCCCAGATGCTTCACAGCAGTTTATAATATTGAACGGTGAAAATAAATCAAATTTTTCCCACAAAATATTCATTTAGCCCCAAATTTTGCATTTTCTCAAGGGTAAAATTAGAAATTGCACCGTAAAATTTGTTGTGAAATTTCTCCCAAGTACACCGATACCCCATCTGTGAGGGAAAATTACTGTTTGTGTGCACGGCAGGGCTCAGAAGGGAGGAACGCAACGCCATTTGACTTTTGGAGATCAAAATTAGCTAGAATCATTAGCAGGCACCTTGTCGCGTTTGGATAACCCCTGAAGTGCCTTAACAGTGTATACCCCCCACAAGTGACCCCATTTTGGAAACTAGACCCTTTAAGGAACTTATGTAGATATTTGGTGAGCACCTTGAACCCCCAGATGCTTCACATGAGTTTATAATGTAGAGCCATGAAAAAAGAATTACATTTGTGTAATTTATTCATTTATTTATTATGTAATGTTGGTATACCTGTGCAAGATTTGTGTCCTAATATTTTATGTACTGCTGTTTGTATTGCTGCTGTAATACTGTAATTTCCCCCCGGGATCAATAAAGCGTATTGTATCGTATTTATCCCACACAAATGTTTTTAGCTATATTTTTTTTTATTTTCACAAGGGTTAGAGGAGAAAATGGACCCCAAAATCTGTTGTACAATTTCTCTTGAGTACACAGATACCCCATATGTGGAGGAAAACTACTGTTTCAGCTGCAGATGAAGGAAGGGAGACACAGTCATTACTAGTGGGTAGGCGGAGCCCAGATGAGATAGACACCTCAGATTAAAAAGAGTGTTGACCGGCCCCTCCAGCTCGGGCTCCTCCTACTCAGCTCTCCAGTTTTCAATTTGAGGACGTCAAGCGCAGCGGTCGGAGGTTCCAGTGGTGTCAGCCCTCGCTAGTTTCTATTGATGGCCTGTCTGATTTTCTATTATTGAGTGTCAGCTAGATCCTCTCATGTCAGGAAGCGACACAAGCCGGTGCCTTCCTTCCCGCGTAACGAAAATGTCCGATTCGGACAAGGAGGATCGGCAGGGACACTCTGCCTCTCTCTTGGGCCGTAAAGAGGTTTTTATTGGAGGTGTTACAGTTACCGGAGGAGGTATCTGGACGTCCTGGTAAGTCGGCCCGGATGTTTTCAATCACGATCAAGCTTTACCATCACTGGATGAGCTTAATGGGGCAGTGGAGAAGGAGCGCCTGTGTCCAAAAAATTGAGACACCGTATCCGTGTTCTACGGAGTTGATGATAATTGGATCCTTCTCCTGAAGTGGATGTTCCTTTATCCCAGCTTTGCAAAATCCTCCTGTTAAGGGGAAGGCGAGTCTGCAGGACCCGCTGGACAAAAAACGTAGATGGCAGAAAAATCCATCTGCGAGGCCGCGGATCATGGATTCAGTATTAAGGATCCATGTGTGCTTGTAAAGTTTCCCTGAGCCGGTTGGACCGTCTACGGACGGCGTGGCAAGGTGGATCTCCTCTATCGAGGTAGATGGGCTTTTCCAGTTGTTGGAGGATACTGCGTCACTGCTATCCAGGGCGCAATCCTCGGCAGTCACAGTCAGAAGAGCACTGTGGCTTAGACAGTGGACCGGGGACGCGGTTTCCAAGCAGGGTTTGCTGTCTTTAGCTTGCAAGGTGGTCAGCTATTTGGACCTGACCTCACGGAGCTGATTGCCAAGGTAAAGGCAAAAGAAACAGCTTTACCGCAGCGCAGAGCTGTGACTTCTGCGTCTGGCAGGACTAGTGCCGGTAGTTGTCGGCGGTCCTTTCGGTCCAGGGGATGATTCAGTCAGCCCTCTGGGGTTCGGGTCGTCCCTCTCTTTTTTTTAAAAAAAAAAAAGGGGAATTCTCAGAAATTCCGCATACCCTGGAAACAGAACTTCCGTTAAGACAAGCGGGAAGCTGGTAGAAAGCCCGCTAAGGCGGACTGACGCCTGGGTCTCACTCGAGCGCTCTCGAGTGGGAGGTCGTTTACTCCAATTCAAACCGACTGGGCTTCCCGCATGTCGGACGCCTGGGTGACACGGGTTGTGTTGGCAGGCTACTTCATAGAGTCTCTTTCTCGACCCCCAGACAGTTTTTTTGTCAACCTCGCGTTCCGTCAGAGCCCGAGCTTTTTGCCGCTCTGCTGCGGGAGGTAGATTCCCTTCTGCAGAAAGGTGTGGTGGTGCCGGTTCCGCCGGAGGGCCGGGGAAGAGGGTTTTATTCCAACCTCTTTGTGGTCCCCAAAAAAAAGGACAAATTTCGGCCCTTTCTGGATCTCAAAAGATTGAATCGGCATGTCCACGCCAGGAAATTCCGCATGGAGTCGCTTCGCTCCGTTTTGGCGGCCCTGTCGCAGAACGCTTTTTTGGTGTCAATCGACATTCGCGACGCTTATTTGCACTTCCCAATCGGAAGGGCCCACCAACGCTTCCTTCGTTTTGCCATAGGTCAGGACCATTACCAGTTTGTGGCTCTGCCATTCGGGTTGGCTTCAGCGCCCAGAGTTTTTATAAAAATTTCTGGCGCCTCTCATGGCATTTCTTCGAAGACAGGGGGTTTCGATTCTTCCCTACCTGGACGACCTTTTGATTGTGGCCCTTAAAGGAGGAGGCAGTGACTGCTTGCAATCTATCCCTTCAGCTCCTGGAGGACTTCGGGTGGCTGGTCAGTTGGGAGAAGTCGTCTCTGGAATCGTCGCAGTCAATCCTGTTTTTTGGGGATGCATTTCGACACAGTACAGTGGTGTCTCTGCCTCCAGACAAGCAAGCATGTCTCCTTCGACATGTACAAGTTATGAAGTCTTCGACAGCGATGTCTCTTCGAGGGTGTATGCGCCTTCTGGGTTTGATGGTGGTCCATGGAGCCACTTCCGTTTGCGCAGTTTCAAGGGCCCTCCAAAGGCTCATTCTGAGCCGTTGGGATCGATCGCAGACTTCGCTGGATTGCAGTCTCATCATCTCCCACAGGGTGCGAGAGTCTCTAGGATGGTGGTTACGTCCGGAAGCGTTATCCCTGGGGACGTCTTTCCTCCCTCCGAGGTGGTCGGTCATAACCACCGATGCCAGCCTGACGGGCTGGGGAGGTGTCTGGACGATCTATGGATTCAGGGAGTATTGTCATCGGAGGAGTCTCCTGCCGATCAACATCCTGGAATTGAGGGCAATTTTCCTTTGCCTCCAACACTGGACGGTCCCTTTAAGCGGTCTGCCAGTCCGAGTGCAGACAGACAATGCGACGGCGGTCGTGTATATCGACCATCTAGGCGGGACAAGGAGTTCCAGGCTCATGGTGGAGGTTTCTCGGATCCTGGTATGGACCGAGACCAGAGTGCCAGCCTTCTCTGCGATCCACATTTCAGGAGTTCAGAATCACGGCAGACTTTCTCAGTCGCGAGAAGATGGATCCCGGAGAATGGAGTCTTCATCCGGAGATTTTTTCACTGCTGTGCTCCCGTTGGGGAACTCCCCAAGTGGATTTGATGGCATTCAGGTTCAATGCCAAGTTACCGACTTTCATGTCCAGGTACAAGGACCCGAAGGCTGTGACGGTGGATGCTCTGGTGGCTCCGTTGGACCAATTCGAGCTAATCTATGTGTTCCTGTCAATACCCTTATTTCCTCTGGGGTTGTGTCGGATCAGACTGGAGAGAATCCCGGCTATGTTGATAGCCCCAGATTGGCCAAGGAGGATGTGGTTCTCGACACTGGTGTCGCTTCTAACAGCGCCTCCTTTTCCACTTCCTCTTCGCCCGGACCTGTTAACCCAGGGGCCCGTTCGTCATCCGGACCTGAGGTCTCTGCGTTTGACGGGGTGGCTCTTGAGACCGAAATATTGACCGTCAAGGTTTTTCAGCCAAAATCATTGCCACTTTGCGGGCTGCCAGAGGTCCGGCTACTACTAGGATTTATCAACAAAGTCTTGGGAAGCCTTCTTTTTGTGGTGTTCGGGTTCTTCAAGGAACCCGAGGATTCTTTCCATTCCCAATTTGTTGGCCTTTTGCAGTACGGGCTGGACAAGGGTTTGGCAGTTAGCACTCTGCAGGGTCAGGTTCTGCCCTGCTTTTGCTTTTCGGAAGGCTATCGCCTCGCGTAGGGACGTACGTTCCTTTTTTTCGCGGAGTAACCCGTCAGTTTCCGCCGCGGAGGCAACTGTGTTGCCTTGGCGGCTCAATCTTGTATTGGAAGCTCTTCAACATGGGCCTTTTGAGCCTATGGACTCTGCTAGCTTTTCTTTGCTATCTTGGAAGGTTGCCTTTCTAGTGGCGGTTACCTTTTTGAGAAAGGTTTTTCTGAGTTGGCGGCTCTTTCTTGCTTGCCTCCTTTCCTGGAGTTTCACCCGGATCGCGTAGTACTTCACACACGGGGCGACTTCCTACCTAAGGTGCCCTCGCTCTGTCCGGAGCCGAGGAATGCGAAGGAACGGGCCTTGCACAAATTGGATTTGGTGCGGGCTTTGAAGTTCTATTTGTTTATTACTCAAAATTTTCGGAAGTCGGAACTCTCTGTGATTCCAGCAGGTCGTCAGCGTGGTCAACGAGCTTCCAAGGACTCTATAGCTCGTTGGATTCGGTCGGCCTTTTTAGAGGCTTAACGACTTAAAAGCGAACCTTTTCCGATTAAGATTCAAGCTCACTCAACGAGGGCTGTGGCTTCCTCGTGGGCCTTTCATCAAGGGGCCCCGGCAGCTCAGCTCTGCCGAGCGGCGACCTGGCGTTCCGTCCACACGTTTATAAAGTTTTATAAGGTGGACGTCAGTGCTTCCGCTGCTGCGGCCTTAGGGTCCTGCAGGCGGCCGTAGCTTAAAGTTCTAGTTAACTTGTATTTAGCGCCTATTGCGCATTTTATATAGGTTGTTGGGATTCTGCCTTTTCTTGTTTTTTCCCACCCTTAATTTTTGGACTGCTTTGGGACGTCCCACTAGTAATGACTGTGTCTCCCTTCCTTCATCTGCAGCTGAAAGACGGATTTTGGTAAGAACTTACCTGTAAAATCCTTTTCAGCGAAGAAGGGAGACACAGATCCCTCCCATGGCAGAAGTGTGTTGTTGTTTTCAGATGCGGCGTGACCCTTCTCTGATAGCGATTATCTGGGCTGAGGTCGACGCGCTAAGGCTCTGTTCCAGCATCGCCAGCTCATCGCAGTGATCAGGTCCAGTGAGTAGTACCTGGAACTGTGTGGTTTTTGCCTACATGCATGCATAACCTGTATTCTTGTGTTTTTTTTCTCTGAATTCCTTCAGAAGGGGTTATGTTGCTCCGCTGGTGATATTGCTCTTCCTTAAGCTTGTGTACAACTGGAGAGCTGAGTAGGAGGAGCCCGAGCTGGAGGGACCGGTCAACACTCTTTTTAATCTGAGGTGTCTATCTCATCTGGGCTCCGCCTACCCACTAGTAATGACTGTGTCTCCCTTCCTTCTTCGCTGAAAAGGATTTTACAGGTAAGTTCTTACCAAAATCCGTCTTTTTACTCATGGCAGGGCTCAGAAAGGAAGGAGTAATGTTTTGGATCGCAGACTTTGATGGAACGGTCTGCAGGTGCTTCACAGAATTTCACAACGTTGATTTGTGAAAATGAGAAACATTTTTTTCCCCACAAAAATGTTGTATTAGCCCCAATTTTTTTTCATTTTCACAAGGATAGCAGGAGAACATGGACTCCAAAATTTTTTGTGCAATTTCTCCTGATTACACCGATACCACATATATGGTCGTAATGCTACTTTTGAGGCACAGGGCAAAGCTCAGAAGGAAGGACCGCCATATTGGAGATTTTGCTAGACTGGTTTGAGGGTGCCATGTCATATTGGCAGAGCACCTGAGATGCCAGAACAGCACCATAAGTGACCACATTGTACAAACTATACCTTTCAATGAACTCATCTAGGGGTGTGGTGATCATATTGACACCACAGGTTTGACACAGAATTGTATATACCGTTAGGCAATGAAGAAAATTTTTACCACCAAAATTTTGTTTTAGCCCCAGATGTTACATTTTCTCACTAGGAAATAGGTAAAAATGGCACCAAAATGTGTCCCACAATTTCTGCTGAATGTAGAGATATGTGGCTGTACAGTATTTCTTAGCTATATGGCATGACTCGGGAGGAACGCAGCGCTATTTGCCTCCCGGAGCGCAGATTTTCCTACAATAGTTTGCAGACTCCATATACAGAGCTCCTAAGTGATAGAAGCAGCAAATCCTCCCTCAAGTTACCCCATTTTGGAAAGTAGATTCACATACCGGTATATTTACAGGTATAGTGACAATTTTAACTCCATGGGTGTTTTCCAGAAATAAGCAGCAGTGGATGACTGCCGTTGTAGTGCCCGGTACGTGGTGCTGCCCAGCTCTTGCCTCTGGAAACATGCACCCGTAAATTATGCGGGCTCTCATCATTACAAAAATGCCAAACAATTGGACTCTATATGTGGTTTAGACACACTAGGGCTCAGAAGGGAGGGAGCATTTGGATTTGGGAGCTCAGAATTTGCTGAATTTTTTGGGGTGCGAGTAGCCATTCAGCTTTTCCAGAGCGTTTTTACTACCATTAACGTGGAAGCCCCTATATTTCCTTTAACAGATGACGGACCTGAGTGGGACTTATTTATTTTTTTGTGGATTGATTTGAAGCTTTTATTTGGAACATTTTACATAACATTTTGAATCACATTTATCCTGGGATCTACATTGATCATTTACTTTGGGATTTCTATCTAAATCTCTGAGTGACATGATTCAGATGAAACACCCCAAGAAATATATTCACTATAATGAGGCAGCAGAGTTACTGTACTCTGTTTGGCCTCTGTTCAGCAGTGTCCTTCTTTTCAGAGGTGCACAAAACTGTGGCCGACTTTGCTTTTATGCAATCCTAAAGAGATGGACACTACCGGATCACAGGTCGGACTGCATCCACAGTGCCTCCATCTCCCTCAATACAGGGAATCTTCCATCGGGGTTCCGTCTGAATCACGTATTTCAGAGATTTACACAGAAACGCCGTTGTAAATGATCAGAATAAATGTGAGCCGAGCCTTACTGCGATCTTTGGTTGGCAGAATGAACAAATCAATAGCAGGTTAAGAATTGGTTTTATTTATTTTTTTGCGCAGTTCCTCGTGCGGTATAAGTGATTATATGATTTTATTCTTCGAGTCGGTGCGATTACAGCGATTTACAGATTTATATAGTTTTATTTTAGTTTGGCTTATTTCAAAAACTAGTTTTTGCATCCCCATATTTTGAGAGCTATAATTTTTCCATATTTCGGCCGACTGAGTAATTTTGGGGCTTGGTTTTTGCGGGACGAGCTGACGTCATTGGTACCATTTTAGTTCACATGACATTTTGTGATCACTCTCTTATTTCCGATATGTGGGTGGCAGAATGAACAGAAACCAGCAATTCAGCCATTGTGTTTTTTTTTTTTTCTTTTAATGCCATTCCATGTGTGGTAAAATTGATAAGGCAGCTTTATTCTTCAGGTCAGTACGATTACAGCGCATTTATATAATTTTTATGTTTTGTCGCTTTTACACGATAAAAACTATTTTATAGAAAAAAAAGATTTATTTTTTATTCTGCGAGCTATAGCTTTTTCCGCTGAGCTATTTTTTGCGGGAGAAGATGACTTTTTCAGCGATACCATTTCTGTTTACAATTTTCGTTTTGATCGCGTTTTATTTCACTTTTTGTTCAGCGATATAATGATAAAGAATAGTTTTTGTGCTTCGTTTTTTTTTTTTTTTTTTGCGGTGTTCACAGAAGGGGTTAACTAGTGGGACAGTTTTATATGTCTGGTCGTTCCAGACGTGGCAACACTAAATATGTGTATTTTTTTTTCTTCATAAAAGTATTTATGGGTACAACATATTTGTATTTTTTTAAATTTACTTTGATTTTTTTTTTTTTTAAAGATATTTACAATTTTTTTCATTCACTTTGTTCCTTTATGGGACTTTCACGTTGACAGCACTATTCGCTTATACAGCATAGCAGTGCAGGCCTTTCTTGCTGATCTGAAGTGGTGAATGATTTTAGGCATCAGCATGCTTCTTGTCTGTCATCTGTGGACAGATTAGTCAATGTCAAGGACCCTATTATCTCTGGGAGACTTCACAATAAGGTACCGTAATAAATGCAACATGTTAATATTAGCCTGCAAGTCTGTTTCAAAAATCGGTACTCAAAATATCTGTTTACCTATGTCATTAGAATTAAAATTAAATTAAGTGCACAAAATGGTTAAAAGAAGGAAGAGATGCCCCTGTATTGAGCCTGCCAGGGAGGAGAATGACTCTAGGTGCACCTGTCTCCATGCTGTATTCATTTTTGTGTTTTTGTCTTTTAAAGAGATGAACATTGCTAGAAAAAAAGTGCAGAGTCCATTTTAACTATAGTTTTTCCATTGCATTCTGACTCTGTCTGAGATTGTCTAAATTTCATTTTTTGGGAATTCAGACCATAACATTTAACAGCAGTAAAAAGTACAGATTTGAATAGGGAGAGTTAATAAGCTAATTTATGCCCAAAAAACTGCCTTAAAGGGAATCTGTCACCACATTTGACCTATCTAAACTATTAAAGGAAATCTGTCAGCAGGTTTTTGCTACCTGATTTGAGAGCAGCATAATATAGACAAAGAGACGCTGAATCCAACGATGTATCACTTAGATTATGGAGTGTAGCAGTTCTGACAGAGTTTTTAGATTTAGCAGTGAAGCAGAGCTGAGAAAGCTGCCCCCGCCTCACCTGGCTCTTGATGTCCATAGACAGTGAGCTGCCTGTCACAGGAGGGGGTGTGTCGGGACAGGAGGCATGGTTCTGCTGGGTCACAGCAATGATCCTGGTGTTAAAACAATCATTGTAAGTAGAGTTGAGCGACTTTGGTCGGATCGGGTTTCGGACCACCGGACTGAAACAAAATTTGAGTCGGACGAAACTGGTCCGACTATGGCAAAAAAAGGTCGGAGTTTCGCCTGAAACCTTACCCCAATGCAAGTCAATGGGGAGTAAAAGTCGGTATTGAGTGGATGAATGTCATCCGCTCAATGCCGACTTTTATTCCCCATTGACTTAGCTTAATCTCGTTAGCTACTTAGCTTTTGATTCCAAACTCAACTCATCAGCGATCTGTGATTCCAAACACAACTCATCAGCAATCTGTATAACGACCTCTGCGGTCGTTGGGAAAACCTAGTCCCACCTGCGATGCTGGCAGTGGCGTAGCGTGGGGGGGCGGTCCGCCCCAGGCGGCACGTGTGTGTGGGGGCGGCGCAGCAGCAGCAGCAATTCCATACACCAACAGTCCCGATTCTACCCCTCCCACCAGCTGTCTCGGTCAGGACACTGTGTCCTGCAGTGAGAAGTCTCCACGCCCCCCATGCACCCCTTCCTTGCCCTCCCAACTTCGCACAGCCAGCATTTACCATTGCTGTGCTGTCCTTTGTAAAGGTGCGAGCAGGACCTGTGATGAGGTCACAGGAGGGGAGGAGTTAGGTGTCACATGATCAGGCCCCTGTGTGCAGGAAGCTGCTGTACTGGTCGTCATGGTGCTGGATGATGGTAAGTTTATATGTGGGATCATAAGGGGTTTACAGTGTGGATGTAGCTGAGCTGTGTGTGCATGAGGTGTACGGAGCGGAGCCGTGTGTACGAGGTGTACGGACGGAGCCGTGTGTATACGAGGTGTACGGAGCGGAGCCGTGTGTGTACGAGGTGTACGGAGCGGAGCCGTGTGTGTACGAGGTGTACGGAGCGGAGCCGTGTGTGTACGAGGTGTACGGAGCGGAGCCATGTGTGTACTAGGTGTATGGAGCGGAGCCGTGTGTGTACGAGGTGTACGGAGCAAAGCCGTGTGTGTACGAGGTGTACGGAGCAAAGCCGTGTGTGTACGAGGTGTACGGAGCAAAGCCGTTTGTGTACGAGGTGTACGGAGCGGAGGTGTACGGAGCGGAGCCGTGTGTGTACGAGGTGTACGGAGCGGAGCCGTGTGTGTACGAGGTGTACGGAGCGGAGCCGTGTGTGTACGAGGTGTACGGAGCGGAGCCGTGTGTGTACGAGATGTACGGAGCGGAGCCTTGTGCGTGCGAGGTGTGTGGAGCGGAGCCGTGTGTGTACAGGGCCACAAAGAGCGGAGCTGCGCATGTACAAGGGTCCTGTTACTTGCGGGATCTGTGTGCTTGGGGGCTGCAGGGGGGAAGGAGGGGTGCCATTATGTGCATGGGTCTGCGTGGGGACGGAGCGAATGCTGTTATCTGTGTAGGGCTGGGTCCCTGTCCCGCTGTCCTGGCCGGGAGGTTTACTTTCCCGCATTAGAATCGTACATGCGGAAACCCGGGGACCTCCCACACGTTTTGGCAGCCACACGTCACGTTCAACCGCAAGTGACGTGCTGTAAGTCAGCTGAACGCTGGAAATGACCGCTGACCTCATTTCCGGCGGTCAGCTTACAGCAGCAGGTACTGTAACTCGTTCTCGGGAGAGTCTTCAGAACGGCGACGCATCGAGACGCTGGATCTGTTGGAGTGAGAGCCGGGTATTGTACGGACCGCTGCATACAATACCCGACTCTCACTGAGCGAGACAAGCAGGATGTGGGGATCTCAACATGGGATCTGTTCAACAGATGAAGAGATCCCCAGATCCTGCCTGTCTCGCTCAGTGAGAGTCGGGTATTGAATGGAGCGCTGCATAGCTGGTGAGATCCCCACATCCTGGGGAAATGAGGTCAGCGATAGAACGTGACTTGTGGCTGCCAGAATGTGTGGGAGGCCCCCGGGGTTTCAGTATGTACGATTCTAATGCGGAAAGTAAACCGCCTGGCCGGGACAGCGAACAGGGTCCCGAAATCGGGACTGTCCCGCTGAAACCAGGACGGTTGAGAGGTATGTGTTTATAATTATTGTTTATGAAACCGTGTGATCAGCAGTGCTAAATGGGTGTGGTCAGGGCGTGGATATGGGTGTGACCAGTGAAATGGGTGTGGCTTGGGGTGTGGCCTAAAATTTGCCGCCCCGGGCGCCACAAACAGTTGCTACGCCACTGGATGCTGGTGAAGTCGTTCATAAAGGGTGTCCACTCAGCGATTCAGGCTCACCAGCGGGACACCAACGACCAAAAAACGGCTCAGAACGTTGATGAGCGATCAACGACATCTCAGCAGGGGCCACATCGCTGCTACATGTCACACACAGCTGCGTCGCTAACGAGATCGCTACTGCATCATAAATGGTGACGCAGTAGTGATCTCGTTAGCGATCTCGCTTGCGATCTCGCTTAGTGTGGCATACCCTTTAAGGTGCATCACATTTATTAAACAACATTAGCCACTGTGATAAATTTTGTGCATTTTAAGACCCTCTATTCTAAGTTTATACTGTCTAAAAATGTAGTAATTTCAAAAATTTTCCCCAGTGTGTATATTTCAGAAATCTTCTTTCAACATTTTGCAGACCTAGATCACCCAGATTTTTTTTTTCTGCAAGGCAGTGTTGGCGCACTGTTAGGCAATGGGCAAATTGCAAGGAGAGGAGAGATTTCCTCAATTTTAACATCTAGCACTGTTTTGCTGTATAGTAAATAATGTTAGTTCAGTGATCACTGGGCTCTCCGACAATCACTAAGATGGAAAAATCCACCCCTATTAGGAGACATATGAAACACTACAATGTCTTATTCTGATCACTTTTAGTGCAATGCACCGTGGTGTGGTGTCCCGTACTGGGAAGGTTTCAGTTGTGACTGCTTTTACAAGGAAGGTGTAACCGAGTTGAGCTATCCCGTGACTATTAGCCCCCACCAGGGCATAACAGAGGAGATGAACCATTCACTGGATAAGTTCAAACAAGATCAGTATAATCCCAGCTCTGCCATAGTGGATAGTAGCCGCCTACTTCACATCTCAGGACGGTGCCAAAAAAAAAAAAAAGCGATCGCTTTTTGTGGGAAACGGCAGAAAACTCCAAAATGCAAATAATGATATTCAACTACATGTCAAAAAGGAAAACTATTAAAAAATATTTCAGCTGCAGATGAAGGAAGGGAGACACACTAGGCATTACTAGTGGGTAGGCGGAGCCCCAGATAGGATTGACACCTCAGATTAAAAAGAGTGTTGACCGGCCCCTCCAGCTCGGGCTCCTCCTACTCAGCACTTCAGTCTACAATTTGAGGTCTCAGAGGATGGTCGCTGCTGGAAGCAGCTCCTCAGAATATTTTATTATTTTTTATCGGACAAGAGACTTGGATCACCAGAGTGGTCTAGAGGTCTCAGGGGTCTCAGCGCTGCTGGACCCCAACCTCTCCCTTGGCGGATCTGTATTACCCTAATGGTGGTCCCTGCAGAACCCTGCCGGCCCGGGGGGATGAGGATGGCTTCCCTGGCGGGGGCGCAAACCGCGCACAGGGGTCACTGCGTCCCCCGCCCTGGGGGGAAGCATGGGCAAGCGCCAGAAACCCCTGGGGGTCCCTGTGGCGCTCGGCTGGTGAGTACTCCACATTTTTATTAAAGATTTGTGTGAGTGATTTAGCGGTTGCTGCGGCAACCGCTGTACAGTATACATGCCGGTGACTCTGGGGAGAAGAGGAGTGCGCGCTTTTTTATTTTTGAATTTCGCGCCGTCTGAGGGGAAGAGAGAGAGAGGAGTGCGCGCCTTTTTTATTTTGAATTTCGCGCCGCTCTGAGGGGAAGAGAGAGAGAGGAGTGCGCGCCTTTTTTATTTTTGAATTTCGCGCCGCTCTGAGCCGCGCTTTACTGCAGCCTCCATTTTCGGCTCCTCTACATGGAGCACATCGGAGGCAGAGCGCGGCGGCCATTTCATGACAGGCTGAAATCGCTCCCCTCCCCTCCCGGCAAGAACCTGACCAGCTGGGTGAGTCGCTTCTAGCCCGCGGGCAGAAGCTTAACCCCTTCACCCCCACAGCGCGGGCGCCGTCTGGGCACTAATGAGTGACAGATTGCGCGGTCCTGCGGCTGTTATCGCATAAGGGGCTCGCACACTCTTTTCAATATTAATAAAGAGGTTGTGGGGAGCCTGCGATATTATTATTATTGCCACTAACGTTTCCGCTAACGATCCTGATAACGACGCATACTAATGCGATCGTTTGTGTGATCTTTTTTAATGTCGCTAGTAGCTGCCAATCTGAGCGATCTCATTAACATCGCATAAGCGGTTAGCGATCCCCTTAATGACTTTGGCGGTCATTGCGATATACAAAACAGCGCAATTTTTTAGCAATTTTGTGGAACGTTTTTTCTGTATAGTGTGGCATAACTGTCCTGTAGCTGCGACCTTATAAGAGGCGCTTGAGGCTCGCACACCCTTTTCATTATCAAGGTTGTGGGGAGTCTGCTACTTTAACCCCTTAGGCGGTTAACTCTTAATGGGGGACAGCTGGGGTAGCTCTCTCTTTAAGAGCTTTAACCCTTCAGCGTTTGTTTTTTCTTTAAGAAACATACTGTTCTGGTTACTGACAGGTTTAACCTGCCGTATACTATGCAAGGGCAGTCCATTTCCCAGATCCGCTATAGGATCAGTCTCGCATATCTGACACGCAGACCTCGACTCATGCGCAGCGGTCGAAAGTTCCAGTGGTGTCAAAATGGAGGTCCTCACTAGTTTTTATTGATGGCCTGTCTGACCTTCTAGGTTATTGGGTGTCAGCTACATCCTCTCAAGGAAGCGACACAAATCGGTGCCTTCCTTCTCGCGTAGCGAAGATGTCCGATTCGGACAAGGAAGATCGGCAGGGACACTCTGCCTCTCTCATGGGCCGTACTAAGATTTCTCCATGAGGGCGTTACAGTTACCGGAGGAGGTAACTAGACGTCCTGGTAAGTCGGCCCGGATGTTTCAGGAGTCGCATGGGTCGCGACGGCTTTACAAACTGTTTCCGTTTTTTTTTACTGAGTTGATTGTTAATTGGACCCCTTCTCCTGAAGTGAATGTCCCTTTACCCCAGCTTAGCAAATCTTCCTGGTAAAGGGAAGGCGAGTCTGCAACCCGCTGGACAGAAAAACGGAGATGGCAACAATATCCACCTGTGAGGCCGCAGGTCATGGATTCGGTATTAAGGATGTACTTGTAAAGTTTCCCTGAGCCGGTTGGACCGTCTAAGGACGGGATCCCCTCTTTCGAGGTAGATGGGCTTGTCAAGTTGAAGGATACTGCGTCACTGCTATCCAGGGCGCAATCCTCGGCAGTCACAGTCAGACTCTGTGGCTTGGACAGTGGACGCGGTTTCCAAGCAGGGTTTGCTATCTTTAGCTTAGGAAGTGGTCAGCTATTTGAATCTGACCTCACGGAGCTGATTGCCAAGGCAAAGGCAAAAGAAACAGCTTTACCGCAGCGCAGACCTGTGACTTCTGCGTCTGGCAGGACTAGTGCCGGTAGTTGTCGGCGGTCCTTTCGGTTCAAGGGATGATCCGGCCAACCTTCTGGGGGTTTGGGTCGTCTCTCTTTTTTTAAAAAAAAAAAAAAAAAAGGGGAATTCTCAGAAATTCCGCATACCCTGGAAACAGAACTTCTGTTAAGACAGAAGCTGGCAAAAAACCCGCTAAGGCGCACTGTCGTCTGGGTCTCACTCGAGCGCTCTCGAGTGGGGGGTCGTTTACTCCAATTCAAACCGACTTGGGTTTCCCGTGTGTCGGACGCCTGGATGACACAGGTTGTGTTGGCAGGCTACTTCATAGTTTCTTCTCGACCCCCGAACAGTTTTTGCCAATCTCGCATTCCGTCAGAGCCGAACTATTTGCCGTTCTACTACGAGAGGTCGATTCCCTTCTGCAGAAGGGTGTGGTGATACCGGTTCTGCAGAGGACCGGGGAAGAGGAATTTTATTCCAACCTCTTTGTGGTCCCCAAAAAGGAGGACAAATTTCGCCCTATTCTGGATCTCAAAGATTGAATCGACATGTCTACACCCGACAATTTCACATGGAGTCGTTTCGCTCCGTTGTGGCAGCCCTGTCGCAGAACGCCGTCGGAAGGGCTCACCGGCGCTTCCTTCGTTTTGCCATAGGTCAGGACCATTGCCAGTTTGTGGCTCTGCCATTCGGCTTGGCCTCGGCGCCCAGAGTTTTTACAAAAATTCTGGTACCCCTCATGGCAATTCTTCAAAGACAGGGGGTTACGATTTTTCCCTACCTGGACGATCTCCTCAAAGGAGGAGGCGGTAACGGCTCGCAATCTATCCCTTCAGCTCCTGGAGGATTTCGGGTGGCTGGTTCAATTGGGAGAAGTCGTCTCTGGAACCGTCGCAGTCATTCCTGTTTTTGGGAATGCATTTCGACACGGTACGGACGGTGGTGTCCCTTCTTTCCAGACAAGCGGGCATGTCTATTCCGACATGTACAGATTATGAAGTCTGCGACAGCAATGTCCCTTCGGAAGTGTATGCGCCTTCTGGGTTGATGGTGGCGTTCATGGAGACACTTCCGTTTGCCCAATTTCATTCCAGGGCCCTCCAAAGGCTCATTCTGAGTCGTTGGGATCGATCGCAAGTTTCTCTGGATTGCAACGTCATCATCTCTCACAGGGTGCGAGAATCCCTAGGATGGTGGTTACGTCCAGGAGCGTTATCCCTGGGGAAATCTTTCTTTCCTCCGAGGTGGTCGGTCATAACCACCGATGCCAGCCTAACGGGCTGGGGGGGGGTGTCTGGAACGATCTTTGGATCCAGGGAGTATGGTCATCGGGAGAGTCTGTTCTACCGATCAACATCCTGGAATTGAGGGCAATTTTCCTTTGCCTCCATCACTGGACGGTTCCTTCAAGCGGTCTACCAGTCCGAGTGCAGACAGACAACGTGACGGCGGTTGCGTATATCAACCACCAAGGCGGGACAAGGAGCTCCAGGCTCTTGATGGAGGTGTCTCGGATTCTGTTATGGGCCGAGACCAAGGTTCCAGCTATCTCTGCGATGCACATTCCAGGAGTCCAGAATACCACGGCGGACTTCCTCAGTCGCGAGAAGATGGATCCTGGAGTCTTCATCCGAAAATTTTTGCACTGCTGTGCTTCCGTTGGGGAACTCCCCAAGTGGATTTGATGGCATCCAGGTTCAATGCCAAACTACCGACCTTCATGTCCAGGTACAAGGACCCGAAGGCTATAGCGGTGGTTGCTCTGGTGGCTCCGTGGGACCATTTCGAGCTAGTCTATGTGTTTCCGCCGATATCTTTACTTCCTCTGGTGCTGCGTCGGATCAGACTGGAGAGAATTCCGGCTATGTTGATAGTCCTGGATTGGCCAAGGAGGACGTGGTTCTCGACACTGGTGTCGCTTTTGGCGGCACCGCCATTCCCACTTCCTCCTCGCCTGGACCTGTTAACCCAGGCGCCCGTTCGTCATCCGGACTTGAAGTCTCTGCGTTTGACGGCGTGGCTCTTGAGACCGAAATATTGACCCGTAGAGGTTTTTTCAGCCGAAGTCATTGCCACTCTGCGAGCTGCCAGAGGTCCGGCTACTACTAAGATTTATCACAAGACTTGGGAAGCCTTCTTTTGGTGGTGTTCGGGTTCTTCAAGGAAACCGAGGATTTTTTTCCATTCCCAATTTGTTGGCTTTGCTGCAGTACGGGCTGGACAAAGGTTTGGCAGTTAGCACTCTGGAAGGTCAGGTTTCTGCCCTGTCCTTGCTGTTTCGGAAGGCTATCGCCTCGCATAGGGACGTGCGTTCCTTTTTTTCAAGGAATAACCCGTCAGCTTCCACCGCGGAAGGCACCTGTGTCTCCTTGGCGCCTCAACCTTGTTTTGGAGGCTCTTCAGCATGTACCTTTTGAGCCTATGGGTTCTGCTAGATTTTCTTTACTTTCTTAGAAGGTTGCCTTCTTACTGGCGGTAACCTCTTTAAGAAGGGTTTCTGAGTTGGCAGTTTTTTCCTGCTCGCCTCCTTTCCCGGAGTTTTACCCGGATCGAGTAGTGCTTCGCACTCGGGGCGACTTTCTACCTAAGGGGTGTCGCAATTTCATGCTAACCAGGATATTGTGTTGCCTTCGCTTTGCCCGGGCCCAAGGAATGCAAAGGAACGGGACTTGCACAAATTGGATTTAGTGCGAGCCTTGAAGTTCTATTTGTCTGTCATTCAAGGCTTTCGAAAGTCAGATTCCCTGTTTGTGATTACAGCAGGTCGTAGGCGTGGTCATCGAGCTTCCAAGGACCCTATAGCTCGTTGAATTTGGTCGGCCATTTTGGAGGTTTACCGACTTAAAGGCGAACCTTGTCCGATTAAGATTCGAGTTCACTCCACGAGGACTGTGGCTTCATCGTGGGCCTTTCACCAAGGGGCCTCGGCAGTTCAGCTCTGCCGAGCGACGACCTGGCGTTCTGTCCACACATTTACAAAGTTTTATAAGGTGGACGTCAGTGTTTCCGCTGATGCGGCCTTAAGACGTAGGGTCCTGCAGGCAGCTGTAATTTAAAGTTTTTAGTTAACTTGTATTTGGCGCCTGTGGCGCATTTATCTAGGTTGTTGGGTTTCTGCCTATTTTGGTTTTTTCCCACCCTAATTTTTGGACTGCTTTGGGACGTCCCACTAGTAATGCCTAGTGGTCTCCCTTCCTTCATCTGCAGCTGAAAGACGGATTTTGGTAAGAACTTACCTGTAAAATCCTTTTCAGCGAAGAAGGAAGGGAGACACACATCCCTCCCATGGCAGAAGTGTGTTGTTGTATTTACAGATGCAGCGTGGCCCTTCTCTGATAGCAATTTTCTGAGCTGAGGTCGACGCGCTACGGCTCTGTTCCAGCATTGCCAGCTTATCGCAGTAGTCAGGTTCAGTGAGTAGTACCTGGAACTGTGTGGTTTTTTTCTTTGCCAAATGCATGCATAACCTGTACTTTTGTATTTTTCTCTGAAGTCCTTCGGAAGGGGTTATGTTGCTTCGCTGGTGATATTGTTCTTCCTTAAGCTTGGGTATGACTGAAGTGCTGAGTAGGAGGAGCCTGAGCTGGAGGGGCCGGTCAACACTCTTTTTAATCTGAGGTGTCAATCCTATCTGGGGCTCCGCCTACCCACTAGTAATGCCTAGTGTGTCTCCCTTCCTTCTTCGCTGAAAAGGATTTTACAGGTAAGTTCTTACCAAAATCCGTCTTTCTTCTTATGAGTAAGAACTTTGTTCAAATCTCGTTGATGAGATTTCTCAATGTTTACTTTTTAATATGTTTTTAGCCATGTGAAATAAAAAAGAAATATTTTCCAATACGTTTCCTTTTTGATGTGTTGCTGGATATCACCATTAGGTCTTTGGATTGCACGAATGTCTACTTTTTTCTATGGTGACCCACCCAAAAACTAGGATAATAAGACATGAAATGTGACCTTTTTTTTAAATTCCAGGATTGAAGGATCTGGTTTATTGCGTATCCTTCATTTGTCGATATTTGTGATTATGGCTGGTTGATTTAGAGTAATGCCGGATCAGCAGCGTTGTAGTATAATCAGGGCTTTGGTTTTTCCACTCATTGGTTTGCATTGGGACAATGACGAAGCATGGTCTTTAGTGGCATTGTGTGTATTTCAAAGAACCAAGTAAAAGTTACATTTTATTCTGTCTGGCGTTACTCTGATTTCTGTGAACAGGCTGGCTGTTTTTCTTATATATAAATATGGCATGATTCCTCTTAATATTAGTGTGATGTATGCAGTAGCAGGACGATGTGCGGTCATGTGTTGTAAATGATGGTTGGGAGGATGGGCACCGCAGACTGGCAGACCAAGGTCCTACTTAGTTAGATTTTACATGCAGATTATCACCAGCGCCTCGCATGCAGCATTCACACAGAACTCTTCAGACAGGACTCTGCCGTCATCCACATGCTGTGTGGATTGTCTTACTGTGGTTACTGTGCAGCCACAACACAGCCTTGTTCTGTGGAGAAGACCAAATCAATCTTTTGTTAGCAGAACTGAAGATTGCTCTGGTTGAGTTATTGAGGTTAGTCGCAGATAGGCTGTGTTCACACCACTTTTTTTTTTTTATACAGTTGATTTATGTCTCATTTCTTCCTGCCACAGGAAAGATATATATCTTTGTACTGTGTTAGCCAGTAGATAGAAATATATTTAGAAATGAGAGTCCTCATTGGTTGATACCTTTTAATGGCTAACTGAAAAGATGGTAACAAATTGCAAGCTTTCGAGACTACTCAAGTCTCTTCATCAGGCAAAGACTACTACAGAATCTGAAGAATCACATATTTATACACAACAGGACACAGGAATAGTGCAATAGATAAGAAAAGTGACGTAAAGCAGAACTATCAATATGGGAGAGGGATGAACAGTTGTGGCCATAAATATTGGATCAGTTCATAGATAAGGAGTAGTAAAGATGTATATCTTTGTACGTGTTAGCCAGTAGATAGAAAAATATTTAGAGTTGAGAGTCCTCAGTGGTTGATACCTTTTAATGGCTAACTGAAAAGATGGTAACAAATTGCAAGCTTTCGAGACTACTCAGGTCTCTTCATCAGGCATAGACTAATACAACATCTGAAGAATCACATATTTATACACAAAATAGCACAGAAAAAATGCAATAGGTAGGACAAGTGACGTGAAGCAGAGTAGTCATTATGGCAGAGGGATGAGCATAAATTTTGGAACAGTTTATAGATAAGGAGTGTGAAAGTTTTATTACCCTCTGATTGGGGTCTGGTAATGTTTTGTGATGTTTTCACAGGGTATTTGGAGTAAATTCCTTAATTGATGTAGTAGGCCATAAATCCATGTGATAGGTTCATTCCAGCATTAAGAGTGTCAAAGGTCACCATCAATTTGTATTCGTAAATTCTTCTTTGTCTCAGAGATGTGAAATTGCCTCTGAGTACAAGTATTTTCATATCTAGCAAGCTATGATCAGGGGAGCAAAAATGTTTTGCCACAGGTAGATCCATTCTTTTTTCTCTTATTGTGTGGCGATGAGAATTCATCCTTGTCCTCAGTTTTTACCCGGTCTCCCCCACATACAGACCCCCAGTTGGACATTTAGTACATATAATTAGGTACACCACATTAGATGTGATGCAGCTGAAAGTACCTGGTATCTTGTAGTCCCGATGGGAGTTGGGGATCTTTATCTTGTCCGTGGTCATTATAAATGGACAAGTTTTGCATTTCTTCTGGTTGCAAGGAGAGGTTCCTGCCGCTGTTGGGGAGGACAGGGAACTTCTGACAATGATGCTTCTTAGATTTGGGGGCTGCCTAAAACACAGTAGAGGGGGATCTGGAAATATGGATTGTAATCGGGCATCTTTTTGTAGTAAAGGTTGTAGTTTCCGTGCAGCTCCCCTTAGCACCTCCAGATTTGGATTGTAGGTGACCACTAGAGGCACCCGGTTATTTTCTTCTTTAGCTTTGTAATGTAGCAGGTGATTCCTTGATATTCTGGTGGCTCTTGTAATTTGGTTTTCAATTGTTCTTGGATGGTAGCCCTGATTTAAAAAGGTCTTTCTAAGGCGACCAAGGTGTTCATCTCTATCCATGGGGTTGGAACATATACGGTTGTATCTGATGGCTTGGCTGTAGACAATAGAGTTTTTTATGTGTTTTGGATGGAAACTGTCCCATTTAAGGTATGTTGGACGGTCGATTGGCTTCTGATACAGGGATGTCTCTATTTCATTGTTCTTTAGCTTAATGATGGTGTCCAAAAAGTTAATTTCAGTGCTGGAGTAGTTGAGTGTTAAGTTGATGGTGGGATGAAATTGATTGAACTGTTCATGGAACGTCTTTAGCTGTTGCTCAGACTCCGTCCAGATGATTAAGATATCATCAATGTAGCGGTAGTAGGCCCGAGGCCTGATGGGACATGAGGACAGAAAGTCGCTTTCAAGCTTGGCCATGAAAAGATTTGCATACTGAGGAGCCATTTTACTTCCCATAGCTGTGCCAGTCTCCTGTAAATAGATCTTGTTGTTAAATTCAAAGTAATTGTGGGTGAGGATGAATTTTGTGAGTTTCACCACAGAATCAGCATCATTCCCGGTGTTTTTCATGAAGTCTTTGCAGGCATTTAATCCATCCTGGTGTGGGATATTAGAGTACAAGGATTCCACATCCATGGTGGCCAGGATGGTTCCTTCTGGTAGAGGACCTATTGCTGCTAGTTTATTCAGTAGGTCAGTTGTGTCCTGAATGTAGCTGGGTGTATCCTTTACCAGGGGTTTAAGAATGCCCTCTACCCATCCAGATACCTGCTCAGTAAGGGTGTCCACACATGAAATAATCGGCCTCCCTGGATTTCCGGCTTTGTGGATTTTGGGAAGCATGTAGAACTTCCCTGTTCTTGGACTCTCTGGTATCAGGTCATCGGCTCTTATGGATTTGTCAGACAGACAAGATACCAACTTGCTTAGTTCCTTGTAATAGTCCTGTGTAGGGTCCGACTCCAGTTTTCTGTAGTAGCGTGTGTCCGTAAGTTGTCTGTTTGCTTCCTTCATATAGTCTGATGTGTTCATCATGACTATTGCACCTCCCTTGTCAGCAGGTTTAATGATGATTTCTTTGTTGGTTTTCAGAGACTGTATAGCCTTTCTCTCTTGGGCACTGATGTTGGATGCTTGTCTCCTGTTGGTGTCTATGATGGTGGATTTTATCAAATATCTGAATGAGTCTATATATTTATCCAAATGAGGGTTGCGTCCAGGAGGAGGTGTCCAGTCTGACCTCTTCTTGGTTGTTGGGATACCTTTTCCTTCAGTCCGAGTGTTTTCTGAATCTTCTGTATCATTGAAGTATTCCCTCAGGCGCAGTCTCCTGAAAAAATGTTCCATATCACTGCAGAGTTCAGTTTTGTCCAGGGCCTTAGTGGGACAAAATGAGAGTCCTCTAGAAAGCACGGCCAATTCCACCTTGTTGGGTTTGTAATCCGAGAGATTGATGACACAGTTAGATGCTTTTGTGTCTGGAATGGAGTGGTTGTCAGAGTTGTCAGGTTTTGGCTTTGTTTTGGATCTGTTTGTATAGAGTCTGGAATTGAGACGCAATCTGTGTAGTTTCTTTTCTTTGTTATGAATCAGAAAGGTCCGTAGTTTGTTATAGTATTGTTGTAATTTTTGTTCTGTGGTTTCTGTAAGTGTTTTCCTTAGGCTTTCAAATTGCCCTTGGACTTTACTCCTTATGCTATAGCAGACATGCAAAAGATGGTTCCTAAGTCTCTCAGACGTCCTGTGACAAAGGTTTTTTGCATAATGGGTATTGTAGGTGTGAAGAATTGGGTTTGTAATCCAGAGTCCTTTGGCTACCATCCAAGAACAATTGAAAACCAAATTACAAGAGCCACCAGAATATCAAGGAATCACCTGCTACATTACAAAGCTAAAGAAGAAAATAACCGGGTGCCTCTAGTGGTCACCTACAATCCAAATCTGGAGGTGCTAAGGGGAGCTGCACGGAAACTACAACCTTTACTACAAAAAGATGCCCGATTACAATCCATATTTCCAGATCCCCCTCTACTGTGTTTTAGGCAGCCCCCAAATCTAAGAAGCATCATTGTCAGAAGTTCCCTGTCCTCCCCAACAGCGGCAGGAACCTCTCCTTGCAACCAGAAGAAATGCAAAACTTGTCCATTTATAATGACCACGGACAAGATAAAGATCCCCAACTCCCATCGGGACTACAAGATACCAGGTACTTTCAGCTGCATCACATCTAATGTGGTGTACCTAATTATATGTACTAAATGTCCAACTGGGGGTCTGTATGTGGGGGAGACCGGGCAAAAACTGAGAACAAGGATGAATTCTCATCGCCACACAATAAGAGAAAAAAGAATGGATCTACCTGTGGCAAAACATTTTTGCTCCCCTGATCATAGCTTGCTAGATATGAAAATACTTGTACTCAGAGGCAATTTCACATCTCTGAGACAAAGAAGAATTTACGAATACAAATTGATGGTGACCTTTGACACTCTTAATGCTGGAATGAACCTATCACATGGATTTATGGCCTACTACATCAATTAAGGAATTTACTCCAAATACATTGTGAAAACATCACAAAACATTACCAGACCCCAATCAGAGGGTAATAAAACTTTCACACTCCTTATCTATAAACTGTTCCAAAATTTATGCTCATCCCTCTGCCATAATGACTATTCTGCTTCACGTCACTTGTCCTACCTATTGCATTTTTTCTGTGCTATTTTGTGTATAAATATGTGATTCTTCAGATGTTGTATTAGTCTATGCCTGATGAAGAGACCTGAGTAGTCTCGAAAGCTTGCAATTTGTTACCATCTTTTCAGTTAGCCATTAAAAGGTATCAACCACTGAGGACTCTCAACTCTAAATAGTTTTCTAGATAAGGAGTGAAAGATTTATTGTCCTCTGATTGGGGTCTGGTAATGTTTTGTGATGCCCCCACAAGGTCTTAGGAGCAAATTCCTTAATTGATGTAAAAAGACATAAAGCCATGCGACACATTCATTCCAGCACTGAGAGTGTCAAAGGTCGTCATGTGTTTATATTCCTAGACTCTCCTGTCTCTTTGAGATGTAAAATTACTTTTCAATACCAGTAATTTCATGTCCATGGTGCTGTGATCAGGCATACAAAAATGTTTTGCCACAGGTAGATCCATTCTTTTTTCTCTTGCTGTGTGGCGATGAGAATTCATCCTTGTTCTCAGTTCTTGCCCGGTCTCCACCACATACAGACCCCAGTTGGACATTTAGTGCAAATAATTAGGTACACCACATTAGATGTGATGCAGATGAAAGTACCTGGGATCTTTGTTGTGAATACCTTGGAGGCGACTTTTGAGCTGGGGCTCCATCCGGTGGTTGCTGAGGGTAATGAACTAATTACTGAATGGCCTTCAGCTGGCTCTGAATGGTATGATATAAATGACCTGAGTTCCCAGCAGCCTTGCCGGTAATCAATTGTTCCTCCTGCTCTTGCTTGGAGCACATCTTGCTTTCCTGCTCTCATTCAGATAAGTGTTTTTTTTTTTTTTCCTCTGTTGGATTTTCACTGCTGGTTTGCTGCTTGCAGTGGTCTGCAGCCTGGTCCCCTTTTGGGGTCTTGTGCTGCAATTGTGCTCATTGGGTGTTTGCATTTTTGCTTTGTTCCTTTGTCACTTTTTATTTGCTGCGTTGCTGTGTGTTACACCAGAGATCTGATTTAGGTGGTAGAGATCATGTGATCTCAGGTTTTTTGTTAATCAGAAGTGTTGGTATTTTTGTCAGGTTTTTTTTGGGTTGCAGTCAGAATTCTTTCCTATACTTTTCTATCTAGACAGATTGGGCCCCAGTGTTTGCTCATTCTATATTCTGTCTGTGTCCATGTTTTCTTCTTGTCTAACCGCCATTACATGTTCGGGGGCTTCCTATTTCTTTGGGGATTCTGCTCTGGGGCAGATAGCTTTCATCTTTCTGCCTTTAGGTGTAGCTAACTCTCCGGCTGTGACGAGGCGTCTAGGGTCACCGTAGGTACGCTCCACGGCTACTTCTAGTGTGGCGGTTAGTTTAGGTTACTGCAATCCAATAGTTTCAAGCCTCTCTGGTGTATTGCTACTTTGGCTACTTTTCTCCTCAGCTACCGAAACATAACAGATCTTGTAGTCCTGATGTGAGTTGGGGATCTTCATCTTGTCCGTGGTCATTATAAATGGACAGGTTTTATATTTTTTCTGGTAGCAAGGAAAGTTCCTGCAGCTGTTGGAGAGGAAAGCTTGCAATCTGTTACCATCTTTTCAGTTAGCCATTAAAAGGTATCAACCACTGAGGACTCTCAGTTCTAAATATTTTTATTCCTGCCAGGCATATAGGCAGCTGTGTTGCTAACAAAATATTCATCAGATGCCACACTTACTATATCTTCATTCTGGTTTTCAGTGTAAATAAATGCATACTAAAATCAGGGTAACCGCTTTTGTACAAAATAACATACAAACTTAAATGTTTCCGTACAGCAAAAGAAAAAACATCTGTGAAATTAAAGGGGTTGTCTTTTACTTGAACCACTACTCCTTTTAAGGGGTTTATCACTACTTTACAAGTTTCTTTCATGTGAATTAACTGCCATAGATAAGCACTTCACTAAATACCTTGCTTTCCCAAATCCTTCTGTAACCTGAGCTGCTCCCTTCTTCAGCATGATCTCTGGATGATAATCCCTTGACTTCCTGTGATGTCTCAGTCCTTGCCCTGAGTCCCTGGCTCTGGAAACTGATGGGTTGGCGTAGCTTGTTGTATGTGTGGGAGTGTGTGCAGTCTCCATTGGGCAGAGCTCACACTGCTCCTTTGCATGCTGCTGCAGACACATCTCTCCCTTGTATCAGCACAAGGAGTGATGGAAAATGTAGTAAGAATGAGCAGAGGATTCCTAGAAGGAAGTGATCCCTGTGACCTCTGAACTGATGACAGGGGACAGGAAGTCCCCTCCCATCTTCTTGCGGTGCCGCCCTCCTGCTTGCTTCACAGGCTCCCTGGCATCACGCCCTGCGCAGGCGTACTTATCTGCCCTGTTGAGGGCAGAGCAAATATATTACATATAAATACCAGCAGTCCGCAGGTGCTGGAGCTTTCCCGGCCCCTACGCACTTCAGTACTTTGCTCTGCCCTCAAAGGGGAGATAACTACGCCTGCGCAGGGCGTGATGCCAGGGAGCCATGAAGCAAGAGGATGGAAGGACCTACGACACGCATCGGACCGGTACCGGCATTATAGAATGCTGCAGATAAGCCCTGAAAGGCAGTGGCCGTATCTTATATCGACCAAAACTGCTGACAGGTTCACTTTAAGCATTTATGACACAAACAGTAACTGAGTTAGAGTTGTGGACAATCTCTTTAAATCCTTTGTTTCTGCGTTTAAAATAAAAAAAAAAAAAGCAAAAAACAAAACCGATATGTTAGTGCTAGTTTTACCTGTGTTCACATAACCTTGTTATGCCAAGCGACACTGACACTGACAGGCTGAGTGCCGAGATTGCTAGAGAGCTATAAGGTTCTCAGTAATGGGCAACCCATTTAATGCAGGACTGTTTTGGCATACTCTTGCACTATGGTAGCCTATGGGTGTGTCACAGTCTAAGGCAGTCTATGGCCACATTCAGCTCTGTTAGATGGTTGCTAGCCACTTCACGAGTCCCTTGAGTAGTGACATCCAGCTGCTGCTTCTCCCTGTCCTTCACAGTAGTGACACCCAGTAGTGCATCCATTACCGGTATAATGACAGCCAAAGTTTCCCACAGAAATCCCACTGAGGTCATATACTTACACCCGGGGGTCTCCATCTTACTCCCATTCGGTATTCTTGTATCAAACACACTCCCACCACACTATCGCACCCAGCGTCAGCCACCCTTGTGACTGACCATATCTTCCTATCTCCAGTTACCATACTTTATTTCTGCACCCCTGAGGCCACTATATGCTTATCCAGATTATGTTCTTCTGTGCGGAGCCACTCACAAAATTCACCATATGGAGACCTACTTGTCTGAACTATTTGCTAGACCTGGTCTTAATGCACCGAGCTGGCAGATAGCCAAGAAGTACACATCAAAGGCCTGCGAGCCATGTGGCTCCCAAGCCACAAGTTGAGGCCGCCTGGTCTAAGGGATATGCCACACTAAACAACATCGCTAACGGGATCGCTAAAAAACGTCACTATTTAGCGATCCCGTTAGCGATGTTGTTGTGTGCGGCATCTACCAGCGACGTGGCCCCTGCTGAGATCCTGCTGTGATCTCGCTCGTCGCTGACATCGTTCCGGACCCTTTTTTATCGTCGGCGCCCCCGCTGGTAAGTATATATCGCTGAGTGTGGCACCTTTTTTTAGCGATTTAGCGGTACTTTTGTACCGCTAAAGTCGTTAAGGAGATCGCTAACTGCGATAGCGTCCTTAACGACATCGCTAAGTTAAGCCGCTATCAGCGATATAGAAACAATCCCGCTAGCGATCGCATTAGTATGCGTCGTTATCGTGATCGCTAGCGGGATTGTTTAGTGTGGCAGTACCTTAAGGCTTCAATAACACAGCAGTATTTTGTTTAGTATTTTGCATCAGTATTTGTAAGCCAAAACCAGGAGTGGAACTGACAAAGAGTACTGACTAGAATACTGCTATGTGAGTTCGTTGTCTGCATGGACTTAATTACTATTTTTATGTGTATTGTATATTTTGAACATTGTTTGTATGAATTGCATTCTAGAAGTATCCAGCTGAGCATTTGTTTTCTATTATATATTTCAGTGTTTTTTTTATATGTTTATGTATTTACTTACTGGATGAAATATTTATTACAGTCTGACCTGAAATGTGTGCAAGATGCCAAAGGAGGTTCATTTTACAGAGACCATTGTCCTGTCCTGGGTAAGTTTTGTGGTCATTAGCTGTCACGTCCGTTCTGCTGATATATTATTGTTTGGAAATGTTAATAAATGTTCAGTCCTCCCCTCACCGTTATGTGCTAACCTGCAGAGCCCTTGTTTGTAGACCACTAGATGTAGTTGCAGGCTCCATTACAGACTGTTGCTATAGTTAGAAGGTGTTCCCATGCAGAGCCCAATAAAGATCGCCAGTGATTTACTTCTGACCTTATATTTCGATATGATATAATAATCTTTGCCGTTTTGAAAGGATTATCGGCAAACACTTTTGGGTTTTCATGCTACACTTGGCCAGTTTACACTTAATTTCCATGCAATAGCATCACTTGTATCAACAGCTTTAATTTCAGAGTTCATCACTGAATACGTATTTGCCCTTGAGGAAATGAAACCTGCCCTTCTAAAGATTGTGTAATTTTTTTTGTGGTGTTTAGGTGAGCAAAACGGTAATCGTAACCCTGGAGGCCTCCTTATTGGAGACCTTGTAAATATTGATTTGGAGTTGGAAATCGTCCAGTCGTTGCAGCATGGCCACGGTGGATGGACTGATGGCATGTTTGAAACATTAACTACCACGGGTACTGTCTGCGGCATTGATGAAGATCATGATATTGTGGTGCAGTATCCAAGTGGAAATAGGTCAGTAAATACATTATCTTCCTTACTTTAGTTTTAATCTCTATCGGAGATTGCAATGCAAGGCTGCTTTAAGGCTATGTATGTTGAATATTTGCAGCAGAGGTTTCTGCAGCAAAAAACAGTATGTTGGCAGGAAAAACGCTGCACCCCTTTATAGCTAGAGCAGTCATGGAGGTTTGTTGTATCCCTCTCTGCATGCTTGGATGCCACAACCCTGAAATTCAGGACTGGCTTGCGCAAGTCGGGCCCTTTCGGGGAACATTAGAGATTTTCCTGAGGGGTTTTGTTAATACATGATATTTAGAAAAATCACCAAACTGGAACTGCCCACTCAAATTGAAAAGGCAGCCTCAGATTGGTGGTGTGTACTGATCCATATGAAGATGATACAAGGTTTCCTGCCTATGCAGCTGGACATCATCCTGTAGTGCATCCTTGTGCTATCCTTCCCAGGTATGGGGCACACGTGATGTATAACACTATGAATAAGACCAATCCACAGTGCCCCGCTGCTCTTTGGTCTAGTTCTGATGCTCGCAAGCCCACTGTAAGTCCTTTCTGTGATAGAAAGGGTCAGTAAAGCACTCTGACCCATCTGCGGCTTTGCAGCCCTATTCTCAGAACACAGAGTGCATTGTAACTTACTGAAATCTTTCTATGGCAGTGAGTATTTAAAGGAATGTCCAATGCCGGGATACACTGGCCGTAATGAATAGGACAGGTGCACGATACATGCCATTCATGGACACATTTTGGCAGATATTTGCTAACTGAACATCAGAAGTGCTGCACCTCTGTGTGGAAATGAGCAGTGCCTTGCAAATTATGCTACTATACCCTTTCCTATGTTATTGAATCAGGCTCGCCTGACCTTGGCCCACACGTACATAATTGAGCCATTGGCACCCATATTCCTGGTCTGATTGCCCTTGGTCCAATTTTAGGCTTACCAGACATGCCATTTAGGTGTCACTGAACAAGTCCTACAGACATCACAATTTGACCTTTGTCATTTAGATCTTTCTTGCTGTCAGTACATCATCTTTAAAGCACTGCTCCAGCATTTTTTTTTCACCGCTGCAGTAGTGCTTTAAGGCTATGTGCACATGTAGCGTTTTTGCCTCATTTTTACGCGGCATAATCGCTTAACCCCTTAACCCCAAGGGTGGTTTGCACGTTAATGACCGGGCCAATTTTTACAATTCTGACCACTGTCTCTTTATGAGGTTATAACTCTGGAACGCTTCAACGGATCTTCGCAATTCTGAGATTGTTTTCTCGTGACATATTGTACTTCACGTTAGTGGTAAAATTTCTTCGATAAAACTTGCGTTTATTTTTGAAAAAACGCAAATATGGCGAACATTTTTGCAATTTTCAAACTTTGAATTTTTTATTCCCTTAAAACAGAGAAATATGTCACACAAAATAGTTAATAAATAACATTTCCCACATGTCTACTTTACATCAGCACAATTTTGTAACCAAAATTTTTTTTTGTTAGGAAGTTATAAGGGTTAAAAGTTGAACAGCGATTTCTCATTTTTACAACAAAATTTACAAAGCCATTTTTTTACCTACCAATTCACATTTGAAGTCACTTTGAGGGGTCTATATGGTAGAAAATACCTAAAAGTGACACCATTCTTAAAACTGCACCCCTCAAGCTACTCAAAACCACATTCAAGAAGATTATTAACCCTTCAGGTGCTTCACAGGAGCTGAAGCAACGTGGAAGGAAAAAATGAACATTTAACTTTAGTCACAAAAATGATCTTTTACAAACATTTTTTATATTTTCACAAGGGTAAAAGGAGAAAATGGACAGATAAAGTTGTTGTACAATTTCTCCTGAGTACGCCAATACCCCATATGTGGGGGAAAACCACTGTTTGGGCGCACGGAAGAGCTCGTAAGGGAAGGAGCGCCATTTGACTTTTTCAAACCAAAATTGGCTGGAATTGAGATTGGACGCAATGTCGCGTTGGTAGAGCCCCTGATGCGCCTAAACAGTGGAAACCCACCACAAGTGATACCATTTTGGAAACTAGACCCCCTATGGAACTTATCTAGATCTGTTGTGAGCACTTTGAACCCCCAAGTGTTTCACAAAAGTTTATAATGCCTGGGTGTGAAAAAAAAACAAAACAATTTTCCACAAAAAAATATTTTTTAGTCCCCGATTTTTCCTCAAAAAATTGGACCCCAAAAGTTGTCCAATTTGTCCTGAGTACGCTGATACCCCATATGTGGGGGGAAGCTGTTTGGGCGCACGGCAGGGCTTGGAAAGGAAGTAATAACGATTTAGAATGCAGACTTTGATGGGTGTCACGTTCCGTTTGCAGTGCCCCAGATGTGGGGGTTTCCACTGTTTAGGCACAAGTGACCCCATTTTGGAAACTGGACCCCCTAAGGAGCTTATCTAGATCTGTGGTGAGCACTTTGAACCCCCAAGTGTTTCACACAAGTTTATAATGCCCAGGCATGAAAATAAAAGATCCTATTTTTTTCCCACAAAAATTATCATTTAGTCATCAATTTTTTATTTTCCCAAGGGTAACAAAAGAAATTGGACCACAAAAGTTTTTGTCCAATTTGTCCTGAGTATGCTGACACCCCATATGTGGGGGGGGGGGAACCACTGTTTAGGTGCACGGCAGAGCTCGGAATGAAAGGAGCGCCATTTGACTTTTTCCAACCAAAATTGGCTGGAATTGAGATTGGACGCCGTGTTGCATTTGGATAGCCCCTGATGTGCCTAAACAGTAGAAACCCCTCACAAGTGACCCCATTTTGAAAACTAGACCCCGTAAGGAACTTGTCTAGATCTGTGGTGAGCACTTTGAACCCCCAAGTGCTTCACACACGTTTATAACGTAGAGCCGTAAAATTAAGAAATCATATTTTTTCCACAAAAATGATCTTTTCACCCCAATTTTTATTTTCCCAAGGGTAACGGCCCCAAAAGTTAGTGTTCAATTTGTCCTGAGTACGCTGATACCCCATATCCATATACCACTGTTTGGGTGCATGGCAGAGCTTGGAAGGGAAGGAGCGCCATTTGACTGTTTCAAAGCAAAGTTGGCTGGACGCCATGTCGTGTTTGGAGAGCCCCTGATGTGCCTAAACAGTGGAAACCCCCCACAAATGACACCATTTTGGAAATTAAACCCCTCAAGGAACTTATCTAGATGTGTGGTGAGAACTTTGAACCCCAGGTGTTTCACTAAAGTTTATAACGCCTGAGCATGAAAATAAAAAAAATCATATTTTTTCCACAAACATGATCTTTTAGTCCCCAACTTTTTATTTTCCCCAAGGGTAACAGGAGAAATTGGACCCCAAAAGTTGTTGTCCAATTTGTCCCGAGTACGCGGATACCCTATATGTGGGAGAAAACTACTGTATGGGCACACGTCGGGTCTCGGAAGGGAAGTAGTAACGTTTTGGATTGCAGACTTTGGTGGAATGGTCTGCGGGTGTCATGTCGCGTTTGGAGAGCCCCTGATGTGCCTAAACATTGGAAACCCACCACAAATTACCCCATTTTGGAAACTAGACCACCTAAGGAACTTATCTAGATGTGTGGGGAGAACTTTGAACCCCCAAGTGCTTCACAGAAGTTTATAACGTAGAGCCATAAAAATAAAAAAATCATAATTTTTTTCCACAAAAATGATATTTTCGCCCTCAATTTTTTATTTTTCCAAGAGTTATTTTGCAATTTGTCCTGAGTACCTGATACCACATATGTGTGGGTAAACTACTGTTTGGGCTCATGGCAGAGCTCAGAAGGGATGGAGCACCGCTTGACTTTTTTCAACCCAGAATTGGCTGGAATTGAGATCAGACGCCATGTCACATTTGGAGAACCCCTGATGTGCCTAAACAGTGGAAACCCCCCAATTCTAACTCCAACCCTAACCCCAACACACCCCTAAACCTAATCCCAACCCTAATCATAACCCTAACCACAAATCTAACCCTAAGGCTAAGGCTGTATTTCCATGGTCAGGAAACACAGCGCATTTGACGGAGCGGAAATTCCGCTCCGTCTAAGCCCCGCCCCCTTTCTGACGCGCGTTCTTTCCGGAGGTGTTCAGGACACCTCCGGAACACCTCCGGAAAGAACGCAGGGCTACATAGCCCTGTGTGAAATTCCGTTGCGGCGACGCAGCGTCGCCGCAATACGCTAGGACTTGCTGCGGTCTGAAAAGACGCGCCGCATGTCCGTTTACGCAGGTCTGCCACCTGCGTGTTGTTACGCATAGTGGAGACGGGATTTCTTTAATTCCCCTCCACTATGCTGTAACATCTGGACGCTGCGTGTTTGGCGCTGCGCCAGCGCACAGCGCCAAACACGCAGCGTTTCCTGACCGTGAAAACTCACCCTAAGTGCACACGTTCAGGAATGTTTGCAGAATATTCCTGAGCAAAAACGGACTTTTTTCGCTGTAAAAACGCGCTTTTTTGTTGCGTTTTTTTTTTGGCGCGGATTTGACGCGTTTTTACCCGATTTTTTTCCTGAACTTTCTAGGTCAATAATATAGCGGGAAAAACGCTATAATTCCGCAAAATGAATGAACATGTTGCTATTTTTTCCACGATGCGTTTTTTTCGCGGAAAAAAACGCACCATGTGCACAAAATTGCGGAATTCATTCTAAATGATAGGATGCTTAATTAGTGCGTTTTTGATGCGTTTTTCCCGTGAAAAAACGCAAATAATCCTGAACGTGTGCACTTAGCCTAACACACTCCTAACCCTAATCCCAACCCTAACCCTAATTCTAACTTTAGCCCCAACCCTACCCCTAACCCTAAAGGGAAAATGGAAATAAATACATTTTTTTAATTTTATTATTTTTCCCTTACTAAGGGGGTGATAAAGGGGGTTTGATTTACTATTTATAGCGGGTTTTTATGATTGGCAGCTGTCACACGCTAAAAGACGCTTTTATTGCAAAAAATTGTTTTTGCATCACCACATTTTGAGAGCTATAATTTTTGCATAATTTGGCCCACAGAGTCATGTGAGGTCTTATTTTTTGCTTGACGAGTTGACGTTTTTATTGGTACCATTTTTGGGCACGTGACATTTTTTGATCGCTTTTTATTACAATTTTTGGGAGATTAGAATGAACAAAAATCAGCAATTCATGAATTTCTTTTGGGGGGGTGTTTATACCGTTCCGCGTGTGGTAAAATTGATAAAGCAGTTTTATTCTTCGGGTTAGTATGATTACGGCGATACCTCATTTGTATCTTTTTTTATGTTTTGGCGCTTTTATACAATAAAAACAATTTTATATAAAAAAATAGTTATTTATTCGAACGTCCATGACAGCACTACAGAGAGAGGGGATCCGCCCCTTAGGAACAGGAAACCTACAGATATAAAAGGGCGGCACCTCTCCCACACATCAGTTGGTTTCCTGTTCCTAAAGGACGGGTTTCCTACAGATGAAGATCTTCAGGAGGACCCAGGCCGGCCGGTCGACCCAGGTAGCAGGGGGGATCTCCTACCTCGGCCGGTGCGGAGCCCCTGGAAGCGCCACGGTGGGTCCGGGTAGGATTCCACGGCAGTGTGCGGAGCAGGTGGAGCAGTATCCAGAGGATCTCTGTCTCCCAGCCAGCGCCGGTAGGTAAGTATTCCCCCCCCTCTCCCTGGTCCCGATGCCTTCTCCCTGTCCTCTCCTGTGGTCCTGTCATGGTGGGGGCCTCTTAAGGGGTGCAGCCGTGATTTTTTTTTTTTTTAAAAAAAAATATTTTTTTTATTTTAAAATTTGAATTTCCCGCCGCGTCACTGCTGTGAACGGCGCGGCGGGGTTTTTTGAATTTCCCGCCGCGCGTCACTGTTATGGACAGCGCGGCTGGGGTTTTTTGAATTTCCCGCCGCGCGTCGCTATGGACGGCGTGGCGGCGGTTTTGAATTTCCGCGCACGCACGTACACCCGGTTTTATTCGGGTTATGGACAGCGCGGCGGGGGTTTTTTGAATTTTAGCTATGCGGGGTGCGTGCGCGCTGTTGCAGCAGCGCGGCTGGGTTTGGGGGAGATCTCCGCTCGGAGGGGCGATGCAGCGGGGGATTATACTTACCTCCATCGGTACGGTGGGGTCCGTGCGAGCGGGGGAAAAAAGGGGGCGGAGTCTCCACCACCGAATCGGAAGTGAGACGCCGGCCGGCGTTTTTGAAAATTTTGGCGGCTGCATCATCAGACGGCGCCTGCTGTGGGGACGGCGGGGAGGTGCGGGGGGGGCCGTGGGGCGGGGAGTAGGAGGGGGTGGACCCCTGGCCAGACCTGCTGATCCGGATATCCGGGGGAGGATATAAGGAGCCTAGGAAAGAGGTAAAGCGCTTCTGCCCCATTTTTTACGATGGACACTGCAGAGGCTCCCTCGGTGCAACAGGAGAGCCAGCAGCAGCAGACAGAGCGCTCCTCTTCAATGGCCAGGAGCACCAGCCGCAGAAGTTCCGCAGCTGGGAAAAAGCCCCCTCCCCGTGATCCGGTACCTACTGCTGTACAATCTGGGTAAGAGATCGTCAGATTTAGAATACCCAGTAATACAGTTTTTTCCCCATTTTGTGTCTGTTACTAGGGGAAGAAGTGTTCGGTGAAAAGCAAGCACAGGGAATGTGCCTTTTGCGCTTGCCCTCTGCCTGACGCTTGCCCTAAGAGGTTGTGCCAGCCGTGCATGCAACAGACGGTAGGGCATTTTTAAGGGGAAGGGCAGGGGCATGGGATGACATAGTAAACCCCCCCTATGCCCCTTCCCTTTTTAGATAGCGGAGGAGACTCCAGATTTCACCGAAAGCCTGAAGGAGATAATAAGAGCAGAGTTGAAAGCGTCCTCAAGACACGGAGAATTTTCCAGGCGTAGAAATGTACAGTTTTATCTGATTCAGAGTCACCTGCCGCCCATGATAGGGGTGAAGTTGTGTCAGGACCCTCCTCGCCTTCCTCTTCGGCTTCCTCCTCGTCTTCTACGGAAGACGCTACCCGTTTTTGTTTTCCCTTGGACCAGATGGACAAATTTGTCAAATCAGTCTTATAGACAGAGAGTGGAAGAAGCCTGAAAAAAGAGGCTCCTTACCCCAAGCGTTTAAACGAAGATATCCCTTTGAAGATCCCCTGACGGGTAGATGGGATAAGGCCCCGAAGCTGGATGCAGCAGTGGCGAAGGCTTCTAAAAAATCCTCCATCCCATTCGATGATATGGGGTCTTTGAAAGATCCACTAGACAAGAAGGCAGACTCCTTCTTGAAAGGCACATGGGAGATGTCGGCAGGTGCCCTGAGGCCGGCGGTTGCAGCCACTTGCGCAGCCAGGTCATTGATGGTCTGGCTAGACCAGTTAGCATCCCAGTTAGCAGATGGAACCTCCAGGGGGTCAATTCGGAAGACCTTGCCAATAATTCAGAATGCGGCGGCTTTCCTGGCTGATTCCTCAGCGGACTCAGTAAGAATGGCTGCCAGAGCGGCAGGGCTGTCTAATGCAGCACGAAGGGCATTATGGCTGAAATGTTGGCCTGGGCGATATTCAAGCCAGATCTCGCCTCTGCTCCATTCCGTGTGACGGCGAATATCTTTTTGGCCCGTCCTGGACGAACTTTTAGAAAAGGCAGGGGACGACAAGAAAAAGTTTCCCAGTCTATCAACCCCTTCCTATAAAAGACCTTTCAGCAGAAGGAGGTTCAGCTACCGAAGGTCGTCCAGGGAACAAGCCAAATGGGATGAAAAGAGGCGAAGAGGTACAGGGTTTATGTTTAGAGGTCCACCTAGGGAAACAAAAAAACCCTCGCAATGACTAGCAATGCCGGTAGGAGGCAGATTGAAGGCCTTCTACCCGGCCTGGTCGGAAATCTCAAACAGTAGCTGGATCCTTAACATCATAGCTACAGGGCTGCGGTTAGAATTCTCCTCGGTACCTTGGGATAACTTTAAAATTACCCCACTCAGGTCATCGCCATCGGAGCAGGCCGCTCTAGAGTTGGAGGTTCAGGAGCTTTGCGCTAAGAAGGTCTTAGTGGAGGTGCCAGAAGCAGAGCGGGGTAAGGGGTTTTACTCCCCTCTGTTTTTGATCCATAAACTGGATGGGTCTTTTAGAACAATTATTAATTTGAAAGCCCTCAATAAGTTCCTGATTATTCACCCATTTAAAATGGAAACGGTCAGCTCAGCAATAAAGCTTCTGTTTGAAAATTGCTTTATCGTGGTGTTAGATCTGAAAGACGCTTATTACCACATACCGATCCATATGGAGCATCAGCGTTTCCTCAGAGTAGCAATCCAGATGGGGGAATCACTGCGACATTTTCAATTTAGTGCCCTTCCCTTTGGCTTGGCGGTTGCCCGAGTGTTCACTAAGGTTATGTCGGAGGTCATGGCCCACTTACGTGAATCAAATATGCTCATAGTCCCCTACCTTGACGACTTTCTTATCATAGGAAAGACGGCAGAGCATTGCCTAGAGCAACTGAAAAGAGCGATTTCTACCTTAGAGCGGCTGGGATGGCTAATAAATACCAAAAAGTCTCGTTTGAATCCGATGAGGGTTCAGCAATTTCTAGGGCTAATTCTGGATTCACAAAATCAGAACTGTAGTTTACCGTCAGACAAGTTAATTCGCTTACGGTACCAGGTCCTAAACGCTTCCAGTAACCCCTCCATGTCGCTTAGGAAGGCCATGTCTCTTTTGGGCTCCCTCTCGTCCTGCATTCCCGCGGTTCGGTGGGCCCAATTTCACACAAGGGCACTGCAAGCTGAGGTCTTGCTGTATCAAAATTTGCTAGGTGGTTACCTGGAAGGCCAGCTATCCTTGTCCCAGGCTGCTATAAGATCCCTGGATTGGTGGAAGAATGAGACAAACCTGTCTAAGGGGGTTCCCTGGGAATATGACATATCCCGAATAGTCACAACAGATGCTAGCCCCTCTGGGTGGGGGGCTCATATGGGGGACGTTATGGTTCAGGGCTTATGGGAGCAGGATCAAATTCAAATGTCTTCTAATATGAAGGAATTAGCAGCGGTAGAGCTAGCGATTAAAAAACTCCTTGTCTATCTACAGGGTCACCACGTTCGAGTGCTCTCCGACAATCGGGTCACAGTCGCATACATCAACCACCAGGGTGGTACTCGTTCCGGTCCTCTCATGGAAGTGGCAAGGCGCCTACTTCAGATAGCAGAACGACACTTTCTTTCTCTAACGGCTCTACATATAAGGGGAGAAGAAAATACCAAGGCGGACTTCTTAAGCCGCAATCTCCTGAGCCAAGGAGAGTGGTCATTAAAGACTTCCATCTTCGACCTAATTGTGCGGAAATGGGGTCTACCGGAAGTAGATCTCTTTGCTACCAAAAGCAACAGGAAAGTGAGACAGTTCTGCTCTCTGAATCCCAAAGAACGCCCTCTGGCAGTGGACGCTCTTCTATTACAGTGGGATTTCAATCTAGCCTACGCATTTCCTCCCCTGTCCTTACTTCCCCTAGTATTGAGGAAGGTCAGGAAGGACAGGGCAAGGATAATATTAATCGCTCCTTTTTGGCCCAGGAGGGCATGGTTTTCATGTCTCAGAAACATGTCGATAGCCGACCCGTGGGTCCTGCCGGATATTCCCGATCTGCTCTCCCAAGGTCCAGTCTACCATCCTCGAGTAGCGGGCCTCCACCTGACGGCGTGGATTTTGAACGGTCGCTGCTGAGAGATAAGGGGTTTTCTGCTAATGTAATTAATACTCTCCTTAGAAGCAGAAAAGAGGTTACAACTAGGATCTACGCTAGGACTTGGAAGAAATTTCTTCAGAGCTCGGCGGTTGTAGCAGGGGACACAACACCGATAACCCAGATTCTAGAATTCCTACAAAAGGGTCTGGACTTAGGTCTCTCCACAAGCACCCTTAAGGTGCAAGTTTCAGCTTTGGGGGCACTCTTTAGTTGCAACATCGCAAATAATTACTGGGTCAGTAGATTCATTAAAGCTGCGGGTAGGTCGAGACCCATAGTGAAGGTAAGAATCATGCCATGGGACTTGAACCTTGTTCTCACTGCTTTAACAGAGCCCCCTTTTGAACCTATATCAGCAGCATCAATAAAAATTCTTTCCCTTAAGACCGCTTTCCTGGTAGCATTAACCTCGGCTAGGAGGGTAAGTGACATCCAGGCACTATCTAGACTATCTCCTTACACTCAGGTCCTGAATGACAGGATAATACTTAGACCGGATCCGGCATACCTACCTAAGGTGTCTTCCGCTTTCCACAGAACACAGGAAATTATTCTCCCTTCGTTCATCCCTAATCCATCTAATCAAAAAGAGATGAAACTTCATACTTTAGATGTTAGAAGATGTCTGCTGCAATATTTGGCAGTCACTGATCCCTGGAAAAGGGACAATGCATTGTTTGTCTCTTTTCAAGGAATTAACAAAGGCCGTAGATTAACAAAGAGCTCATTGGCCAGATGGATTAGGGAAGCAATTTCTCTGGCATACACCTCGAGGGGCAAGCAGCCACCTGAGAGGCTAATAGTACTGCCACACTAAACAATCCCGCTAGCGATCACAATAACGACGCATACTAATGCGATCGCTAGCGGGATTGTTTCTATATCGCTAAATGCTACCGCATTTAGCGATATAGTTAACGACGCTATCGCCGTTAGCGATCTTCTTAACGACTTTAGCGGTACAAGAGTACCGCTAAATCGCTAAGAAAAGGTGCCACACAGCGATTAGATACTTACCCAGCGGGAGCGCCGACGAGAAAATAGGGTCCGGAACGATTCCAGCGACGAGCGAGATCACAGCAGGAAGCTCGTCGCTGGAAGCTGCCGCACTGAACAATATCGCTAACGGGATCGCTAAATAGTGACGTTTTTTAGCGATCCCGTTAGCGATATTGTTTAGTGTGGCATACCCTTAAGGGCGCATTCCACTCGAGCTGTGGCGACTTCATGGGCAGAAAGGGCAGAAGTTTCGATTGACCAGATATGTAAGGCAGCTACGTGGTCTTCTCCACACACGTTTTACACTCATTATAGATTAGATTTGGGTGCTTCCTCAGACCTTTCTTTCGGACTAAGGGTGCTGCAGGCAGTAGTCCCTCCCTAAGTAGTTATTACTCTCTGTAATTCTCTCTGTAGTGCTGTCATGGACGTTCGAATAAAGTCTAAGTTACTTACCGTTAACGGTATTTTTCGAAGTCCATGACAGCACCCTTACATTCCCACCCAGGTTCTATGTGCACTTCTTCCGCTTATGTAGTCCACATGTAATAAACAATTGATTAATGTTACTGTGTGATGCATACAATTTTTTTGCTGTATACCATTTAACCTTGATGTCCTCTTATGCTCTGTAATCCAACTGATGTGTGGGAGAGGGTGCCGCCCTTTTATATCTGTAGGTTTCCTGTTCCTAAGGGGCGGATCCCCTCTCTCTGTAGTGCTGTCATGGACTTCGAAAAATACCGTTAACGGTAAGTAACTTAGACTTTTTGCATCGCTTTATTCTGCGAGCTATAACTTTTATTTTTTTCGCGGATGATGCTGTATGGCGGCTCGTTTTTTGCGGGACAAGATGATGTTTTCAGCGGTACCATGTTTATTTATATCCGTCTTTCTGATCGCGTGTTATTCCACTTTTTGTTCGGTAGTATGATGATAAAGCATTGTTTTTTGCTTTGTTTTTTTTTAAGAGGTTCACTAAAGGGGTTAACTGGTGGGACAGTTTTATAGGGCGGGTCGTTACGGACTCGGCGATACCAAATATGTGTACTTTTATTGTTTTGTTTTTTTATTTACATGAAGAAATTAATTTATTGGAAATATTTTTTTTTTTTTCTTTATTTGGGATTTTTTTTTTTTACATGTGTGATTTTTATTTTTATTTTTTTAACTTTTTTACTTTGTCCCAGAGTGGGACATCACAGTATAGGGTCAGATCGCTGGTGTGACAGTGTGCACAGCACTCTGTCACACCAGCGATGTGACAGGCAGTGCTGCAGGCTTCCTCAGCGCCTGCTCTCAGCAGGCGCTGAGGAAGCCGCCTCCCTGCAGGACCTGGCGGCCATCTTGGATCCGGGGTCCTGCAGGGAAGAGGCCCTCAGAACAGCGCGGTCTGAGGGCCTCAGGGGAGCACGCAGGGAGCCCGCTCCCTGCGTGATGCTCCCCTGTGCCCCCGGTACACCCCGATCATGTTTGATCGCAGTGTGCCAGGGGTTAATGTGCCGGGAGCGCGCCTGATCGCATGCGACGTACTTTCCCGTCCCTGGTCTTATGGGCCCAGGTACCATGGACTGGCTATACCATAGTACGTCGCATGGCAGAAAGGGGTTAAAAAACGGGTACAAAACGCATCCCATGCAATCCTATGGGATTACGCATTGCTGTGCACATGCTGTGTATTTTTGCGGAGCATAATTGCTTTGCGTAAAAATAAGCAGCATGTCCATTCTTTTTGCGTAATCGCCGCGATTACGCCTCCACAGGATTAAAGTTTAAACGCCCACCATGCGTGAAGTGAGCGCTTCATGTGCGCTTGGTACTCAGGGTCTGGAGGAGAGGAGACTCTCCTCCATGCCCTAGGCACCATATTCCTGTCAAAAATAGAATTAAAATAAAAAATATTGATATTCTCATCTTCCGGCAGCCCCCGTAGTCTTCCCGCTCCTCAGTGAAGCTGCCGCCAAGTTACGTTCCCAGGAATGCATTGCGAGAAACACCCCAGATGACGTAGCAGTCGAGTGACTGCGACGTCGCAAAGGTCATTCTCGCAATGCATCCCTGGGAACGGGACTTGGTGGCAGCTTCGCTGAGGAGCGGGAAGACTCCGGGGCTGCCAGAAGGTGAAGAATATCAATATTTTTTTTTATTATTTTTTACTTTACTCATTTAGTAAACAGTTGGTCACACTTGTCAGCACTATGCTTGACAAGTGTGACCAACCTGTCAATCAGTTTTCCAAGCGATTCTACAGATTGCTTGGAAAATGCTAGCGTTCTGCAAGCTAAAAACGCTTGCAAAATGCTTGTTTTTTGTGGGAAAACGCATACTAATTACGTATGCATTTTACCCGCGGCTGGTAGTTGTGCAAATGCTCCGCAAAATTACGGAGCATTTGCGCAACCTGTGCACATAGCCTAAATGTTGGTCCCATGCCCCAGTCATTTATCGCCATCCGGTGTCTTCACCTTGTTTTTGCGCCAGTCTGGTCCCACAGCGCCATCTTGTGAGCGAGCTTCTGACTGTCTGGAAGTCAGAACCTACTTCGCAAGCTCTCAAGGCAAGTCTATGAAAGCCAGAACGAGGTACTCACAGACTTATGTTGATTAGTGACCTTCGTGTTGCTCCATGAAACACTGGAGCAGCCGGCAGGTCACAAACTGCAGGAGACTGACCAGATGTAAATGCCGGAAGTTGAGTATCGTATCAGACAGGGGGCAAGTGATTTGGATTTTAAACACCACTCCAACTGTGAAATAAAACAAACAAACGCTGGAGTGGTTCTTTGAGAAATGAATGTTCACTTGCTGCATGGTGTCTCCTATCCCTTTTTTAGGGGCCTTTGTAACCAGAAAATGAATATTTAGTCACTTTATCCGTCAGTGGTTTTACTGTTATGTCTGATTGTTGTATAATGGTGCTCGGATGTTCTGAGGACTGTAGATACGGGACATTGTGAGAGCTGGTATTCTTCATAGTTCCTTGTTACCAGTCATTGCAGAAAGTAATTGCACAACACTCAGGTTTAGGGTCGGCCTTCACTGGGAGTTTAATTGAACACTTCACATTTTGTAGCATAACACTGCTGCTGATTTCAGTTATACATAGGTTTCTGCATTTTCATCACTGTTTTTTAGCGTTCATACAACCCTTCATCAGGCTTAGAGGTAAAGAAATCCATTGAGAAATAATACAATCCGCTCTTTCCAATTAGAGGAGCTGATAGGGAATTGTAAATTATATTCATTTAGTGGTGACTTAAATAAATATAATCTCTATTATTGTCTTCCTTTTTACTTTTCATTCTGCTTATAAGTTGGTAAAAAACAGCCATAGACATTAATCAGTTTTCAACAGGATCAGAAAACAGACCAAAAGGCAGGGCACTACTGAATATGTACATAAAGTGCAGCACAAATTCATCTCAACTAAAAGCCGAGATCCTTAGATCAGGCATAAAACAGACATTTCATAACTTTCCCAAACTATTATGATAAAATATTCTGCACATCTTGCACTGAACTACTGAACTCAATTTATTATATATTTTAGAACAACTCTGTCTCCACAAAAGTGGACATCGACTCCACGACACTGACTAAAGGGTTGCTCCATCATTTTTATATTGGTAAACTATCTTAAAGATAGGTCACCAATATCAGATAACTGAGGATCCAGCACCCCGCACCTCCATCGGTTAACTGTTCTTGGTTCCAGCCTAATGTTAGCAGTTGCAGAGCTAAACATCACTGCTCCATCAACTGTGTAGTGGCCTCTGCCGAGAACTGCAGGCCCTCCCCTATTCCAATTAATAGGAGTGAATCTGGTGTACCTGGCAGCGACTGCTACACAGTTGACATGTAACTATGCTGTTCTGCTCTGCTAATGCTAACATCTCGCCGTCACCGACCACATCTGAACGGTTGGGGGTGCCAAGTGTCAGACCCACCCTATAAGCCCTCCATTCACATTGCATAGACATCAGCTGACCGCTATCACACGTGACGCCCCTCATATACAGGTGAGAGCTGCAGCAGTGGTTATATCTCAGAGACCAAAAGGATAGGCCATTGGAAATCTTACTAGCTGGAGCTATCTATCCCCGAACATCACCTGTTAAAGGCCCCCCCGTACACCTGTCAATCGATATCGGTGGGTTTATATGACTTTAGTCTAATATGTTTGTGGTTTCTCGCAATATCTTATACAGTTAAACCATAGTCCGCTAAGTGGGATTTCGACCCATTCTATGCTATTGTATTTTTCAGCACACATTGCATCATCATTATTTTCAAGTAACATATTTAGTTGATATACAGTAGGGATGAAGTCAGTGCTATCTATAGGGTTCATACAGTGGGTGAAATAAGTATTGAACACGTTACCAATTTCAGCTGCAGATGAAGGAAGGGAGACACACTAGACATTACTAGTGGGTAGGCGGAGCCCAGACGAGATAGACACCTCAGATTAAAAAGAGTGTTGACCGGCCCCTCCAGCTCGGGCTCCTCCTACTCAGCTCTCCAGTTTTCAATTTGAGGTCAGAGAAGATAGTCGCTGCTGGAAGCAGCTCCTCAGAAGATTTTATTATTTTTTATCGGACAAGAGACTTGGACTCACCAAATGTGGTCTAGAGGTCTCAGGGGTCTCAGCGCTGCTGGACCCCAACCTCTCCCTTGGCGGATCTGTATTACCCTATATGGTGGTCCCTGCAGAACCCTGCCGGCCCGGGGGGATGAGGATGGCTTCCCTGGCGAGGACGCAAACCGCGTGCAGGGGTCACTGCGATCCCCGCCCTGGGGGGAAGCATGGGCACGCGCCAGAAACCCGTGGGGGTCCCTGTGGCGCTTTCGGCTGGTGAGTACTCCACATTTTTATTGATGTGTGTGAGTGATTCAGCGACTGCTGCGGCAGCGCTGTTACAATATACATGCCGATGACTGTGTTTTTTGTCCGCAGGTGGATGCCTGCAGGACATAGAGAACGGGAGAGAGGAGTGCGCGCTTTTTTATTTGAATTTCGCGCCGCTCTGAGCGCGCGCTTTACGGCAGTCTCCATTTCCGGCTTCTCTCATGAAGCACACGGAGACACAGCGCAGCGGCCATTATAAGCAGGCTGAAGGCTCCCCGGACATCGCTCCCCTCCCCTCCCGGCAAGCGCTGCACCGCGACCAGCTGGGTGAGTAGCTTCTACCCGCAGGGCAGAAGTTTAACCCCCTCACCTCCACAGCGCGGACGCCTTTCTGAGGCACAAATGGGTGGCAGACTGCGCTGCCTGCAGCTGTTATCACAGGGGCTCGCACACCATTTTCATAAAAAGGTTGTGGGAGCCTGCGATATTATTATTGCCACTATTTTTTCCAAACGATCCCGAGAACGGCGCTTATTATGCGATCGTTTGTGTGATCATTTTTAAGGTCGCTAGTAGCTGCCAATCTGGGTGATCTCATTGACAGCGCATAAGCGGTTAGCGATCCCCTTAATGACTTTGGCGTTCATTGCGATCTACAAAACAGCGCAATTTTTTTTTAGCGATCTTGTTGAATTTTCTTTAGTGTGGCATAGCTGTCCTGCTGCTGCTGCTTTATAGAGGCACTGGGGGCTCGCACACCCTTTTCTTTATCAAGGTGTGGGAGTCTGCGACTTTAACCCTCTCTTAGGCGGTTAACTCTTAATGAGGGACAGCTGGGTAGCTCTCTCTTTAAGAGCTTTAACCCTTCAGCATGCTTTTTTTCTTTAAAGATACGCACTTTAACCTGCCGTATACTGTGCAAGGTCAGAGACCGTCTCCCAGATCTGCTACAGGATCAGTCTCGCATATCTGACACGCAGACCTCGACGGCGTCAAGCGCAGCGGTCGGAGGTTCCAGGGTGTCAAAATGGAGGCCCTCGCTAGTTTTTATCGATGGCCTGTCTGTCTTTCTAGATTATTGAGTGTCAGCTAGATCCTCTCAAGGAAGCGACACAAGCCGGTGCCTTCCTTCCCGCATAAGAGGAGGATCGGCAAAGGGACTCTTTTGGGCCGTTAAGAGGTTTTTATTGGAGGCGTTACAGTTACCGGAGGAGGTATCTGGACGTCCTGGTAAGTCGGCCCGGATGTTTTCAGTCGCGATCAGTTTTACCATCACTGGATAAGCTTAATGGGACAGTGGAGAAGGAGCGCCTGTGTCCAGATATTTGAGACACTGTATCCGTGTTCTACGGAGTTGATTGATTGATAATTGAATTCCTTATCCTGAAGGAATGTCCCTTTATCCCAGCTTAGCAAAATCTTCCCGTTAAAGGAAGGCGAGTCTGCAGGATCCGCTGGACAGAAAAACGTAGATAGCAGCAAAATCCATCTACGAGGCCGCGGGTCATGGATTCAGTATTAGACAGTGGACCGGGGACGCGGTTTCCAAGCAGAGTTTGCTATCTTTAACTTACAAGGTGGTCAGTTATTTGAGCCTGACCACACGGAGCTGATCGCAAAGGCAAAGGAAACGGTTTTACCGCAGCGCAGAGCTGTGACTTCTGCGTCTGGCAGGACTAGTGCCGGTAGTGTCGGCAATCCTTTCGGTCCAGGGGACGTTTCGGTCAGCCCTCTTGGGGATCGGGTCGTCCCTCTTTTTCAGGAAAAAAGACCTCTCAGAAATCTCGCACTCCCTGGAAACAAAGTTTCCGTCAAGACAAGCGGGAATCTGACAAAAAAAAAAAAAAAACCCCGCTAAAACAGATTGACGCCAGGTTTCCACTCGAGGGCTCTCGAGTGGGGGGTCGCCTGCTTCTATTCAAATTGACTTGGGTTTCCCACGTTCCGGACACCTGGGTGACGCGGGGTGTGTCGGCAGGCCACTTCATAGAGTTTTCTTCTCGACCCCCGGACAGTTTTTTACCATTCTCGCTTTCCGTCAGAGCCCGAGCTATGTGCCGCTCTGCTGCGAGAAGTCGACTCTTTTCTGCAGAAGGGTGTGATGGTACCGTTCCCACCAGAGGACAGGGGAAGAGGGTTTTATTCCAACCTCTTTGTGGTCCCCAAAAAGGAGGACAAATCTCGCCCCATCCTGGATTTCAAAAGATTGAATCGGCATGTCCACACCCAAAAATTTCGCATGGAGTCGCTTCGCTCCGTTATGGCAGCCTTGTCGCAGAACGACTTTTTTGGTGTCAATCGACATTCGCAGACGCTCATTTGCACGTTCCAATCGGAAGGGCTCACCAACGTTATCTTCGTTTTGCCCTAGGTCAGGACCATTACCAGTTTGTGGCTCTGCCATTCGGTTTGGCCTCAGCGCCCAGAGTTTTTACAAAAAATTCTGGCGCCTCTCAGGGCAATACTACGAAGACAGGGGGTCACGATTCTTCCCTACCTGGACGACCTTTGGATTGTGGCGTCCTCAAAGGAGGAGGCGGTGACGGCTCGCAATCTATCCCTTCAGCTCCTGGAGGACTTCGGGTGACTGGTCAATTGGGAGAAGTCGTCTCTGGAACCGTCACAATCATTTTGGGGATGCATGACACGGTAGAGCAGTGGTGTCCCTGCCTCCAGACAAGCAAGCATGTCTCTTTCGACATGCATGGGTGATGAAGCCTTCCACAGCAATGTCCCTTCGAAGATGTAAGCGTCTTCTGGGGTTGATGGTGGCTTCAATGGAGGTACTTCCGTTTGCCCAATTTCATTCCAGGGCCCTCCAAAAGTTCATTCTGAACCGCTGGGATCGGTCGCAGACCTCACTGGATTGCAGTGTTATCATCTCCCACAAAGTACGAGAGTCTCTAAGATGGTGGATACGTCCGAAAGAGTTATCCTTGGGGAAGTTTTTTCCTTCCTCCGAAGTGGTCGGTCATAACCTCCGATGCCAGCCTGACAGGCTGGGGGGGTTTCTGGAACGATCTCTGGACTCAGGGAGTATGGTCGTCGGAAGAGTCTGTCTTGCCGATCAACATCCTCGAATTGAGGGCGATTTTTCTTTTGCCTCCAACACTGGACGGTCCCTTTAAGCGGTCTGCCTGTCCGAGTGCAGACAGACAATGCGACGGCGGTCGCATATATCAATCACCAAGGCGGGACAAGGAGTTCCAGACTCATGGTGGAGGTATCTCGGATCCTGCTATGGGCAGAGACCAGAGTTCCAGCCATCTCTGCGATCCACATGCCAGGAGTTCAGAATATCACGACGGACTTCCTAAGTCGCGAGAAGTTGGATCCCGGAGAATGGAGTCTTCCTCCGGAAATTTTTTGCACTGCTGTGCTCCCGTTGGGGAACTCCCAAGTGGATCTGATGGCATCCAGGTTCAATGCCAAGTTACCGACATTCATGTCCAGGTACAAGGATCCGAAGGCTGTAGCGGTGGATGCTCTAGTGGCTCCGTTGGACTGATTCACACTAATCTATGTGTTCCCGCCGATTTCTTTGCTACCTCTGGTACTCCGTCGGATCAGACTAGAGAGAATCTCGGCTATAGTGATAGCCCCAGATTGGCCAAGGAGAACGTGGTTCTCGACACTGGTGTCACTCCTGGCGGCACCGTCATTTCCACTTCCTCTTCGCCCGGACCTGTTAACCCAAGGGCCCGTTCGTCATCCGGACCTGAAATCTCTGCGTTTGACGGCGTGGCTCTTGAGACCGAAATATTGACTCGTCGAGGTTTTTCAGCCGAAGTCATTGCCACTTTGCGAGCGGCCAGAGGTCCGGCTACTACATGGAATTTACCACAAGACTTGGGAAGCCTTCTTTTCGTGGTGTTCGGGTTCTTCAAGGAATCCGAGGTTTTTTTTTTTTTTTTCCATTCCCAATTTGTTGGCTTCCTGCAATTCGGGCTGGACAAGAGTTTGGCAGTGAGCACCCTGAGGGGTCAGGTTTCTGCTCTGTCCTTGCGGTTCCGAAAGGCTATCGCCTCGCGTAGGGACGTGCGTTTCTTTTTTCGCGGAGTAACCCGCCAGTTTCCACCGCGGAAGGCGCCTGTGTCTCCTTGGCGTCTCAACCTTGTTTTGGAGGCTCTTCAACATGGGCCTTTTGAGCTTATGGACTTTGTTAATTTTTCTTTGCTCTCTTGGAAGGTTGCCCTCCTAGTGGCGGTCACCTCTTTGAGAAGGGTTCCTGAGTTGGCGGCTCTTTCTTGCTCGCCTCCCTTCCTGGAGTTTTCACCCGGGTCGTGTAGTGCTACGCACACGGAGCGACTTCTTACCTAAGGTGGTGTCGCAATCTCATGATAACCAGGATATTGTGTTGCCCTCTCTTTGTCCGAGGCCAAGGAATGCGAAGGAACGGGCCTTGCACGCATTGGATTTGGTGCTGGCTTTGAAGTTCTTTTTGACTGTTACTCAAGGTTTTCGGAAGTCAAACTCTCTGTTTGTGATTCCAGCAGGTCGTTGGCGTGGTAAACGAGCTTCCAAGGACTCTATAGCTCGTTGGATTCGGTCGGCTTTTTTGGAGGCTTACCGACTTAAAAGCGAACCTTGCCCGATTAAGATTCAAACTCACTCCACGAGGGCTGTGGCTTCCTCGTGGGCCTTTCATCAAGGGGCCTCGGCAGCTCGGCTCTGCCGAGCGGCAACCTGGCTTTCTGTCCACACGTTTATAAGGTTTTATAAGGTGGACGTCAGTGTTTCTGTTGATGCGGCCTTAGGACGTAGGGTCCTGCAGGCGGCCGTAGTTTAAAGTTCTAGTTAACTTGTATTTGGCGCCTGTTGCGCATTTATCTAGGTTGTTGGGATTCTGCCTTTTTTGGTTTTTTTCCCACCCTAGTTTTTGGACTGCTTTGGGACGTCCCACTAGTAATGTCTAGTGTGTCTCCCTTCCTTCATCTGCAGCTGAAAGACGGATTTTGGTAAGAACTTACCTGTAAAATCCTTTTCAGCGAAGAAGGAAGGGAGACACACATCCCTCCCATGGCAGAAGTGTGTTGTTGTTTTTCAGATGCGGCGTGACCCTTCTCTGATAGCGATTATCTGGGCTGAGGTCGACGCGCTAAGGCTCTGTTCCAGCATCGCCAGCTCATCGCAGTGGTCAGGTCCAGTGAGTAGTACCTGGAACTGTGTGATTTTTGCCTACATGCATGCATAACCTGTATTTTTGTGTTTTATTCTCTGAAGTTTTTTCAGAAGGGGTTATGTTGCTCCGCTGGTGATATTGCTCTTCCTTAAGCTTGGTACAACTGGAGAGCTGAGTAGGAGGAGCCCGAGCTGGAGGGGCCGGTCAACACTCTTTTTAATCTGAGGTGTCTATCTCGTCTGGGCTCCGCCTACCCACTAGTAATGTCTAGTGTGTCTCCCTTCCTTCTTCGCTGAAAAGGATTTTACAGGTAAGTTCTTACCAAAATCCGTCTTTTCTAAGTAAGTATATTTCTAAAGGTGCTATTGACATGACATTTTCACCAGATGTCTGTAACAACCCATCCAATCCACACTGGCAAAGAAATCAAACCATAGATGTCCATAAATCAATCATGTGTAATAATGACAAATGACACAGGGAGAAAGTATTGAGTGTACTTACTGAAATGTATTTAACACTTCGAACAAAAGCCTTTGTTGGTGATGACAACAGCACGACGCCTCCTGTATGGAGAAACTATGCATTGCTTCAGGTGTGATTTTTGGCCCAATCTTCCTCACAAACGATCTTCATATTCTGATGGTGCCGTTTGGTCCTTCCATGAAATCTAAGCTTTAGTTCTTTCCTTAAATTTTCTATAGGATTCAGGTCAGGTGATTAGCTGGGCCATTGTAGCAGCTTCATTTATTTCTCCCTCGTCTCATTGGGGGACACAGGACTGTGGACTGTGGGTGTGGCTATTGCCGCTAGGAGGTCGACACTAAGTAAACCTAAAAAGATTAGCTCCGCCTCCATCGTATACACCCTGCTACTGGCCGTAGGCTAACTCAGTTTTTTGCTTAGTGTCCGTAGGAGGCACACGTCTGGTTTTTCCCTGACCTTTTTTTTTTAGACCACGAAGATGAGACAGGGGCGACGGACCCTATTGAAGGGGTCCGATATCCCCAAACCAGCAACAGGCGAGCACGTGCGAGTGTCGCCTCCACGTATCCTCTCCTGCGACGTGGGATGCCATGCCTGAGCTGATTCAAGGGCGATGTGTCTCTTAAAGGGCACCGATCTCCCCGCACCAACTTACCATCGACCACATGGAGTGTTACCTTCATGTTTCCTCGTCCGCAGCCAGGCCTATGCCGGACAACCTGCCCTGCCCATCCTTAGGGATTGAACCCATAGGATGCTCAGAGGCCTCTACATGGCGTCCGTGCAGCCCCCACTGCTTCACCACTTTTTAAAAGCGGATCATGCAAGGAGGCGGAAGGTTCCTCTCCACTTCTCTCCTAAGAGATGATGGATTGAGGCTTTCTCTTACCCTGTACCTTCCTGAAGTTTACCCTCGTCGCGGCGGCTTAGGCTGGGACGCGCACCTCGGTGAGTGTAAAGCTGGACAGGGGCATGGCGTCCGTGCTGATCGCACTGTACCTCCGCTGATAGAACAGCCGTACTACAAGGAGCTGGACGGCCCCTCTCCAGCTTCCTTTCAGAGGGACGGGTGGATTGAGGTTTTCCTGCATCGTCCCCTGTCACAGCAAGACTGTGGCTCGGCGCTACCAAGAGAAGCACTGGGGCTTTGCAACAGAGCGGCGGGACTCTGCTCCACATTATGTATCACTCCGATCACTGCGTGTACTCACACGTTGGAGGTGACCGCTGCTCCTCCACAGCTCAGTGGTAAGGGGCGCATTCCTTCCTTGGAGCCTCTCCTTCCGTATAGGGAGATCTACAAGCTCCGCCGCAAATGCTGGTGGTGCGAGTAACACCGCACGCCCGGAGCGCACCGCAGGCAAATAGGCGCGTGCAGCTCCAGCGGCGGCGCCGTCATCCGGCAGATGCCGAAACTTTACTCCCTGGCTTCGAGCTGTCCTAGGCCGCGGGCAGAAGTCCCGCCCCCAGCCGCGTCTACTTCCGGCGAGCCCGCCCCATTGTCTTCGGGCCGGCGCCGGAAATTTAGTCCACGGCTTCGGCCTACTTCAAGTAACCTCCGCCCCTCTCTGGGTTGCGGTGGTTCTTGGCATAACGGGATGGCTGTGTGGAGGCGCTGTCGCACTTGGCGATCGCATAAGCGGCTTCGCCGCTGCATGCCGCACGCGGCGGCGTCGCTGGCGGGGTCGCTGCTGCGTCATTGGAGGTACTGTCTCGCTAGGCGACGTCGCTAGCGAGATTGCTAAAGAGTCACCGATTTTATGGCGGTAGCGATCTCGTTGGCGGCGCGGCTGTGTGTGTCAAATGTACATGCGATGTGGCCCCTGCTGAGATGTCGTTGATCGCTTATGAACGTTCTGAGCCGTTTTTTTGGTTGTTGGTGTCCCGCTGGTGAGCCTGAATCGCTGACTGTGACACCCTTTATGAACGACTTTACCAGCGTTGCAGGTGGGACTAGGTTTTCCCGACGACCGCAGAGGTCGTTATACAGATCGCTGATCTCTGATGAGATCTTTGTGTTTGGAAGCTAACTAGCGATCTCGCCAGGTCGTGTCGTTTTCGTGATCGCTGGGGCGGTCGCTAAGTGTGACAGTGCCTTGAATCTGGCGATTGGGTGATCTCTCTGGCGATCTCGCTGGCGATATCGCTTGGTGTGACAGTGCCTTAACCACGGCTTCCTGGGAGTTATGATCCAGCCGCAGGCCGCTGCATTCATCCTCGAGAGTGCGCTGCTGGTCGCTGCATTCTACCGGTCGGCGGGCCAGGGTACGGACACCAGGGGCTGAGATGAAGTCGCCTGAACTCGTCAGATCGCAGCGGCTTGAGGCCGGGCAAGTACCGGGATGGGAGGAATCTCTGGTCCAGTTGACGCATGTGTATATATGTGTGCGGTTTGTATCACCTGGGTCGTCCAGAGCCTCAGCTTCAGTCGGCTCTGGTTCACGGTCTCCTTCCCTTCAGGTGCAAGACCGCAAGGTTCGGATTAGGATTCGGAAAGGTCCCTTGATCTGCAGGCACCTAGTGACCGAGAGACAATTGACAGTCTCCTTGAAGCCGTAAACCAGACTCGGGTCAACTGCAACTCTAGGCTGAAGTTGCCTGCGCTCGTCAGATAGCGGCCACTAAACAGCTTGAGGCTCGAGGATTTTTCGATAGAGGACGAACCCACCCTGTCTGCCGGAAAGAAGATGTGTTTTAAGCAAGCCAAGCAGGCTCACAGGGTCTTTGGCTCTCATCCTAGATTCAAGGAATTTGGCGCCACCGAGAGTAGCCAGACAAACGCTTCTCTGTGTACAAAGCTATCAGTCCTTTTGCCCCGGACCTCCTTGAGTGTGGCGTAATCTTCCGCCGTTGATTCCCCCCATCTCTCGTTTGGCGTCTAAATCACCGCTTTCCCTCCCTAGTGGGTCCTCTATAAAAGATCCGACTGACCGTCTCGTTGAGACCTAGCTCGGTCAGTGTTAGAGGCATCAGGTTCTGCGCTCTCCCCTTCTTTTGCGGCTGACTAGGTAGCCAAGGCTTGGATGTATTGGTCGTAGTCCCTGACTGAGGCACTACGCGGTAGGGACGTTCCTTCAGAGATATTCAAAATCATCCATCAGATCGCTTTTGCGGGGAGCAGCACGGTAGCTCAGTGGAAAGCACTGGCTCTTTGCAGCATGTGAGTCCAGGGTTCAGATCCCACCATGGACGACTTCTGCAGGGAGTTTGTATGTTCTCCCTGTGCTCAGGTGACCTGCCACCAATGTACCAAGGACATACAGGTAAGCGTTAATTATGGTATAAGGAGAGCCTTACGGTTGAGACTCTGGTGGGATGTCAACTGCCATTTTAAGCTAACGCAGCAGCTAAGCAGCTTGGGTCGACTCAACCTCAAAGAACTCCCTTACTCCCTTGCCCTATCGGAGTGGCCGATTTTTCGGCGAAAAATTGGGTCAGTTTATATCCAATATCACTGGAGGGAAGAACAGTTCTCTCCCTCAGCAGAGGATTAGGCAGCCCTTTCGTCGCAGGCCTTAGGTGCAATTTAAGGCTTTTCACAACCACTGGTGAGCCACGGCGACAGGCCCGGTGGTGCAGTTCACCCGGCCAGGCCCAGGGACTCAGGTCTAATACAGGACCAATCCATTGGGAAGAATGCGCTCCCATCAGCCGAGATATAGGGGATCTAGATCCCAGGGATTTTCGACTAAAGGGCTGGAGGCAGAGTCCAGTCCGTCACTCCACAGTAGGTGGCCGCCTTCTCCGTTTTCGGCCTGCCTGGTTCGCACTCACCTGCGACAGGTAGGTGAGGGACATAATATCCTTAGGGTACAGGATAGAATTTGTCAGTTTCCCTCTAACGAGGTTCGTTTCCTCTCGTCTCCCCAAAACAGAGACTCAGGCTCGAGCCTTTTTCAAGGCCATCGGGTCCCTTCAACAAGCCGGCGTAGTCGTACCAGTACCATAGGATGAAGGAGGCTTGGGTTCTACTCCAACCTGTTTGTAGTTCCCAGAAAGGACGGTTCCTTGAGACCCATTTTGGACTTAGAACGCCTTAATGGCTTCATCGGGCTGCGACACTTCCGGATGGAGTCTCCCCCGCTCAGTCGTAGCGGCCATGGAAAGGGGGGAGGTTTGGCATCAATCGATGTCCAAGACGGTTGGACACTCTGTGTCGCCTGGGATGGTTAGTGAATTCCAGGAAGTCGTCTTCCCTGCCGTCTCGGAGGATCACCTTTTTGGGGATGATCTTTGACATAGGGCGGGAGTTGACAATTCTCCCACGGGAGAACACCTTACTTCTTCGCCGAGAGATCCGGGTCCTTCGCCGGCCTGTCCCCCACACGATTTGATTCTGCATGAGGGTCTTAGGGAAGATGATGGCGTCAACAGAGGCAGTACCTTTTGCGCAGCTCCATCTTCGTCCTTTGCAGCACGCTCTCCTCAAGGTTTGAGACAGGAGTCCTTGCTCCCTAGACCGCCGATGCCGGTTGTCTCCTCAAGTCAGACTGGCTCTGGTATGGTTGACGAACTCGTCACTTCAAAGGGCCTTTCCCCCTGTCCATGGGCTGGTAGGCCCGACAGACCCCAGCCTTCTCGGATGGGGAGCGGTGTTTCTCCACCACACAACCCAGGAACGTTGGTCTCAGCAAGAGTCAGCTCACCGGACCAATATATTAGAGATTCGAGCAGTTAAGCTGACCCTGCGGTGCTTTCGTCACCATTTGGCGGGCCACACCATCCGTATTCAGTCAGACAACGACACGGTCGTGGCTTACATAAATCATCAGGGGGTACCTGAAGCAGGGCGGCCATGCTCGAAGTGAAGCAAGTCCTAGGATGGGCCGAGCGGAACCACTCGGTGCTGTCGGCGGTACACATTCCCGGCGAGCAGAACTGGGCAGCGGATTTCCTCAGCTATCAGGGTCTGGCGTCCTGGGAGTGGTCCCTACATCCTGACGTATTTCAGCGGATTTGCCGGCGCTTGGGCACACCAGATAGTGATCTGATGGCCTCCAGGAACAATGCCAAGGGGGCCAGTTTTGCCTCTGGGTACAGAGATCCGCAGGCAATTGCGGTGGACTTTCTGGTTCTGCCATGGAATCAATTTCACCTCCCATACTTATTCCCTCCGCTAGCGTTGCTACCCAGGGGAATCGAGAAGATCGAGACAGAGGGAGGCCTGGCGATATTAATCGTTCCGGATTGACCTCTTCGGTCCCGGTAGGCAGATCTGGTGCAGCTGCTCACCGACGTACTGTGGCGACTACCAGATCACGCAGAGCTTCTCTCCCAGGGCCTGGTTTCCCACCAGAACTCAGGAGCCCTGTGTTTTGACGGCCTGGCCTTTGAATCTTGGATTCTATCCCAGGCAGGGTTCTCCCAGAGAGTCGCTACCACAATGACCAAACGCTCGAAGGCCGGTTTCAGCTCGGGTTTATCACCATATTTGGAGGGTCATTGTTAGGTGGTGCAATGAACATAGTTATTCCCCGCTACAGTTCTTGATTCCCAACATTCTGGCTTTTCTCCAGGCCGGTCTAGATGCAGGTCTAGCTCCAGGCACTCATAGTAGACAAGTATCGGCTTTTGTCGGTACTTTTTTTCAGCGTAGAATTGCCACCAATTGGCAGGTGAGAACCTTCATACAGGGGGTTGTCCATATAGTACCCCTCTACAGGGTTCCCCTAGACACCTGGGATCTTAACCTGGTGCTGGGAGTCTTACAGGAATCTCCATTTGAGCCCTTTCGGGAAGTATCTTTAACGTACCTCTCCTGGAAGGTCGTGTTTTTTGATAGCCATAACTTCCATTAGGCGGGTCTCGGAACTGGCAGCTCTTTTACCGAGCCCCATACTTACTCTTTCACCAGGACAAGGTGGGGCTTAGACCTAATTTGCCCTTTTTACCAAAGCTCGTGTCATTCTTTCATATCAACGAACACATTGTTTTGTCCTTGTTCTGCCCGACACTAACGCATCGGGTGGAGAAGGCTCTCCATACGCTAGACCTGGTGAGAGCGCTCAGGAGGTATGTATCGCGGACGAGAGCAGGTTTGTAAGGCGGCAACCTGTTCTAGCTCGCATACCTTCTCCAAGCTTTATAATATCCATACCCAGGCTTCGGCGGATGCGAGTCTGGGTATAAGGATTCTGCAGGCGGTGATGGCACACCGATAGACTATGCCTGACATGATGACTAACACTGTGTAAGCGGTCTACCACCCAAGGGACTGCTTTAGGATGTCCCACAGTCCTGTGTCCCCAATGAGACGTAGGAGAAATACGGATTTTTGTGTTACTCACTGTAAAATCCTTTTCTCCGAGACGCTCATTGGGGGACACAGCGCCCACCCTTTTTTTAGCCATATGGCTTTATTTAGATTTAATTTTATGTTCTTGGTGGGTTTTTCCTGTGGTGATGTTGATTTATGCTTCGTTCTACTGCTTTTGCACCAAACTGAGTTAGCCTACAGCCAGTAGCAGGGTGTATACGACGGAGGCGGAGCTAATCTTTTTTTTAGGTTTACTTAGTGTCGACCTCCTAGCGGCAATAGCCACACCCACAGTCCACAGACCTGTGTCCCCAATGAGCGTCTCGGAGAAAAGGATTTTACGGTGAGTAACACAAAAATCCGTATTTTTCTGAAACCAATAGGTTTTCCTTGTTTGTGTGTTTGAAATCATTGTCTTGCTGAAATGTCCGCCTACATTTCATGTTCATAATCCTGGTACATGGTAGCAGATTTTTATCAAGAATGTCTCTGTACATTTGTCCATTCATCCTTCCTTCAGTCACATGACGTTTTACTGTGCTGTATGCTGAAAAACTGCCACACACACCATGATGTTCCCACCTCCAAACTTCACTGTTGGTATGGTGTTTTTGGGATGAAATGCAGTGCCCTTTGGCCTCCAAACATGCTGTGTATGATGGCATCCAAAGAGTTCAATTTTGGTCTCATCTTACCAGACTATATTCTCCCAGTATTTCACCGGCTTATCTAAATGTTTCTGAGCAAACTTTAAACACACTTGGACATGTTTTTTGTTCAGCAATGGAGTCTTGCGTGGTGAGCGTGCATACAGGCCATGGAAGTTGAGTGCATTACTTATAGTTTTCTTTGGAACAAATGTATCTGGTGGTTCCAGGTCTGTCTTTAGCTCTCTACGGGTGGTCCTTGGTTGTTGAACGACTCTTCGGATAATTCTTTTCAGTCCTCTGTCTCCTCATACTGGCATGCCTTACCTAGCTTGTCACTCTCCAAAAGGAGAAACCTTACATCTTAGATCCCACTCCTCTGTGTGAAATCTTGCGGGGAGCACCTTGTCATGGACAGTTTATGGTGAAATGATGTTCTTTTCACTTCTGGATTATTGCCCCCAACAATGCTCACGGGAACCTTCAGTTTAGAAATTCTTCTGTAATTAATACCATCAGTAAGTTTTGCCACAATAAGGTTGCGATGCTCTTGAGAGACCGCTCACTGGTTTTACCCATCTTTAGATGTTTCTTGTGGGACATCAGTTGAACCAGCTGATATTATTTTTTGCTAAGTGGCAGGATTGCTTTCTAATTACTGATAGCTGGTGTCATGACTTTCCATGGCTTTTTGCACACCTCTCTCCATGTGTTCAATACTTTTTCCCAGTGTCATTTCTCATTATTACACATAAATTAATTTATGATCATCTATGGTTTGATTTCTTTGACTGCATGGATTGGATGGGTTGTTACCGACATCTGGTGAGCATTTCATGCCAATAGCACCTTTAGAAATATATTTACTTAGAAAATTGGTGATGTGTTCAATACATATTTCAACCGCTGTAGATTTTATAAATACAAGACAAGCCAATATACTGTCTGCAAAAATGCTTTTCTGATAATCTGATTGTACATGTAATTTTATGGTTCCTGATTTAATAGAGAGTAGTGTGTTTCAAAATTGGAATCTACAATTTCTAATTCATTCCTAGATGGACCTTTAATCCCGCTGTTCTGACCAAAGCCAATGTCGTCCGAAGTGGGGATGCTGCACAAGGGGCTGAAGGAGGAACATCGCAATTTCAAGTGGGCGATCTTGTACAGATATGTTATGATCTAGAGAGAATAAAACTACTACAAAGAGGGCATGGAGAATGGGCGGAGGCCATGCTTCCAGTAAGTTGTCTTATTTGCCTGTTTTATTGCACTTTTAACAATAATATTTTGAAGTGTCTACTAAACCATTAGGTTTTTTTTTTTTTTTTTGCTGAGAATCAAATGGACAGTGATATCTCTCTAAGGTGTTTTCTTATTTATAAGAAATGAGAAAAAAATAAATATACTGAGAGAGTCCTTTTGCCAGGTTTTTTTTATGTATGCATGCTCTGGAAAGGTTTCTGTCAAATATTCTGAAATTACCTGTAGGGCTCTAAGCACCTGATTAAATGCCGTTTGCATCAGTGGGGCAGGTATGGATCAGTATATCCTTTTTATATCCTTTTATATTTTATGGTTGCTTCTATTTACGTGTCAGAGTTTGCATGTCTTATGGTTTACAGGGGCATGTAACCAGAGATTTTCTTGACATATGTGCTCAATATTAAAGGGAAGGTGCTGTGATATTAGTTTTTGTATTAATAATTATTGATTATATAATCAATTCATTTTAATACAAAGTGAAATTAATTACTTTAATATTTTTATAAATTTTTACTCAAGCCACTTGTGGCTGCCATTTTCATTTGGTGGTGGTGTAAGTGTCCGAGCACGAAACTTGCACAACTCACGGCAGCCCTGGGCATAAGAGACTTGGGTTAGACGTTGACCGCATCTCTTGCATTGAGGTGGCTCCCTTCTGCCTCTTTTAGCTGTGACCTGGGCACACCCCATGGGCTGTCCAGGTCACAGCTGTGGGAGGAGAATGCGGCCATTTTGTTGTAGCAGTGTATGCGTGAGCTTAATTTTCCCCTGTCATCTGCTCAATGCGTGCGATGATAGGAGCTGGATGGGGGAAAAGATGCTTCGGAGTGAAGGTCTGGGATGAGTATCTGCGGCGGGGAGCGGTGATCACAGCCTGTAATTAGTATAACAGTACAGACTGCAATCTCTGCTGACCTGTTCAGAGCACAGTAGGGAGATGGTCAAGCTATTGTACTCTGAACACAGATGATAGGACTCAACTCTGCATGGGAGTGCAGGGAAGTTAAGTACAAGTGTTTTTTTTTTTCTTTTTCTATGCATTGTATAGATGAGGCCATATACACCAGGCTGGAGGGGCACTATGTGGGGCCATTATACAGGTGACTGATGAGTGGTGCAGTTACTGACCTCACCTCTCATCTTAGCCGCTGGGTCTCGCGGAGCACCGCGGGATTTGAAATGACTGCTGTTACAGCCTATGGAGTGTTGCCATGGATTACGTCGGACCTGCGTGGGAATTTTTTGTTTTCTAATAAATTGGAGAACACGGGACAGTGTCTGGTCTTTTTCTCTCTTTTTATTTTTTTCAAGTTTCCATATGTGGTCTGTGGTGGACCTGCATAGGTTTTTTTTTTCCCCAAAAAACAAATTGGTGAACCGGTGAAAGTGTCAGGGGGTGTTTTTTCAAATAAAATTAATTTCTCTGCCTGTGTTGGGTTTTTCATTATTGGATTAGTAGGCGTGTGATAGACACCTCTCCATTACTAACACCAGAGCTTGATGTCAGATGTGAGTTTTGACAAATAAATCCTGTCGTCATCCCCAACTACCATTAACCCGATTGCCACCGCACCAGGGCAGTTGGGAGAGCCTGCAAAGCGCCTGAATTGGCGAATCTAATATGATGTTCCACTTCTGGGGTGGCTTTGGGCTGGTAATTTTTAGGCTGTGAAGGGCCCAACAACCAGGGACCTTTCCAACCTGATAATATCAGCTCACAGCTGTCTGCTTACCTTGGCTGGTTATCAAAAGGGAAATAATTTCTAATGGAGCAGTGGTGTAATGTATGACCCCGCTCCGTCCACTTTTATGGGAGCAGTGGTATAATGCATGACCCTGCTCCGTACACAATATTACTGCACCCTGCACATATTACACCAGTGCTCATCCACTTCTCTGGGAGCAGTGGTGTAATGTGTGACCCTGCTCCCTCCATTTATATGGCAGCAATGGTGTAATGAGTGGCCCTGCTCCACCTACTTCTATGGGAGCAGTTATATAGTAGATGGAGCTGAGTCACGTATTACACTATTACTCCCTTAGAAATGCGTGACCCTGCTCCCATACATTAGATACTATGTATCTAATCCCATCCTGTGTGATACACTCCGCTGAGCTCAATATCTAGTCCCATTGTGTGATAAACTACCCTAAGCCCTGTATCTAATCCCATCGTATTACTCTAAGCGTATCTAATCGCGCATGTGATTCACTCCAGAATCGGTGCGGCCGGACGTCCTCGATGACGCTGTCAATATGACTGGCAGTCACCTACCAAATGCGAGATACTCCCCAGAGTGGTCTATCTAGTCCTATCATGCGCGATACACAGCAGACCGGTGTATCTAATCCCATCATGCGCGATACTCTACAGACCGGTGTATTTAATCCCATCATGCGCGATACGCCCCAGACCGTTGTATCTGATCCCCTCATGCGCGATACTCCCCAGACCGGTATATCTAATTTCATCATGCGCGATACGCCCCAGACCGGTGTATCTAATTTCATCATGCGCGATATGCCCCAGACCGGTGTATCTAATTTCATCATGCGCGATATGCCCCAGACCGGTGTATCTAATCCCATAATGCGATACACTACACTCAGCCCTGTATCTAGATACATGCAGTGTGTCATGTGCTGTGAATAATCCCAGTGTGTGATACTCTCCACGTATATGAGCTCAGTTTATAATACAGCGAGCAGCATGAACTAACAGAATAGATGCTGCCGGTCGTCCTCAGTGACAGCCTACTTGTCAGTATCACTGGCAGTCCCCAACAAAATGGCTCCGCAATGGCTCTGCTCTGTGAGCCTAAACTACATCCTCTGTTATTACAAACACCTAGTAACGGAGGAGAGAAGTCACACGTGATCAGACCCCGCCTGCATTTACTACTGTCGCAGTACGAGCTAGCAGTTCATATTTCAGCAGCTGCTCTGCCTAGTGTTTAAAAGTGGGAATACCAAACATTTTACAATTATTTTTCAGATTTTACTTATCGATCACCGGCAGAGCAGGGGATAATGATGAGAGCCGAGTTCAGCACCCGGCTTCTTCCCTGGCGCCAATGTGTGTCACATGGATGACATACATGTGTGTTATGTGCACGTGTGCGGGACGTTTTGTGGCCCGTGCTGACATTAAAAAACGGACATGTCAGCGTGTTTTGCCCACGGACACACGGCCCATGGAAACACACTGACATGCCCGTAGAATGTAAGTCCGCAAGGACAGGGTCCTCTCCCCTCTGTACCAGTCTGTCATTGTAAATTTGTTTACTGTAAACGATATCTATAACTTTGTATGTAACCCCTCTCATGTACAGCACCATGGAATTAATGGCGCTATATAAATAAATAAATAATAATAATAATGTGCACAGATCCATTCACTTGAATGGGCAAATAGCGCTTTGTTCCTCCCGAGTTTCTCCGCATGGTTAAGTAGCACTGTACAGCCACATATGGGGTATTGCCACGTTCAGTAGAAATTGTGGGACAAATTGTGTTGCCATTTTTACCCACTTCTTGTGTGAAAATGTAAAATCTTCGGCTAAAACAATATTTTGGTGGTAAAAATGTAGTTATTTTGTCTTCACTGCCCAATGGTATAAAACTCTGTGACACACGATATAATCACTTCACCCCTAGATGAATTCATTGAGAGGTGTAGTTCGTAAAATGGGGGTCACTTATGGGGGGGAGGGTGGTTCTGCTGTTCTGGCACCGCATGGGCTCTCCCAGTGGGTCATGGCATCGCTCCTTGCCTTCTGAGCTTTGCACTGTGCCTGAAAAATATTTCCCGATTACATGTAGCGTATTCGCGCACTCAGGAAAAAATGGACCTCAGTTTGTGGTAAAAAAAATATTTCCTACTAACCCTTGGAAAAAACAAAAACTTGGCTAAAACAAAATTTTAGTGGTAAAAATGTAATTTATTCTTTCTTCACCGCTCAGTGGTATAAAATTCTGTGAGGCACATGTGGTGTCAATATGATCACTGCTAGATTAATTCATTGGGGAGTGCAGTTTGTAAAATGAGTTCACATATAGGGGGTTTCTGTTGTTTTGGCACCTCAGGGGCTCTGCCGATATGACATGGCACCCTCAGACCATTCCAGCAACATCTGAACTCCAATATGGCGCCTCTTCCCTTCTGAGCTTTGCACTGTGCCTGAAAAGTAGTATTCCTATATATATATATATATATATATATATATATATATAATACACACACACACATAGGGGTATCGGTGTACTCAGGACAATTTGCACAACAACTTTTGAACAACCAAAGGATCATTTTTGTGGAAAAAGTATTGATTTTTTTTTTTATTTTCATGGCTCTACGTTATAAAGCACTTAGGGGTTGAAAGGGCTCACCACACTTCTAGATAAGTTCCTTGGGGGTGTCTAGTTTCCAAAATGGGGTTTCCACTGTTAAGGCACCTCAGGGCTCTCCAAACACGATATGGCGTCCGATCTCAATTTCAGCTAATTTTGCGTTGAAAAGTCAAATTGCGCTCCTTCCCTTTCGAGCCCTGCCGTGCGCCCATACAGTGGTTTACCCCCACATATGGGGTATCAGCGTACTCAGGACAAATTGCACAACAACTTTTGGGGTCCATCTTCTCCTGTTACCCTTGGTAAAATAAAAAAAAAATTGAATCTCAAGTAATTTTTTTGTGAAGAAAAGTTAAATATTTTTTCAGCTGCAGATGGAAGGAAGAGAGCCACAGTAATTCATTACTGATGGGTAGGCGGAGCCCCAGATCAGGATGACACCTCAGATCAAAAGCGTGTTGACTGGCTGGCTCCTCCAGCTTGGGCTCCTCCTACTCAGCTCCTTCAGTCTAAAATTTGAGGTCTCAGAGGATGGTCGCTGCTGGAAGCAGCTCCTCAGAAGATTTTATTATTTTTATCGGACAAGAGACTTGGACATGAGTCTGAAAGGTCTCAGGGGTCTCAGCGCTGCTGGACCCCACCTCTCCCCTGGCGGATCTGTATTTTACATAAATAGTCCCTGCAGAATCTTGCCGGCCCTGGGGGACGAGGTTAGCTTCCCTGGCGGGGACGCAAACCGCACACTGGGGTCACTGCGTTCCCCGCCCTGAGGGGGAGCATGGGCACAAGCGCCACAAATCCTGAGGGGTCCCTGTGGCGCTCAGCTGGTGAGTACTCCACAATATATATAAAATGTGTGAGTGCTTTAGCGACTGCTGTGACAGCGCTATTACATGTGTATTAATGTACTATTAGCGCTGCGGTGGCAGCGCTCTGACATGTGAATGTGGTGTTTCTGTGCAACTTTTGTCCGCAGGCAGATGCCTGCAGGACAGGGGGGGAGCAGGAGTGAGGAGTTTTGGCGCTCATATTTTTGAGCCGGGGGGCGTGGCTTCACGCTTCCCGGTCTTTCATGCAGGAAGCGCGCGATTGCGCTTCTCTTCCGGCTCCCTCAGCACGGCGGCCATTAAAGGGACTCCCGGGCTCCTCAGACTCCGCTCCTCCCGTCTCAGGCACCAAACCAGCTGGGTGAGTGGCATTGTTTCCTCACCCCACAGCGCAGATACATAGCGCTATTCTGCAGCTCGGTCTCACATAGAGACCTTGCTTTCTCTTACAGCCTGCGACATTAACCCCTCTTGAGGGTTTACTTGGCAACAGCTGGGGTAGCTCTATATTTAAGACTTAACCCTTCAGCGTGCGATTTTTGCGTTCACTAAAAAAAAAAAAAAAAAAAAAAAACTGCGTTTTTTTCAGGTTTTCTGACATTTGACCTGCTATATACAGTGTGAGGCATGTCGGAACAGGGTTCAGAAGGCGCGGACCATATTCCAGTTCCGCTTCGGCAATCTGGTACGCAGTCCTCCACAGCGTCTAGCGCTGCGGTTGGAGGTCACAGTGATGCAAAATTGGATGCTATCGCCAGTTCTATTAATAGCTTGTCTGACCTTTTGAGTCAATATGTGTCAGCTAGATCCTCTCAGGACAGAAAGCGACACAGACCGTTACCATCCTTCACCCGTAGCGAATCAGATGTCTCTGATTTAGATTGTGGAGAGGGTTCTCCTTTAAGTTCAGATGGGGAAATGTCAGATTCGGACAAGGAGGAACGGCGGGGGCTTTCGTCCCTTGTGAGACGTACAGAGGCATTTATTGAAGCCATGAGAGAGGTTTTACAGTTACCGGAGGTGGTAACTAGTTTACCTGGTAAATCAGCACGAATGTACCAGGAGTATCGTACGTCACGATCAGTCTTGCCAGATCTAGATGATCTTAACAGTGCAGTAGAAAAGGAACGTCTGTGTCCGGATAAACGTTTTCACGGAACACGTTTCTTTGACGCACTTTATCCGTGTTCCACAGAGTCGAGAGATAATTGGATTCCCTCTCCTGAAGTGGATTTTTCCTTATCCCAGCTTAGTAAATCCTCACTGCTTCCTGTTAAAGGGAAGGCGAGTTTGCAGGATCCATTGGACAGAAAAACGGAAATGGCGGCGAAATCAAATTATGAGGCCGCGGGTCATGGATTCAGAGCGGTACTAGGATCCATGTGTGCTTCTAAAGCTTCTATAAGCTGGTTGGACCTTTTACACAAGGCGTGGAAAAATGGATCTCCGTCATCTGAGATGGAGGAGATTTTCGAATGGTTGGACACTGCAGTCCGATATATCTATGATGCAGGTCTGGACACTGCGTCGCTTCTGTCCAGGGCGCAGGCTTCGGCGATCACAGTCAGAAGAGCGCTGTGGCTCAGACAGTGGGCTGGGGATGCGGTCTCCAAACAAGGTTTGCTGGCCTTAGCTTATAAAGGTGTTCATCTTTTTGGGTCTGACCTCACAGAACTGATTACCAAGGCAAAGGCAAAAGAAGCGACGTTACCACAACGCAGAGCTATGGCTTCTGTGTCTGGCAGGACATATAGTGGTCGGCGGCCCTTTCGGGGCCGAGGTCGATTCGCTCAGTCCTCTTGGGGATCGGGTCGTTCTTCTTTCTCAGCAAAAAAGTCCTCCCAGAAATCTCGCATTCCCTGGAAGCAGAATTTCCGTCACGACAAGCGGGAAACTGACAAGAAGCCCGCCAAGACGGACTGACGCCAGGAGTCCACTCGAGGACTCTCGAGTGGGGGTCGCCTGCTCCACTTCAAGGAGACTTGGATTTCTCGCGTTCCAGATTCATGGGTAACGCGGGTCGTGTCAGCAGGTTATTTCATAGAATTCTCTTCTCGACCCCCAGACACCTTTTGCCAGTCTCGCATTCCGTCAGAACCCGAGCTTTTGGTCGCTCTGCAGCGAGAGGTCGAATTCCTTCTTCAGAAGGGTGTGGTAATACCGGTTCCGCCAGAAGACCGGGGAAAAGGATTTTATTCCAATCTGTTTGTGGTTCCCAAAAAGGAGGACAAATTTCGTCCGATTCTGGATCTCAAGAGATTGAATCGGCATGTCCACACCCGGAAATTCCGCATGGAGTCACTTCGCTCCGTTGTGGCAGCCCTGTCGCAGAACGATTTTTTGGTATCAATCGACATCCGCGACGCTTATTTACATGTTCCCGTTGGAAGGGCTCATCAACGTTTTCTTCGTTTTGCCATAGGTCGGGATCATTACCAGTTCGTGGCTCTGCCATTCGGATTAGCCTCGGCGCCCAGAGTATTTACAAAGATTCTGGCGCCTCTCATGGCAATTCTTCGAAGACAAGGAATTACGATTCTTCCTTACCTGGACGATCTTTTGATCGTGGCATCCTCGGAGGAGGAAGCAGTGACAGCTCGCAATCTGTCTCTTCAGTTACTGAAGGACTTCGGTTGGCTGGTCAATTGGGAGAAGTCGTTTCTGGAACCGTCGCAAGCTATCCTCTTTTTGGGAATGCATTTCGACACGGTACGGGCAGTGGTGTCTCTACCTCCAGACAAACAGTCATGTCTTCTTCGACATGTACAGATCATGAAGTCTTCGATAACAATGTCCCTTCGCAAGTGTATGCGTCTTCTGGGTTTAATGGTGGCGTCCATGGAGGCAATTCCGTTTGCCCAGTTTCATTCCAGAGCTCTCCAAAGGTTCATTCTGAGTCATTGGAATCAGTCGCAATCGCTGGATTGCAGTGTCACCATCTCTCGCAGGGTGCGGGAGTCTCTAGGATGGTGGTTACGTCCAGGAGCCTTATCCCTGGGGAAATCTTTCCTCCCTCCGAAATGGTCGGTCATAACCACAGATGCCAGCCTGACGGGCTGGGGGGGTGTTTGGAACGATTCCTGGATTCAGGGAGTATGGTCATCAGAAGAGACTTTTACCGATCAATATCCTGGAATTGAGGGCGATTTTCCTTTGCCTCCAACACTGGACGGTCCCTTTGAGCGGTCTGCCGGTCCGAGTGCAGACAGACAACGCCACAGCGGTTGCGTATATCAATCACCAAGGCGGCACAAGGAGTCCCAGGCTCATGGCGGAAGTGTCTCGGATCCTGATTTGGGCCGAGGCCAGGGTTCCAGCCATTTCTGCAATCCACATCCCAGGGGTTCAGAATGTTACGGCGGATTTTCTCAGTCGCGAGAAGATGGATCCCGGAGAATGGAGTCTTCATCCGGAGATTTTTGCAATGCTGTGCTCCCGTTGGGGAACTCCCCAAGTGGATTTGATGGCATCCAGGTTCAATGCCAAACTACCAGTGTTCATGTCCAGGTTCAAGGACCGGAAGGCTGTGGAGGTGGATGCTCTGGTGGCTCCGTGGGATCAATTCGAGCTGATTTATGTGTTTCCACCGATATCCTTGCTTCCTCTGGTACTGCGTCGGATCAGACTGGAGAGAATCCCGGCTATGTTAATAGCACCAGATTGGCCAAGGAGGACGTGGTTTTCAACGCTAATGTCGCTGTTGGCGGCACCTCCATTTCCACTTCCTCTTCGACCGGACCTGTTGACTCAGGGGCCCGTTTGTCATCCGGACTTGAAGTCTCTGCGTTTGACGGCGTGGCTCTTGAGACCGAAATGTTGACTCGTAGAGGTTTTTCAGCCGAGGTCATTGCTACTCTTCGAGCTGCCAGATGTCCGGCTACTACTAGGATTTACCACAAAACTTGGGAAACCTTCTTTTCGTGGTGTTCGGGGTCTTCACGGAATCCGAGGAAATTTTCCATTCCCAATTTGCTGGCTTTTCTGCAGCATGGGTTAGACAAGGGCTTGGCAGTTAGCACCCTGAGAGGTCAGGTTTCTGCTCTGTCTGTATTATTTCGGAGAGCTATTGCCTCGCGTAGGGACGTGCTTTCCTTTTTCCGCGGTATAGCTCGTAAGTTTCCGCCGCGGAAGGCACCTGTGTCTCCTTGGCGGCTCAACCTTGTTTTGGAGGCTCTTCAGCATAAACCTTTTGAGCCTATGGACTCTGCTAGTCTTTCTTTACTTTCTTGGAAGGTGGCCTTCCTAGTAGCGGTCACCTCTTTGAGAAGAGTTCTGAGTTGGCAGCTCTTTCTTGTTCGCCTCCTTTTCTGGAGTTTTTTCCGGATCGTGTGGTGCTTCGCACTCGGGGTGATTTTTTGCCTAAAGTGGTGTCACAATTTCATGTCAACCAGGATATTGTGTTGCCTTCATTCTGCCCGGATCCGAAGAATGTGAAAGAGCGAGCTTTGCACACATTGGATTTAGTGCGGGCCTTGAAGTTTTATCTATCTATTACTCAAGGTTTTCGTAAGACGGACTCCCTGTTTGTGGTTCCAGCAGGTCGTCGGCGTGGTCAACGAGCTTCCAAGGATTCTATAGCTCGTTGGATCCGGTCAGCTATTTTGGAAGCTTACCGTCTTCGGGGTGAATCTTGCCCGATTAAGATTCGAGCCCATTCTACGAGAGCTGTGGCCTCATCGTGGGCTTTTCATCAAGGTGCCTCGGCAGTGCAGCTCTGCCGAGCGGCAACTTGGCGCTCTGTCCACACGTTTACAAAGTTTTATAAAGTGGACGTCAGTGCTTCCGCTGATGCAGCCCTCGGACGTAGGGTCCTGCAGGCAGCTGTAGTTTAAAGTTCTGGATGAACTTGTGTTTAGCGCTGGTTGCGCTTTGTTGTTAAGGTTGTTGGGTTTCTGCCTTTGTTGGTTTTTCCCACCCTTATTTTTGAACTGCTTTGGGACGTCCCATCAGTAATGAATTACTGTGGCTCTCTTCCTTCCATCTGCAGCTGAAACACGGATTTTGGTAAGAACTTACCTGTAAAATCCTTTTCAGCGAAGGAAGGAAGAGAGACACAGCACCCTCCCAAGGCAGAAGTGTGTTGATGTTTTCAGATGCAGCGCGACCCTTATCTGATTGCGATATCTGGGCTGAGGTCAGCGCGCTAAGGCTCTGTTCCAGCATCGCCAGCTCATCACAGTAGTCAGGTTCAGTGAGTAGTACCTGGAACTCTGTGGTTTTTAGCTTACTTTGCATGCATAACCTGTATTCTTGTGTTTTCTCTGAAGTTCCTTCAGAAGGGGTTATGTTGCTCCGCTGGTGATCTTGGTTCTTCCCTAAAGCTTTGGTACGACTGAAGGAGCTGAGTAGGAGGAGCCCAAGCTGGAGGAGCCAGCCAGTCAACACGCTTTTGATCTGAGGTGTCATCCTGATCTGGGGCTCCGCCTACCCATCAGTAATGAATTACTGTGTCTCTCTTCCTTCCTTCGCTGAAAAGGATTTTACAGGTAAGTTCTTACCAAAATCCGTGTTTTTTAAACATTCCAAAAATTCCTGTGAAGCACTTGAAGGGTTAATACATTTCTTGAATGTGATTTTGAGTAGAGATGAGCGAATTTGTTTGGATTTTTTTTTCCCCAAATATAATTTTGACATGTTCATGCCATATTCGAACACTACTCGGGCCAAATGTGTGTTTTATGATAGGTTCCGAATGTATTCGGTAACTTTTACTCCCATTAACTCTGACGTTCGGCTGTGTTCGATGATTAATGCAAAAACATAGTCGCTCAACTTTAGTTTTGAGAATGGTGTCACTTTTGGGAATTTTCTATCGTATAGACCCCTCAGAGTGACTTCAAATGTGATGTGGTCTCTTAAAAAAAATTGTGTTGTAAAAATGAGAAATTGCTGGTCAACTTTTATCCCTTATAACTTCCTAACGAAAAAAAAAAATTTTGGTTCCAAAATTGTGCTGATGTAAAGTAGACATGTGGGAAATGTTATTTATTAAGTATTTTATGTGACATATCTCTGTGATTTAAGGGCATGAAAATTAAAAGTTTGAAAATTGCTAAATTTCAGTTTTTTTTTTCACAAATAAATGCAAGTCATATCAAAGAAATTTTACCACTATCATGAAGTACAATATGTCATGAGAATACAATGTCAAAATCACCAGGATCCTTGGAAGCGTTCCAAAGTTGTTACCTCATAAAGGGACAGTGGTCAGAATTGTAAAAATTGGCCCGGTCATTAACGTGCAAACCACCTTCGGGGGTAAAGGGGTTAAAAACAAATTTAAAAAAAAAATCAAAACATTAATGCTTTTTTTAATTGTTGAAAAAACTATTTTTTGATGGCACATCCCTTTCAGCGTCAATACACTGTGACCATAGCCTAACTATATTTGTGCCTTTTGTTTTATTAAAGTTAATATTGGATTATGAAAACTATTAGATCCTGGTCAGAAAAATATATATGAGCTCTGTGAATGTGACCAAAACTGTGGATACTGCAAAGAAAAAAGTCAGTGATGTCTAAGTATACATATTAAAGGCTGCCTCTACGCCTTAAAAGAAAACCCCACAAACAAACAAACAAAAACCTTTTTCACCTAGATATTTTCTCACTTTTCAAATATCTGGTCTTCCTGGGGTCTCTGTAAAGTTGTTGTGGTGTAAGGTCGGCCGCTCAACTTTTAAGTGGTCGCTATTTCAAATTGTGACAAACGAGCTATGAAATATGTACCGTAATTATTGTCCTTTATTTTTTGTATTTTTATACATGTATGATGTGTAAATGATTAAATGTAAATAATGGCACACTGAGCCGTGGCCATAGAAACACCAGTCTGAAGTTTGCTTGTTTTTCTTGCGTACACTGAAATATTATAATTGTGCTCCTGTACTTCAAAAATAAAAAAAAAATTGCTGACAAGTAAGGTGATATCATGTGAAATTGGAGTAAGTGACTTCAGCTGATAGGATAGTTACATTTTTATATGAAATACAAATTTTAATCTGTGTGGATGATTAGTTTACTTTTCCTCTTTACTTGATATTAAATTGCATTTTATGCTTTTTTGCATTTTCAAGACTTTGGGTAAAGTTGGAAGAGTTCAGCAGATTTATTCAGACAGTGACTTGAAAGTGGAAGTTTGTGGAACATCGTGGACTTATAACCCAACTGCTGTCTCCAAGGTGGCATCTGTAGGATCGGCAATAAGCAGTGCAACCGGAGGTAGTTACAGCATTTTACTTCGTTTTTTTTCTTTTTCTCATGAATGTGACTGTACCCCAATTCTTCAAAGTCAGATGATTGTGGAGAATAACCTTATAGGTTAGGTGGCTGAAACTTCTGAATGCTTGTTTGGCTGACTGCTGACAGTCCCATAATTATGCATCTCTGATTTACTGAGTTAACTGCCTGCAGATACCTGCTTATCCAATTCTGGAACTAAGGACTGGACTTATTAAAATGTAAACTCCCTGATTTGTGTCTGCCACCTGCCACTGGTAGACTACAAGAGACCGTGACGCTGTTCTCATACACAGCTAGACCTAATAGATTTGTCCGCTATTTTCTTGTATGTATTTTTAACATAAGAGACTTTTCAGTTCTTATCTGAAATCTCTATTGTATCTAATATTCACAGATTGTTATTATTTATATTTACTGACTTTTATCCCTATTTTGACATTGGATGATCTGGTGCATTAAATGTCCAGGTGTGAGGGAGGCGGAGCGTGCTGATCCAGAAGCGCTCATTCATGCTTGATTGCATTCTACCAAAAGGTTGCCATACTTTGTTTTTCAAAAATGTTGTTTTTATTTTTTAGTACCCTTGAAGGATTTTAAACCTACAATTCTGATTACTAGTTCTATATACTGCAATTCAACAGCACTGAAGTATATATATCTGTGAAGCTTAGCCACTGACAGACACTGGGGCCTCACAGGTGTTCTGTCATGGCAGGTCCTGGGGCCTCACAAGTGTTCTGTCATGACAGGTACAGTACTTGGACCTCACAGTTGTTCTGTCATGGTAGGTACTGGTGCCTCACAGGTGTTCTGTCATGGCAGGTACTGGGGCCTCATAGGTGTTCTGTCAAGGCAGATACTGGGGCCTCACAGGTGTTCTGTCATGGCAGGTACTGGGGCCTCCCAGGTGTTCTGTCATAGTAGGTACTGGTGCCTCACAGGTGTTCTGTCATGGCAGGGACTGGGGCCTCACAGGTGTTTTGCCATGGTAGGTACTGGGGCCTCACAGGTGTTCTGTCATGGCAGGTACTGGGGCCTCACAGGTGTTCTGTCATGGTAGGTACTGGTGCCTCACAGGTGTTCTGCCATGGCAGGGACTGTGGCCTCACAGGTGTTCTGCCATGGTAGGTACTGGGGCCTTACAGGTGTTCTGTCACAGCAGGTACTGGGGCCTCTCAGGTGTTCTGTCACGGCAGGTACTGGGGCCTCACAGGTGTTCTGCCATGGCAGGTACTTGGGCCTCACGGGTGTTCTGCCATGGCAGGTACTGGGGCCTCATAGGTGTTCTGCCATGGCAGGTACTGGGGCCTCACAGGTGTTCTGCCATGGCAGGTACTGGGGCCTCACGGGTGTTCTGCCATGGCAGGTACTGGGGCCTCACGGGTGTTCTGCCATGGCAGGTACTGGGGCCTCACGGGTGTTCTGCCATGGCAGGTACTGGGGTCTCACGGGTGTTCTGCCATGGCAGGTACTGGGGCCTCACAGGTGTTCTGCCATGGCAGGTACTGGGGCCTCACGGGTGTTCTGCCATGGCAGGTACTGGGGCCTCACGGGTGTTCTGCCATGGCAGGTACTGGGGCCTCACGGGTGTTCTGCCATGGCAGGTACTGGGGCCTCACGGGTGTTCTGCCATGGCAGGTACTGGGGCCTCACAGGTGTTCTGCCATGATAGGTACTGGGGCCTCAACTGTCATAAACTTTAGGTAGCTGCACTCTTACAGCTCAGTAAGCTGGTGGTCAGTCTTGTTTTGACTAGGTCAAATTTTCGCTGAGAAGTGTCTCATAAGTAGAGAAAGTGGCATATTTCTCTAATTTATATGACAAATCTTTGTATATATGCTTGTACTATTGATTTATGCAACATTTTTTTTAAAATTGTTGAAAAGACTGTTAAGTAGTTTTAGAGAACCCCTGTAGCGCACTACCAAAGAAGAGTCAGAATTATACATGAGCTGCTGCACGCCCACCTGCTGCCGATTGACAGTTTTTAGCAATCAATTCAGTAGCATCTCGTGGACAATCAGGACTTTTAAAGACTTAAAGGGGTTTTCCGATGTCCAAGATCCTATCTCAATATGTAGTAGGTGTAATAATATTAGCAAATACCGCCAATTAGAAATGTAGTATAGTTTTTCTGATTCACTATTTCTCTTTCCTCATGTGCAGGCATTGCAGGACCTTAGGTATCCATGGTTACGACCACTGACATAGTGACAGTTAGCTAGTGGTCATAGCCATGGATACCCAAGGTCCTGCAATGTCTGTACAGGAGGAAAGTGAGAAAGTGAATTGGAAAAAATATACTACATTTCTAATTTGAGGTATTTGTTGATATTATTATTACTACACCAACTACATATTGGGATAGGATCTTGCAAATGGGAATACCACTTTAAGGATTAAAGAGTAAAGGTACTGTCACACTAAACGAGATCGCTAGCGCGTCACCGATTTTATGACGCAGCAGCGATCTCGTTAGCGATGCAGCTGTGTGTGACATGTAGCAGCGATGTGGCCCCTGCTGAGATGTCGTTGATCGCTTATGAACGTTCTGAGCCGTTTTTTGGTCGTTGGTGTCCCGCTGGTGAGCCTGAATCGCTGAGTGTGACACCCTTTATGAACGACTTCACCAGCGTCGCAGGTGGGACTAGGTTTTCCCAACGACTGCAGAGGTCGTTATACAGATCGCTGATGAGTTGTGTTTGGAATCTAACTAGCGATCACATGGCGATCGCACCAGCGATCTCGCCAGGTCGTTTCGTTGTCGTGATCGCTGGTGCGATCGCTAAGTGTGACAGTGCCTTAACTTTGCTGAAACTCTTTAACTTTAGTCCATTAGTTGTATACTGCTGAAATCAGAGTGTCTGCCAGAGTGTCTGCCATTACTTCCTGCTCTCTTCATAAAAGGGCAGCATATAGTTGGCGACCGGTTCCCTAGAAGTATGATGACCTATGACTTCTGGCAATCATTTATTTCCATAGAGAGACTGTCACAACTTTTAAAGAAACTGTTTGAAACCCAAGAATCTGGAGATCTTAATGAGGAACTGGTGAAAGCAGCTGCAAATGGCGATGTTGCTAAAGTAGAAGACTTGCTGAAGAGGCCAGATGTTGATGTAAGGGCGCTCATTCTGGACGTTCTTTTGAACTAACAGACATACCTATACGTATATTTTTTTTAATACTGTATGCTAGTGAAAATTTGGTGAGGATGAGCTGCTCCTTATTGCAACCAGATCCATTTATGTTCAACAATAGATCTGATTTGTATCTGTAGATCATCTTTGGTAATTCACTCACTTTAGTTGCCTCTGGTGAAAGAATTATCTTCCCCTTATCCTTTGGAAATACAATACATATTTTTCTGCAAATGTTTAAGAACAAGACTTTTTTTTATAACTTTGACATCGTATTAAATTCTTCATGTTGACATTTTAGTACATAACAATAGCTAACATCTTGGTTAGATATTTCTGTCAGTGATGAGAATGTAACTGTTTAATTATTCTAATTTTTAGGTGAATGGACAGTGTGCTGGAACACACAGCTATGCAAGCCGCCAGTCAGAATGGACATGTGGACATTTTGAAGCTACTCCTGAAGCACAGTGTAGATGTGGAAGCTGAGGTAATGAATTAGAACAGTTTTGTTACTATTCTGATCTTGAAATACAATTCATAAAAGTAAAAATCAGATTTATTTAGGATGGCGGTTGGTGATATAGTGGTTATAAATGACAAGTTATGCATAACACATTCCCTACTTAGCATTGGGGTGTGTATGGAGCAGAGGCCGTTACACACAGGTCAGATGCTGACTGTGTAATACAGCTGGCACCTGCCTCTGTCAGCAGCAATTAAAGCTAGTTCTGGTCACCACTGTTTGGAAATGCTGCAGTCAGTCTCTGAAGGCAACTTTTAGGCTAGGGTCACATGATAGTATTTTCTCACAGCTGAGAGAATCAGGCTGATTATGCTGATCAGGGTGTCTCCATCTTCTCTATTCTGTCAGTCCATGAAAATTGGACTGCATTCAGACGGCATCTGAGTTCAGTTCTGTTTTCTCCTTCGTCTCATTGGGGGACACAGGACTGTGGGTGTATGCTACTGCTGCTAGGAGGCTGACACTAAGTAGATATAAAAAAAAGGTTAGCTCCTCCTCCGCCGTATACACCTCGACACTGACCGCAGGCGAACCCAGTTCATGCTTAGTGTCTGATGGAGGCACACGTCTGGTTTCTTCCAGACCATTTTTTTTTCCCCCTTTCCCACGGAGACGAGATAGGGGCGATCTCCCCACACCATCAACGGGCGTGCACGTGGAGTGTTGCCTCCACGTATCCTCTCCCGCAACGTGGGACATGAATGCCGGACTCAGCCCTGACCACCCTAGAGCAGTGGTCCCCAACCTTTTTTGCGCCAGGGACCGACTTCAAGAAAGACCATTCTTCCATGGCCCGGCAGGGCGGGGATGGAGGTGTGGCAGGGGTGGGACTTTGGTCATAAGGGGGCAGGGCTATGGACGGGGTTGTAGTTTAGTAGTAGTGCATACTCATCATTTAATTATAACATTTATAATGTGAATGTGACTCCCTTGTATACATGGCTCCGCTCCCACCCTTGTATGCATGGCTCCGCTCCCACCCTTGTTTACATGGCTCCGCTCCCACCCTCCCATCCTGTATACATGGCTCCGCTCCCACCCTCCCATCCTGTATACATGGCTCCGCTCCCAACCTCCCATCATGTATACATGGCTCCGCTCCCAACCTCCCATCCTGTATACATGGCTCTGCTCCCAACCTCCCATCCTGTATACATGGCTCCGCTCCCACCCTCCCATTCTGTATACATGGCTCGGCTCCCACCCTCCCATCCTTGTATATATGGCTCCGCTCCCATCCTCCCATCCTGTATACATGGCTCCGCTCCCCCTCCCATCCTGTATACATGGCTGGGCTCCCCCTCCCATCCTGTATACATGGCTGGGCTCCCCCGTCCTCCCCCCCTGTATACATGGCTCCGCTCCACCCTCCCATCATACTTGCCTCCCTCGCTCCGTCGCTGAACTTCCCTGCGTCCCTGTCGGCCGTGGCAGCTTCCTCCTGTGCGCAGCGGTGACGTAATACCGCTCATTAAGGGCATGAATATGGACGCCACGCCTATGGGAGTGGCGTCACGTCCATATTCATTACCTTAATGAGCGGTTCTACGTCACCGCTGCGCATAGGAGGAAGCTGCCACGGCCGACAGGGATGCAGCGACGGAAGGTAAGTATCGATGTCTTCTTGAAGCCGGCGGCTGCAGCTGTCACTACAGTGCTGCAGCCGTCGGCTCCAAGTGTGTACAGCGTTCTGTGCCGTGGCTCCGCGGCCCGGCAACAGAACTGCTACGGCCCGGTAATGGGCCGCGGTTGGGGACCCCTGCCCTAGAGTATTGAAACCCTAGGCTGTACAGAGGCAAAAGGGTAGTCCGTGCGGCCCCCACTGCACCACCAATGCTAGACTGCGGTGCTGCAAGAAGCGGACGGTCCCTCTCCTCATCCCCTGAAGGGATGATGGAGTTAGGGTGCCTGTCCCTTTTTTTTCTACAAAGCCTCCCTCTAACCTGAGGAAGACGGTCGTGGATGGGGGCCCGGGACTGCGGCAAGCCCATGCAGTTTCGGGGCGAGGAAGTCCTCTGGAGTGCAGCAGCGAAGGGAGCTGGCGTTTGAGAGGAGGTTGGGAGAGACAGATTCGGCCTGGCTTCAGCCAGGCCACAGGCGAGTCCCCGACTTGTGTCCCGCCCCCTGAGGTGCATCGTCTTCCGGCGGGCCCGCCCCCCGACTCTCGGGCGGCCACCGCCGTAAATTTAGCGCCCGGCTTCGGCCGGAGTCTAGGCCGCGGCCGGAAATATAGCGCCCGCCCCGACTCTCGGGCAGCCTCTGCTGAAAATTTAGTCCCCGGCTTCGGCTGGCGCTAGGCCGTGGCCGGAAATTTAGTCCCCGGCTTCGGCCGGAGACTAGGCCGCGGCCGGAAATTTAGTCCCCGGCTTCGGCCGGCGCTAGGCCGCGGCTCGGGATCCCTCCCCCAGACGTTCAGCTATTTTAAGCACGCCTCCCTGAACTGGGCGCGCTTTTTTTGAAGTCAGGAGTTTGTACCTGACAGTGGCAACCTCCGTGGCCTCTTCTGCGCCCACTGTACGCCATTGAAAGACGTCCGGGGACACAGGACTGGGGTAAGTGCTACTACCTCCAGCCTGGTAGCTCCGCTTCGCTGCGCTCCTCTGCACTCCGCTCTGCCGCACCCCGCACCGCCGCATCCAAATCTTTGCGGCACAGATCCAGCATGTCCAGAAGGGCTAAAACTCACACGGTGCTGTATACCGCATGCATTGCCTGTAGGTCCCCTTTTCAGCATGCCCAGGTTAATCGGGTCTGCGAAGCCTGTGACTCCGAACGTGCCCAGGAGCCCTCCCCTATAACTGAGCCCAGTTCATCAGGTCCCCCGGAATGGGCCCTGTCTCTGTCTCAATCTATGGCGTCATTAACGAGAGCAATCGAGTCCCTTCAAGCTCCCGATAGGAGCAGGGACAGTGGTTCACCCGTATTGGCCATGTCTCAGGAACCTCCGGCCTGCAGGGGCCGCGCTCTCACGAGGCAGACGCGGGGGAAGCAAACCCACACTGTGCCTGTGCCGTCCAGGGCCTCGGCATCTATCAGTTCCGTTTCTCGCTCTCCCTCACCTGTGGAGGCGAGTGACCAAAGTTCGGACTTCGATTCCGAAGGGTCCCTCAATCTAGAGGCACCGAATTGTCAAGAGACAATTGACAGTCTCATTGAAGCAATCAATCAAACCCTGGGGGTAGATGATGAATCCACCTCGGCCTCTGGTCCTTCAAACGAGCCAGGCAAACTCATAAGGTTTTTGGCGCTCACCCTGAGTTTGAGGACCTAGTGCAGCGCCACCGGGAAAAGCCGGGCAAGCGCTTTTCAGGACAAAAGGCTCTCAATACCTGATATCCTTTTGCCCCTGAGCTTCTTAAGAAATGGGCGGAATCTCCTGCGGTCGACCCTCCTGTGTCGCATATAGCGTCTAAGACACTCCTCTCCCTTCCCAACAGTTCCCCGATCAAAGATCCAACGGATCGTCTGATTGAAAGCTTGGCTCGCTCGGTGTTTGAGGCATCTGGCTCTGCCCTCTCTCCCTCTTTTGCAGCGACTTGGGTTGCTAAGGCCATGATATCCTGGTCGGAGTCTCTAAATAGAGCCCTCCACGGTATGGAGGTGCCGTCAGAGGTAATTGAGATCTCTAATCAGATCGCTCTTGCAGGAGACTTTTTGATTAATGCTTCCATGGATGCGGCAAATTGCGCAGCACTAGCTGCGGCCAACACGATTGCTATTAGGAGAGCCTTGTGGTTGAGGACTTGGCGGGCGGACTCAACCTCAAAAAAGTCACTTACGTCCTTACCGTATCAGAGTGGCCGGTTATTTGGCGAGAGACTGGATCAGCTCATATCTGATGCTACAGGAGGGAAAAGCAGTTTCCTTGCTCAGCAGAAAATTAGACAGCCCTTTCGCCGACAGCTTCAGCCTCGGTTTAGGGCCTTTCACAACCCAGGTTGGGCCGCGGCAGCCAGCTCCAGCGGCTCAGGTCGACCTAATCAGGCCAGAGATCGCCAGGTCTCCTACAAGACCAACCCTTTGGGAAGGATGCGATCTCAACAGCCAAGATCTAGAGGGTCTAGGTCCCAAAGATATTCGGCCAAATGACTGGAGGCAGGATCCGGTCAATTCATCCAGAGTGGGCGGCCGCCTACTCTGGTTTCGCCCCACCTGGCTATCGGTCACTCACGACAAGTGGGTCAGGGAGTTAGTCTCCTCGGGGTACAAGATAGAGTTTATCAGCCTTCCCTCAAATCGTTTTTTTTCCCTCGCGCCTTCCCAAAGAAGAATCCCGGGTTCGCTCCTTGTTCAAGGCGGTCGAATCTCTTCGGCGCAGCGGGTTACTATTCCTGTACCGGAGGTCGAGAGAGGTCAGGGGTTCTATTCCAACCTGTTCATAGTAGCCAAGAAAGATGTCACTGTAAGGCCCATTCTTGACCTAAAACGTCTGAACAGGTTTGTCAGAATTCGACATTTCCGAATGGAGTCTCTCCGCTCGGTCATTGCAGCCATGGAAAAAGGGGGAATTTCTAGCGTCAATAGACATCCAGGATGCCTATCTTCACATCCCCATATTCCCCCCTCATCAGAGATTTCTACGGTTTGCCATCAGCAACCTTCACTTTCAATTCGCAGCCTTGCCCTTCGGGCTAGCCACAGCCCCCAGGGTGTTCACAAAGGTTATGGCTGCCGTTGTGTCCATTCTGCACTCCCGGGGATAGTCATCTTGCCATACTTAGACGATCTCCTCGTCAAGGGACCGTCTTTTCAAACCTGCGAGGAAAGTGTCAGCATTACGCTAGACACCCTGGTTCGCCTGGGGTGGCTGGTGAATCTGAAAAAATCATCTCCGTGCCATCTCGGAAGATCACCTTTTAAGGGATGATTTTCGACACCGCTCGAGGGTTGATAATCCTCCCTCGGGACAAGGCCCTAGTTCTCCGTCAGGAGGTACGGATCCTTCGCCAGCCGATTCCTCACACCATCCGGTTTTGCATGAGGGTCTTAGGAAGGATGGTGGCAGCAATCGAGGCCATTCCGTTTGCCCAATTTCATCTCCGCTCCCTTCAGCATGCCCTCTTGGCAGCGTGGGACGGGAGCCCTTACTCTCTCAAACTCCGGTGCCGTCTGTCTCTGCAGGTCAGACAGACACTTACGTGGTGGACTCTTCAACAGGGGCGATATTTTCCCCATTCCATTGGCTGATGGTCACAACGGGCGCCAGCCTTCTCGGATGGGGAGCAGTGTTTCGCCACTACACAACCCAGGGATCTTGGTCTCTGCAGGAATCAACCCTCCCGATCAATATTCTAGAGATTCGAGCTGTTCGGCTGGCTCTGAGGCATTTTCACCATCATCTGGCTGGCCGCCCTGTCCGAATACAATCGGACAATGCCACGGCTGTGGCATACATAAATCATCAGGGAGGTACCCACAGCAGGGCGGCCATGCATGAGGTGAAACATATTCTGACCTGGGCAGAAAGAAATCACTCTGTGATATCGGTGGTCCACATTCCGGGCGAGGAGAACTGGGCAGCGGATTTCCTCAGCCGTCAGGGTATAGCGTCAGGGGAATGGTCACTACATCCCGATGTTTTTCAGCAGATATGCCTACGCTGGGGAACCCCAGATGTGGACCTGATGGCCTCCAGGATAAACGCCAAGGTACCCAACTTCGTCTCCCGGTACCGGGATCCGCAGGCAATTGCAGTGGACGCCCTGGTTCTACCGTGGAATCAGTTTCACCTCCCGTACTTGTTTCCACCGATAGCTCTGCTCCCAAAGGTGATCAGAAAGATCAGTATAGAGAGGGTCCCAGCGATATTAATTGCTCCGGATTGGCCGCGTCGCTCATGGTACGCAGAGCTTGTACAGTTGCTCGCCGACGCACCCTGGCGTCTGCCAGAATGCGCGGACCTTCTCTCCCAGGGCCCAATTTACCACCAGAACTCAGCGGTCCTGTGTTTGACGGCCTGGCCGTTGAATCTTGGATCCTGACCAGGGCTGGATTCTCCCGGAAGGTCGCTGCCACAATGGCTAGCGCCGACAACCCGCCTCGGCTCATATCTACCACCATACTTGGAAGGTCTTCTTTACATGGTGCAGGGAACATGGTTATTCCCCACTTCAGTTTTCGATTCCCAACATTCTAGCATTTCTCCAAGCGGGCCTAGATTCATGCCTAGCGCCAAGCACTCTTAGACGACAGATATCAGCCTTGTCTGTTCTTTTTCAGCGTAAAATCGCTACTAATTTACAGGTTAAGACCTTTATTCAGGGGTTTGTCCACATTGTGCCCCCCTACAGGGCTCCCTTAGACGTCTGTGATCTCAACCTTGTTCTGGGAGTTCTGCAGGAATCTCCATTTGAGCCTCTTCAGGAGGTTTCCTTGACATACCTTTCTTGGAAGGTGGTGTTTTTGGTAGCCATAACATCCATAAGGCGGTTCTCGGAGCTGGCGGCACTATCTTGCCGAGCTCCGTACTTACTTTTTCATCACGATAAGGTGGTGCTCAGGCCAACACCACCTTTTTTGCCTAAGGTCATGTCCTCATTTCATATCAATGAGGACATTGTTTTGCCCTCATTTTGCCCAGCGCCGACGCACCGGGTGGAGAAAGCTCTCCATACGCTGGATCTGGTGAGAGCACTGAGGAGATATGTATCTCGGACGGCATACTTTCTGCAGACGGACAAGCTGTTCATCCTCCCCGAAGGTCGCAGGAAGGGACTCGCTGCATCAAGATCAACTTTGGCTAGATGGATACGGTTAACCATTTAGGAGGCCTACCGCATCAGAGGCGCTGTGGTTCCCTCAGGAATCAGTGCTCACTCCACCAGAGCAGTGGGTGCCTCCTGGGCTCTTCGGCATCAGGCTTCGGTGGAACAGGTTTGTAAGGCGGCAACCTGGTCCAGTCTGCATACTTTCTCTAAACATTATAATATCCATACTCAGGCTTCAGCGGATGCAAGTCTGGGTAGAAGGATTCTTCAGGGCGCGGTAGCTCACCTATAGGCAATGCCTGGTTACGACTTATACTGTGGAGTCGGTTTCCCACCCAAGGGACTGCTTTGGGACGTCCCACAGTTGTGTCCCCCAATGAGACGAAGGAGAAATACGGATTTTTGTGTTACTGTAAAATCCTTTTCTCCGAGATGCTCATTGGGGACACAGCACCCACCCTGATAGCCAGATGGCTTCGTTTTTGAGTTAATTCTATTTTTGTTCCGGTGGGTTTTATTTCTGGATATATTGTACCTGTGTTGACACTGATTTACCTTTTGTCCTCCTACTGCTTTTTGCACTAAACTGGGTTCGCCTGCGGCCAGTGTCGAGGTGTATACGGCGGAGGAGGAGCTAACCTTTTTTTATATCTACTTAGTGTCAGCCTCCTAGCGGCAGTAGCATACACCCACAGTCCTGTGTCCCCCAATGAGCGTCTCGGAGAAAAGGATTTTACGGTGAGTAACACAAAAATCCGTATTTTATCATGGACAGTGACTTCCATGGCCGAGTGTGATCCAGCAATCTGTTTTAACTCCGGCATGCTGCTATTTTTTTTTTTTCTTTTGACAAATTCTGTCTGGGGAAAAAAAATCAGACTTGTGCAGGGCCCATAGAATTACACTGGTCGTATTGCAATCCCATTTTGGTTGGCTCACACTCATACAGTCATCTCCACAAGCCCTTGAGTGTTGTAATGCTGGTGGCACATTTTGGCCACCAGCCATTGCCCCAACTTCCCGACCACAATCACCTAATGGTTACTAAAGGAGAGATTGTAATTTGCAATGACATATTGCTGTATATAGAAAAAGTGATTGAAGAACCCCAGGTTCAAGTCCAGGAACAACAAAAAATGAGTGGAAAGCGGATCCTAAAATGTTTTTAAAAATAGTTAAAAAATAAACAAACCTAAGTTTGCATCACCTTACTTTTACCTATTCAAAAATAAAGCTTATTCGTTATCGCTACACCTGTAAAAGTCTAATTTATCAAGATCTAAAATCTTTTTACCTATAAAGAAAAAAAGAATCTAAGTTCCAGAATTCCCATGCTTTGGATGCCATCACTTCCCCAGATTTGCAATACAAAGCATGTACTCCAAAATAATACCAATAAAAAACAACAGCGTGGCACGCCAAAAATAGACCCGCATACAGCTCCATCAACAGAAAAAAAAAAAATGGCGGATCTGGGAAAAAGGCGACATAAGATGAATTTTATTTATTTTTCAGCTGCAGATGAAGGAAGAGAGCCACAGTAATTCATTACTGATGGGTAGGCGGAGCCCCAGATCAGGATGTTACCTCAGATCAAAAGAGTGATGACTGGCTGGCCCCTCCAGCTCGGGCTCCTCCTACTCAGCTCCAGTCTAAGATTTGAGGTCCAGAGGATGGTCGCTGCTAATGCAGCTCCTCAGAAAATTTTATTATTTTAATATTCGGACAGGAGACTTGGATCACTGGTTGGTCTAGAGGTCTCAGGGGTATCAGCGCTGCTGTACCCCAACCTCTCCCTTGGCGGATCTGTATTTACTCAAAGTCCCTGCAGAATCCTTGCCGGCCCTGGGGGATGAGGAGAGCTTCTCTGGCGGGAACGCAAACCACACGTGCGGTCACTGCGTTCTTCGCCCTGGGGGGAAGCATGGGCACTGCGCCAGAAACCCCTGAGGGTCCCTGTGGCGCCTTGGCTGGTGAGTACTCCACACAAATTTTAATAATAATTATGTGTGAGTGCTTTAGCGTCTGAATGAGCAGCGCTATTATTAATGTCAGCGTTACTATGTCAGTATGCGTCAGCGCTGCTGTGACAGCGCTAATACATGTAATGTCAGTATGCTTCAGCGCTGCTGTGACAGCGCTACTACATGTAAATGTCAGTAAGCTTCAGCGCTGCTGTGACAGCGCTAATACATGTAATGTCAGTAAGCTTCAGCGCTGCTGTGACAGCGTTACTACATGTAAATGTCAGTAAGCTTCAGCGCTGCTGTGACAGCGCTACTACATGTAATATCAGTATGCTTCAGCGCTACTGTGACAGCGCTACTACATGTAATGTCAGTATGCTTCAGCGCTACTGTGACAGCGCTTCTACATGAAGATGTGGTGATTTTTTGTCCGCAGGCAGATAGCTGCAGGACAGAGAGGGAGCAGGAGCGGGGAGATTTCGCGCTCATTATTTGAGCTAGCAGGGGGCGTGGCCTATCTATCCCGGTCTTTTGAGCAGGAAGACGCGCGCTCTGGCTTTTCTCCTGCGACCCCCTCACTGTGGCGGCCATTACTCAGGCTCCTGGGCTCCTCGGACCGCTCCCCTCCTCATATAGACACCACGGCCAGCTGGGTGAGTGTGGATTCCTCACCCCGCAGCGCAGCGATCGCTATCCTGCAGCTGCAGTCTCATCAGAGACATAAAAATTGGCTGGGGCTCACAAATATATATATATTTTGGTGAGTTTGCAATATTAACCCCTTTGAGGTTATTTCTACCTGCTAAATTTGCTGACTGAATACCGCTGGGGTAACTCTGCTTGGTGGAGCGTTAACCCTTCAGCGTTTGAAAAAAAAAAAAAAAAAAAACCGCATAGTTTTTGCTGGTATTACCGCTTTGACCTGCTCATTCAGATGAGACATGTCTGAACAGAGTTCAGATGCCGCGGATCACGTCCCAGTGCCATTGCGGCAATCAGATACGCAGACCTCCACAGCGTCTAGCGCTGCGGTCGACAGCGGTGGAAAATTGGATGATATCGCTCGATCGATTAATAACTTATCTGACCTTTTAGGTCAATATGTGTCTGCTAATTCCTCTCAGAGGAAGCGACGCAGGCCGTTACCGGCCTCTACACGGAGCGAGTCAGATGTATCTGATATTGGGCAGAGTTCCCCTTTATATTCGGATGGAGAAATATCCGATTCAGATGCGGACGAGCCGCAGGGGCGTTCCTCTATGACGAAGCGTACGGAGGCATTAATTGAAGCCATGAGAGATATACTACAGTTACCGGAGGAGGTAACTAGTCGTCCTGGTAAATCAGCACGCATGTTCCAGGAGTCCCGTGCTTCGCGCACAACATTGCCAGCTCTGGATGAGCTTAATGGTGTGATAGAGGAGGAACGTCTATGTCCAGATAAGCGTTTTCATGGAACGCATTTCTTTGATACACTTTATCCTTGCTCTACGGAGTTAAAGGCTAATTGGACTTCTGCTCCTGAAGTGGATGTGTCCTTATCTCAGCTTAGTAAATCCTCACTACTCCCTATTAAGGGAAAAGCGAGCTTACAGGAGCCTTTGGATAGAAAGGCAGAATTGGCGGCAAAAGCAAGCTATGAGGCTGCGGGTCATGGATTTCGAGCAGTGCTAGGATCCATGTGTGCTGCTAGAGCTTCTCTAAGCTGGTTGGCACGTCTGAAGACGGAGTTGCAAAATGAATCTCCGTTATCTGAGATACGGGAAACTTGTGAATGGTTAGAAACGGCAGCCTGTTATATCTTTGATGCCGGTCTGGATACGGCATCTCTGCTGGCCAAAGCGCAAGCTTCAGCGGTCACAGTCAGAAGAGCTTTATGGCTCAGACAGTGGGCCGGGGACGCAGTTTCCAAACAAGGGTTGTTGGCCTTACCTTACAAGGGTGGCCATCTTTTTGGATCCGACCTCACAGAGCTGATTTCCAAGGCTAAGGCAAAGGAATCAGCATTACCACAGCGAAGGGCCATGGCCTCGGTGTCCAGTAAGCCTGGTGTTTATAGTGGTCGGCGGTCCTTTCGGGGCCGAGGACGATCTAGTCACTCCTCGTGGGGATCGGGTCGTCCTTCTTTCTCAGGAAAGAAATCCTCTCAGAAAACTCGTACTCCCTGGAAGCAGAGTTTCCGCCAGAACAAGCGGGAACTTGACAAGAAACCCGCAAAGTCGGATTGACGCCAGGGGTCCACTCGAGGATTCTCGAGTGGGGGGTCGCCTGCTTCTTTTCAAGGAGACTTGGATGGCTCGCGTTCCAGATTCCTGGGTAACGCGGATAGTGTCGGCAGGCTATTTCATAGAGTTTGCTTCTCAACCCCCAAATGTTTTTTGTCAATCTCGCGTTCCGTCGGAACCCGAGCTTGTTGTCGCTCTACAGCGAGAGGTCGAATCGCTACTACAAAAGGGTGTAGTGATACCGGTTCCGTCAGAGGACCGAGGAAAAGGTTTTTATTCCAACCTTTTTATAGTTCCCAAAAAGGAGAACAAATTTCGCCCGATTCTGGATCTCAAGCGATTAAACCGGCATGTCCATACCCGGAAATTTCGCATGGAGTCGCTTCGTTCCGTTGTGGCAGCTCTGTCACAGAACGATTTTCTGGTGTCAATCGACATTCGCGACGCCTATTTGCATATTCCCATCGGAAAGGCTCATCAGCGCTTTCTTCGATTTGCCATAGGTCAGAATCATTACCAGTTCGTGGCTCTGCCGTTCGGCTTAGCCTCAGCGCCAAGGGTCTTTACAAAAGTTCTGGCGCCCCTCATGGCACTCCTTCGAAGACAGGGGATTACGATTCTCCCTTATCTGGACGATCTTTTGATCGTGGCTTCCTCGGAGGAGGAGGCATTGACGGCTCGGGATTTGTCTCTTCAGTTTCTGAAAGACTTCGGTTGGCTGGTCAATTGGGAGAAGTCGTCCCTGGAACCATCGAGGACAATTCTCTTTTTGGGAATGCATCTCGACACGTTTCGGTCGGTAGTTTCCTTACCACCAGACAAACAGTCATGTCTTCTTCGACATGTACAGATTATGACAGCCTCAACGGCAATGTCCCTACGGAAGTGTATGCGTCTTCTGGGACTGATGGTGGCGTCCATGGAGGCAATTCCTTTTGCCCAGTTCCACTCCAGGACTCTTCAAAGGTTCATCTTGAGTCGATGGAACCAGTCGCAATCGCTGGATTGCAGTGTCACCATTTCTCGCGCGGTGCGGGATTCTCTAGAATGGTGGTTACGTCCAGGGGCATTCTCCCTGGGGAAGTCTTTCCTCCCTCTGAAGTGGTCAGTCATAACCACCGATGCCAGCCTGACGGGCTGGGGGGGTGTTTGGACCAATCTCTGGATTCAGGGGGTATGGTCACCGGAAGAGTCTGTGCTTCCGATCAACATCCTGGAATTGAGGGCGATTTTTCTTTGCCTCCAACATTGGACGGTCCCTTTGAGCGGTCTGCCAGTCCGTGTGCAGACAGACAATGCGACGGCTGTCGCGTATATCAATCACCAAGGTGGGACAAGGAGTTCCAGACTCATGGTAGAGGTGTCCCGAATTCTGATTTGGGCAGAGGCCAATGTACCAGCCATTTCGGCGATTCACATTCCAGGGGTTCAGAATATTACAGCGGACTTTCTCAGTCGCAGAAGGATGGATCCCGGGGAATGGAGCCTCCACCCGGAAGTCTTTGCACTACTGTGCTCTCGCTGGGGAACCCCCCAAGTGGATTTGATGGCTTCCAGGTCCAATGCCAAGTTACCGACATTCATGTCCAGGTACAAGGACCCGAAGGCGTGGCGGTGGATGCTCTAGTGGCTCAGTGGGATCAGTTCAAGCTGATCTATGTATTCCCGCCGATATCCTTACTTCCTCTAGTGCTGCGTCGGATCAGACTAGAGAGAATTCCAGCTATTCTGATAGCTCCAGACTGGCCAAGAAGGGTGTGGTTCTCGACAATAATGTCGCTGTTGGCGGCACCTCCGTTTCCACTCCCTCTTCAACAGGACTTGTTGACTCAGGGGCCCATTTGTCATCCGGACTTGATGTCCCTGCGTTTGACGGCGTGGCTCTTGAGACCGAGATCTTGACCCGTAGAGGTTTTTCAGCCGAGGTCATTGCTACCCTTCGTGCTGCAAGATGTCCGGCTACTTCTAGGATTTACCACAAAATTTGGGAAACCTTCTTTTCGTGGTGTTTGGGGTCTTCTCGGAACCCGAGAAAGTTTTCCATTCCCAACCTGTTGGCTTTTCTGCAGCATGGGCTAGACAAGGGTTTGGCAGTTAGCACTCTGAAAGGTCAGATTTCTGCTCTGTCCTTATTATTCCGGAGAACCATTGCTTCGAATAGAGACGTGATCTCTTTTTTCCGAGGTATCTCTCGTAAGTTTCCGCCGCGGAAGGCACCTGTGTCTCCTTGGCGGCTCAACCTTGTTTTGGAGGCTCTTCAGCATAAACCTTTTGAACCTATGGTTTCTGCTAGCCTTTCTTTACTTTCTTGGAAGGTGGCTTTCCTTGTTGCAGTCACTTCCTTGAGGAGAGTTTCTGAATTGGCAGCTCTTTCTTGCTCGCCTCCTTTTCTGGAGTTTTTTCCGGATCGTGTAGTGCTTCGCACTCGGGGTGATTTTTTGCCTAAAGTGGTGTCACAATTTCATGTTAACCAGGATATTGTGTTGCCTTCACTCTGTCCGGATCCGAAGAATACGAAAGAGCGAGATTTACACACATTGGATTTAGTGCGGGCCTTGAAGTTTTATCTATCTATTACTCAAGGTTTTCGTAAGACGGACTCCCTGTTTGTGGTTCCGGCAGGTCGTCGGCGTGGTCAACGAGCTTCCAAGGGTTCTATAGCTCGTTGGATCCGGTCAGCTATTTTGGAAGCTTACCGTCTTCGGGGTGAATCTTGCCCGATTAAGATTCGAGCCCATTCCACGAGAGCTGTGGCTTCATCGTGGGCTTTTCATCAAGGTGCTTCGGCAGTGCAGCTTTGCCGAGCGGCGACTTGGCGCTCTGTCCACACGTTTACAAGATTTTATAGGGTGGACGTCAGTGCTTCCGCTGATGCAGCCCTCGGACGTAGGGTCCTGCAGGCAGCTGTAGTTTAAAGTTCTGGATGAACTTGTGTTTAGCGCTGGTTGCGCTTTGTTGTTAAGGTTGTTGGGTTTCTGCCTTTTATTGGTTTTTTCCCACCCTTATTTTTGAACTGCTTTGGGACGTCCCATCAGTAATGAATTACTGTGGCTCTCTTCCTTCATCTGCAGCTGAAACACGGATTTTGGTAAAGACTTACCTGTAAAATCCTTTTCAGCGAAGGAAGGAAGAGAGACACAGCACCCTCCCACGGCAGAAGTGTGTTGATGTTTTCAGATGCAGCGCGACCCTTATCTGATAGCGATTATCTGGGCTGAGGTCAGCGCGCTAAGGCTCTGTTCCAGCATCGCCAGCTCATCGCAGTAGTCAGGTTCCGTGAGTAGTACCTGGAACTCTGTGGTTTTTGGCTTTCTTTGCATGCATAACCTGTATCCTTGTGTTTTTTCTCTGAAGTTCCTTCAGAAGGGGTTATGTTGCTCCGCTGGTGATCTTGGCTCTTTTCCTAAAAGCTTTGATACGACTGGAGCTGAGTAGGAGGAGCCCGAGCTGGAGGGGCCAGCCAGTCATCACTCTTTTGATCTGAGGTAACATCCTGATCTGGGGCTCCGCCTACCCATCAGTAATGAATTACTGTGTCTCTCTTCCTTCCTTCGCTGAAAAGGATTTTACAGGTAAGTCTTTACCAAAATCCGTGTTTTACTAGCTCAGAATTTTTTTAAGCTAGTACAGTCAAAGTAGTAATGAAACTATATATGTTTGTAGCGGTGAAATCGTGCTCACTGAACATGTTTTCTTATTTTCAGTACATCGTATGGTAAAATGCTTGGTATCATTTAAAACTACAACTTGTCCCTCAAAAAACAAGACCTCATGCGGCTATGTCGACAGAAACTAAATGTTACGACTCTTGGAAGAAGGAAGGAAAAGGCAAAAATGAAAATTGGCTTCATTATTAAGGGGATAGTTTTCACATTTAAAACTATTACAACAATTTGAGCCCATCCCAACGGTTTTTAACATACTGTCTACAGTATCAATACACTTACAACACTTGACTGCTTTCGTCAAGCTGTGGATAATGAATTTTTTGGGTGACAACCCCTCAAAAGGGTTATTCCCATCTTAAATGTTATCACTTGTGATGAGTGAATGTGCTCGGTTGTTATTCTAGTATCTTGGATGTGCTCGAGTAATATGTTCTAGTCCCTGCAGATGGGGACTCGAACATATTATTCGACCAAGCCGAAGATACGCTGATAACACCCGAGGATGCTCGGATACACCTTATCCTAGCACCTTCCCTCATCACTAGCTTAACGCATTTATAAGATAGGTGATAACTTTCTGATTGGTGGGGGTCCGACAGTTGGGACCCCGTCAATGCTTAGAAGGGACCCACTCCATTCATTCTCTATGGGATTGCTATAAAAGCTGATTGCTGTACTCAAATAGAGAATGAGTGATGTGGCGGTGCTCATGTCCGACTACCACTTCATTCAGACAGGGCCCTGCAGAGTCTAGTCTTTGGGATTGTTTGAGATCCCAACAGTCAGACCTCCACCAATCCACAAGTTATCTATTTTTATGCTAACAAAACACAGCTGAGCAGTGTAGTTTGGAAGTCTCAATGGAAGCCCTGTGTTGTGGCAAGAGGACACTTGTATTGAGGAAAGGCATAATGTAAAAAAAAAAAAGCATACTTTCTGAAAACTGGTATTTCCTAGTGACATCGGATTAGTTGTAGCCTTTAGGCTATGTGCCCACGTTGCGTTTTTTAAGCGTTTCCGCAGCGGTTTTGCCTCTGCAGAAACGCTTAAAAACCGCTTACAAAACGCATTCCATTAATTTTAAATACATTCCGCAGTTGCTGTACCCATGCTGCGTTTTTTTTTCCGCAGTGGAATCGCATTGCGGTAAAAAACGCAGCATGTTCATTAATTTTGCGGAATCGCAGTGATTTCGCCGCCATAGGATTGCATTGAAACGCTCACTTTACTCATGTGGCCAAACCCACCATGCGTAAAGTGAGCGTTTCATGTGTGGATGGTTCCCAGGGTCTGGAGGAGAGGAGACTCTCCTTCAGGCCCTGGGTACCATATTCCTGTTAAAAATAGAAATAAAATAAAAAATAGGGATATACTTACCCTCTGTCAGCCCCCGGAGTCCTCCCGGTCCTCAGCGGTGCACGCGGCGGCTTTGTTCCCAGGAGTGCTTTGCGCCAAAATGACCTTTATGACGTTGCGGTCGAGTGACCGCTACGTCATCAGAGATCATTCTCGCAATGACTCACTGGGAACGGATCTTGCCGGCAGCGCCGCTGAGGATCGGGAATGCCGCTAAGGAGATCGTGGGCCGACAGGAGGTGAGTATATCCATATTTTCAGCTGCAGATGGAAGGAAGAGAGCCACAGGATTCATTACTGATGGGTAGGCGGAGCCCAGACGGGACAGTCACCTCAGATTAAAAAAGTGTGCTGACCGGCCCCTCCAGCTCGGGCTCCTCCTACTCAGCTTACTCAGTTTACAATTTGAGGTCCAGAGGACGGTCGCTGCTGGAAGCAGCTCCTCAGAAGACTTTATTATTTTTTATCGGACAAGAGACTTGGATCACCAAATGTGGTTTAGAGGTCTCAGGGGTCTCAGCGCTGCTGGACTCCCACCTCTCCCTTGGCGGATCTGTATTACCCTAAGGTGGTCCCTGCAGAAACCTGCCGGCCCGGGGGGATGAGGATGGCTTCCCTGGCGGGGGCGCACACCGCGCTACAGGGGTCACTGCGAACCCCGCCCTGGGGGGAAGCATGGGCACGCGCCATAAACCCCTGGGGGTCCCTGTGGCGCCTTCGGCTGGTGAGTACTCACATTTTATTAAATGTGTGTGAGTGCTTTAGCGACTGCTGCGGCAGCCGCTGTACATGTACAATGCCGGTGACTAGTTTTTTTATGTCCGCAGGTGGATGCCTGCAGGACGGGGGAAAAGAAGAGGAGTACGCGCTCTTTTTATTTTTTTGAATTTCGCGCCGCTCTGAGAGCGCGCGCTTTACGGCAGTCTCCATTTCCGGCTCCTCTACATGGAGCACGTCGGAGACAGAGCGCGGCGGCCATTGCTAATAAGAAAGCAGGCTGAAAGCTCTCCGGATCGCTCCCCTCCCTTCCCGGCAAGAACCAGTTTGGTGAGTCGCTTCTGGCCCGCCGGGCAGAAGCTTAACCCCTTCACCTCCACAGCGCGGGCGCCGTCTGGGGCGCTACTGAGTGACAGATTGAGCTGTCCTGCAGCTGTTGTCGCATATGGGGCTCGCACACTCTTTCAATAATAATAAAGAGGTTGTGGGGAGTCTGCGACATTAATACTGCCACTATACGTTTCAGTTAACGATCCCAATAACAACGCATACTATGCGATCGTTTGTGTGACTGTTTTTTAATGTCGCTAGTAGCTGCCAATCTGGGCGATCTCGTTAGCATCGCATAAGCAGTTAGCGATCCCCTTAATGACTTTGGCTGTCATTGCGATATCAAAACAGCGCAATTTTTTAGCGATCGTGTGGAACGTTTTTTTCTCTGTTTTAGTGTGGCATAAAATGTTGTCCTGCAGCTGCGACCTTATAAGAGGCGCTTGGGGCTCGCACACCCTTGTCTTTATCAGGGTTGTGGGGAGTCTGCTACTTTAACCCCTTCTTGGGCGGTTAACCCTTAATGGTAGACAGCTGGGGTAGCTCTCTCTTTAAGAGCTTTAACCCTTCAGAGTTTGTGTTTTCTTTAAGAAACGCACTATTCTAGTTACTGACAGGTTTAACCTGACATATACTGTGCAAGGACATGTCAGAGACAGATCCGCTACAGGATCAGTCTCGCGTATCTGACACGCAGACCTCGTCTCATGCGGCGGTCGGAGGTTTCGGTGGTGTGAAAATGGACGCCCTCGCTAGTTTTTACTGATGGCCCTGTCTGACCTTTTAGGTTATGGAGCGTTCAGCTAGATCCACTCAAGGAAGCGACAAAATCGGTCCTTCCTCCTCGCTTAGCGAAGAAGTCCGATTCGGGCAAGGAGGATCGGTAGGGACACTCTGCCTCTCATGGGATGTACTAAAAGTTCTTTGGAATCGTAAGGGCGTTACAGTTACCGGAGGAGGTAACTAGACGTCCTGGTGAGTCGGTCCGGATGTTTCAGGAGTCGCATGGGTCGCGACGGTTTTACAAACTGTATACGTTTTTTCTACAGAGTTGTTTATTAATTGGACTCCTTTTCCTGAAGTGAATGTTCCCTTATCCCAGCTTAGCAAATCCTCCTGGTAAAGGGAAGGCGAGTTTGCAGGACACGCTGGACAGAAAAACGGAGATGGCAAATCCATCTGCAAGGCCGTGGATCATAGATTCGGTATTAAGGATCTAGGTGTACTTGTTAAGTTTCCCTGAATCGGTTGGACCGTCTAAGGACGGCGTGGCAGGATGGATCCCCTCTATCGAGGTGGATGGGCTTTTCAAGTTAAAGAATAATGCGTCACTGCTATCCAGGGCGCAATCCTCGGCAGTCACAGTCAGAGGAACACTGTGGCTTGGAGGTGGAACGCGTTTTTTCCAAACAGGTTTGCTATCTTTAGCTTACAAAGTGTTCAGCTGACCTCACGGAGCTGATTGTCAAGGCAAAAGAAACAGCTTTGCCGCAGCGCAGAGCTGTGACTTCTGCGTCTGGCAGGACTAGTGCCGATAGTTATCGGCGGTCTTTTCGGTTCAAGGAATGATCCGGCCAACCCTCTGGGGGTTTGGGTCATCTCTCTCTTTTTTAAAAAAAAAAAAAAAAAGAGGGGGAATTCTCAGAAATTCCGCATACCCTGGAAACAGAACTTCTGTTAAAACAGAAGCTGGCAAAAAAAAAAAAAAAAAAATCCACTAAGGCGGACTGACATCTGAATCTCACTCGAGCGATCTCGGGTGGGGGGTCGTTTACCCCGTGTGTTGGACGCCTGGGTGACACAGGTTGTGTTGACAGGCTACTTCATGGAGTTTCTTTCTCGACCCCGGACAGTTTTTTTGCCAATCTCGCTCTCCGTTGGGGCTGAATTTTTTACCTCTCTACTGCGAGAGGTCGATTCCCGTCTGCAGAAGGGTGTGGTGATACCGGTTCCGCAGAGGACCGGCGAAGGGGTTTTTTATTCAACCTCTTGATAGTCCCCAAAAAGGAGGACAAATTTCGCCCTATTCTGGAAAGATTGAATTGGCCTGTCCACACCAGATAATTCCGCATGGAGTCGCTTCGCTCGCTATGGCAACTCTGTCGCAGAACGACTTTTTGGTCATTCGAATTCGTAACGCTTATTTGCATGTTCCCGTCGGAAGAGCTCACCAGCGCTTCCTTCTTTTTTGCCAGAGATCAACCATTATCAGGTTGTGGCTCGGCCATTCGGCTTGGCCTTAACGCCCAGAGTTTTTAGAACGATTCTGGCGCCTAAATCTCATGGCAATTCTTCAGAGACGGGGGCTTACGATTCGTCCCTATCTGGACGACCTTTCGATTGTGAGAGGAGGCAGTGACGGCTCGCATTCTATCCCTTCAGTTCCCTGAGGATTTCGGTGACTGGTCAATTGGGGGAAGTCGTCTCTGGAATCGTCGCAGTTAATCCTGTTTTTGGGGATGCATTTCGACACGGTACGGGCGGTGGTCCCTACCTCCAGACAAGCAGGCATGTCTTCTCCGACATGTACAGATTATGAGTCTGCGACAGCAATCCCCCTTAGGAAGGAATGCACCTTCTGGGTTTGATGGTGGCGTCCATGGAGGCATTTCCGTTTGCCCAATTTTATTCCGGAATTCTCCAAAAGCTCACCCTGAGTCGTTGGGATCGACCGCAAGCTTCACTGGATTGCAGCGTCACCATCTCTCGCAGGGTGCGAGAATCCCTAGGATGGTGGTTACGTTCAGGAGTGTTATCCCTGGGAAAGTCTTTCCTCCCTCCGAAGTGGTCGGTCATAACCACCAATGCCAACCTGACAGGCTGAGGGGGGTGTCTGGAACGATCTTTGGGTCCAGGGAGTATGGTCATCGAAAGAGTCAGTTCTACCGATCAACATCCTGGAATTGAGAGCAATTTTTTTCTTTGCCTCCAACACTGGACGGTCTCTTTGAGCGGTCTGCTAGTCCGAGTGCGGACAGACAACGCGACGGCGGTCGCGTATATCAACCACCAAGGCGGGACAAGGAGTTCCAGGCTCATGATGGAGGTGTCTCGGATCCTGATATAGGCCGAGACCAGGGTTCCAGCCATCTCTGCGATTCATATTCCAGGAAGTCCAGAATACCACGGCGGACTTTCTCAGTCGCGAGAAGATGGATTCCGGAGAATGGAGTCTTCATCCGAACATTTTGCACTGCTGTGCTTCCGTTGGGGGACTCACCAAGTGGATTTGATGGCGTCCAGGTTCAATACCAAACTACCGACCTTCATGTCCAGGTACAAGGACCGAAGGCTGGGGCGGTAGACGCTCTGGTGGATCCGTGGGACCATTTCGAGCTAGTCTATGTGTTTCCGCCGATGTCCTTACTTCCTCTGGTGCTGCGTCGGATCAGACTGGAGAGAATTCCGGCTATTTTCATAGCCCAGATTGGCCAAGGAGAACGTGGTTCTCGACAATAGTGTCGCTTTTGGCGGCGCCGCCATTCCCACTTCCTCTTCGTACGGACCTGTTAATCCAGGGACCCGTTCGTCATCCGGACTTGAAGTCTCTGCGTTTGACAGCGTGGCTCTTGAGACCGAAATTTTGACCCTTAGAGGTTTTTCAGCAAAGTCATTGCCATTCTGCGAGCTGCCAGTAGTTCGGCTACTACTAGGATTTATCACAAGACTTGGGAAGTCTTCTTTTCGTGGTGTTCGGGTTCTTCAAGGAATCCGAGGCTTTTCCCATTCCCAATTTGTCTACAGTATGGGCTGGACAAAGTTTTTGGCAGTGAGCACCCTGAAAGGTCAGGTTTCTACTCTGTCCTTGCTGTTTCGGAGGGCTATCGCCTCCCGTAGAGACGTGCTTTCCTTTTTTTTCGCAGAGTAACCCGTCAGTTTCCGCCGCGGAAGGCGCCTGTGTCTCCATGCCGGTTCAACCTTGTCTTGGAGGCTCTTCAACATGTGCCTTTTGAGCCTATGAGTTTTGCTAGCCTTTTTCTACTTCCTTGGGAGGTTGCCTTCTTAGTGGCGGTAACCTCTTTGAGAAGGGTTGCTGAGTTGGCGGCTCATTTCTGCTCGCCTCCTTTCCTGGAATTTTACTCTGATCGAGTAGTGCTTCGCGCACGGGGCGACTTTCTACTAAGGTGGTGTCGCAATTTCATGTTAACCAGGATATTGTGTTGCCCTCGCTTTGCCCGGGCCGAGGAATGCAAAGGAACGGGCCTTGCACACATTGGTTTTGGTGCGGGTCTTGAAGTTCTATTTGTCTATTACTCAAGTTTTCTTCGGAAGTTAGATTTTCTGTTTGTAATTCCTGCAGGTCGTAGGTGTGGTCAACAAGTTTTCCTAGGTATCTATAGCTCGTTGGATTCGGTCGGCTTTTTTGGAAGCCTACTGACTTACAGACGAACCTTGCCCGATTACGGTTCAAGCTCTTTCCACGAGGGCTGTGGCTTCATCGTGGGTCTGCCATCAAGGGGCTTCGGCAGCTCAGCTCTGCCAAGCGGCGACCTGGCGTTTCTGTCCACACATTTACAGAGTGTTGTAAGTTGGACGTTAGTGCTTCCGTTGATGCGGCCTTAGGACATAGGGTCCTGCAGGCAGCGGTAGTTTAAAGTTCTAGTTAACTTGTTTTTTGGCGCTTGCTGCGCTTTTATCTAGGATGTTGGGTTTCTGCCTATTTTGGTTTTGTTTCCCACCCTAATGTTTGAACTGCTTTGGGACGTCCCATCAGTAATGAATCCTGTGGCTCTCTTCCTTCCATCTGCAGCTGAAAGACGGATTTTGGTAAGAACTTACCTGTAAAATCCTTTTCAGCGAAGGAAGGAAGAGAGACACAGATCCCTCCCATGGCAGAAGTGTGTTGTTGATTTACAGAAGCAGCGTGGCCCTTCTCTGATAGCGATTTCTGGGCTGAGGTCGACGCGCTACGGCTCTGTTCCAGCATTGCCAGCTCATCGCAGTGGTCAGGTTCCGTGAGTAGTACCTGGAACTGTGTGGTTTTTTGCCTATCTGCATGCATAACCTGTATTCTTGTGTTTTTGTCTCTGAAGTTCTTCAGAAGGGGTTATGTTGCTCCGCTGGTGATATTGCTCTTCCTTAAGCTTGTGTACAACTGAGTAAGCTGAGTAGGAGGAGCCCGAGCTGGAGGGGCCGGTCAGCACACTTTTTTAATCTGAGGTGACTGTCCCGTCTGGGCTCCGCCTACCCATCAGTAATGAATCCTGTGTCTCTCTTCCTTCCTTCGCTGAAAAGGATTTTACAGGTAAGTTCTTACCAAAATCCGTCTTTTTATTTTTTAAATTATTTTTAACATTCTATCTTTAACTATTGATGCTGCATGGGCAGCATCAATAGTAAAAAGTTGGTCACACTTGTCAACCACTATGCTTGACAAGTGTGACCAGCCTGTCAATCACTTTTCCAAGCGATGCTTCAAATTGCTTGGAAAAGCGCTTGAATTCTGCAAGCTTAAAACGCTTGCAGAACGCTTGTGTTTGCAGGAAAACGCATGCGAATTCTGCATGCGTTTTACCCGCGGCGGGGAGTGGCGGAAATGCTGCAGGCAATTCCGCAGCATTTCTGCAACGTGGGCATATAGCCTAAACCATGGGTGGTGGTGAGTAATTTTTTGGCCAAGGTAAAATAGGTTTCCCCTTACAAAGCCATAGAGGTAAATGATAATATGCCGGCAACCAACACAGAGAAGCTTCTTTCATAAAATTGTGTACTGGATGTGAACCTGTGCACTGACATGATATCCATTTTATAGGATAAAGATGGCGACCGGGCAGTCCATCATGCGGCCTTTGGTGATGAAGGTGCTGTGATCGAGGTGTTACATAGAGGAGGTGCAGATTTAAATGCTCGGAATAAGCGCAGACAGACACCGCTGCATATTGCCGTGAATAAAGGCCACTTACAGGTTGTAAAAACGCTTCTGGATTTTGGTTGCCATCCAAGCCTACAGGTAAATTATTTCTTGGCACATTATACCAATAATTTTACAAATAACAAATATTTGACATTTGCAGAATTTCTTGATTTTATTACTTGAATTATTGTTTATATGATGAAAATATGGAGCCATAATGTCATGAACAACATCTGAACCAATTCCATCTACCACGTGCCATTCATAACTGCTACAAAACAGTTTTTACAAATCTTGTGGTTTTGCCACACTTAAGAAAATTGCGACAGAAAACAAGTCCTTTTTTTAAATGGAATACAATATGAAATATACGGTAATTAATGGTGATATTTTCCACTTTTAATCACTAGGGGGAGCAGCTTCTGAAATTTGCCATACACACCTAGTATATGGCTAGTTCACATTACACCTTCAGTAAACGTGGGCGGGGTCTGCGGTCGTGTGTGACATCGCTCCTCCCCTTCTGCGTGTCTTCAAAAGGATAAGACAGGGTGAAGTTTAGGATCACAGGGCAGAGACATTTTGCTGGAAGCTGCAAAGTGATACCGACATGTGGACAGTGTCATCGAGGTAGGCTGGCCTGATGGTTACTTGGTACTGCACTGCTTACTGTTTAGCACAGGATAAGGGTTAGATATATACATGGAAGGTATAACACATGATGAGATTATATACGTGGCTTAGCAAACTGTATCACGCATAGTACGCTTAGATACATAGCTCAGCAGACTGTATCACACATTTGGCTTGGATATGCAGCTCAGCGGATTGAATCACACACGGTTTGCTTAAATTCACAGCTCAGAAGACTGTCACACATGGTGAGTTTAGATACACGGCTCAGTGGACTGCATTATACAAGGTGAACTAAATACACAGCTCAGTAGTCTGCATCACACTTGATGGATTTGGATACATGGGTTCAGATGCAGCAGTGAAGCCTGATTTAGCCATCCATGCATCACTGACATCTGAATGAGGCTTTATAGTGACTAAGCGGAGCTCAGTCAGTGCTGAGAGTACAGCAGCGTGATGATTACACTGCTGAGCTCTGGATACTGCGGTGACGGCGACAGTGAGGACAGGATGGGCCAGCCTGACATTGCAGTAATATTACCTGGCTACCGAGCTGTTCTCACCCCTGGAATAGGTCACCTCTGCACTCATGCTCTCTGAGTGGCGAGAGCATGGCTGTGGTGGTAATTTTTTGCAGTGGTGAGAACAACTCGGTTACCTGGCATTAGTCATGCAATGTCGGGTTGGAACTGGGCTCACCTGCTGCCCAGACTTTGTATCACCAGTCTCCTGAACACTGCGTGAGCGGTGACAGGGGGAAACTGTAGCTCAGAGCACAGCTCAGTGCTACAGTACAATTTCACCTGGCTCCCCCCACAGCTGTGAACTGGACAGCCCATGTGACGTGCCCACTACAGCTAAGGCAGCCATAGTATAGATGTGGTCGTACATCAACCGCAGTTTCTTATGCCCAGGGGCCGCCGTGTTTGTTACCATATTTTTCAGACTATAAGACACACTTTTTTCGTCCAAAAATGTGGAGGAAAATGGGGGGTGCATCTTATAGTCCGGTTGTACTGGCTGAGGTGGGGAGCGGTTTCGGCGAAGCAGCGAGTCACAGAGGCACGAGCCGGCTGCTGCGACTAATTCCTGTGCCCGCTGCTAAAGAGAAATGAATATTCACTTCATTCCACGCCCATGGACGTGGAGGGCATTGAATATTCATTTCTCTTTAATGGCATGCTGGTATGATTGACCCCCATCCTGGTCCTGGTATGATTGGTCCCATCCTTTCCTTATTCTAGTATTATTGGGTCCCATCCTTTCCTTATTCTGGTAGGATTATGCCCGACCCCCATCCTGGTATGCATGGCCCCATCAAAAAACATTAAAAAAGCAGACCATTACAATTACCTTCCCAATTACCTTCCCAGCGCTCCCATGCAGCGTCCTGCTCCGATGCCAGCAGCTGCTTAATGCTTGTAAGCAGCACACGACAGGGACGTGATGCACTGCTTGCAAGCCGAAGGGCAGCTACCGGAATACTCAATGCTCTGCACGCTGGGACTGTGTACGCACAAAGCAGTGAGTATTCGTTGCTCTCTAGCGAGCACAGTGTCAGCCAGGGCCTTCCTGCTGCTGCCGGCGGTCACGTGTGCTGATACTTAATAGAAATGAATTTTCAACCCATTTCATGAATATTCATTTCTCTCAAGTATCGGCACACGTGACCACCGGCAGCTGCAGGAAGGCCCTGACTCACACTGTGCTCGTTAGAGAGCAGTGAGTACTTACTGCTTTGCGCGCGCACAGTCCCGGCGTGCAGAGCATTGAGTATTCCTGCAGCTGCCCTTCGGCTTGCAAGCAGTGCATGACGTCCCTGCCGTGCGCTGCATGAGCGGCATTAAGCAGCTGCTGGTATCAGAACAGGATGCTGCGAGGGAGCGCCAGGAAGGAAAGTGTAATTTTTTTTTTATGTTTTCTGATGGGGGGGGGGCAATCATAACAGGATAAGGATGGGACCATGCATAAAAGGACCGGGATGGGGGCCAATCATACCAGGTTAAGGATCTGGCCATGCATACTAGGACGAGATACCAAGATAGGAATGAGGGCGATCATTCCTGCCAGTACAGTGATGAGGAGGACCATTCCTACCAGGATAGGGATGAGGGCGATCATTCCTGCCAGGATAGGGATGAGGGGGACCATTCCTACCAGGATAGGGATGAGGGGGACCATTGGATGAGGGGGACCATTCCTACCAGGATAGGGATGAGGGGGACCATTCCTACCAGGATAGGGATGAGAGGGACCATTCCTACCAGGATAGGGATGAGGGGGACCATTCCCACCAGGATAGGGATGAGGGGGAGACCATTCCTACCAGGATAGGGATGAGGGGGACCATTCCTACCAGGATAGGGATGAGGGGGACCATTCCTACCAGGATAGGGATGAGGGGGACCATTCCTACCAGGATAGGGATGAGGGGGACCATTCCTACCAGGATAGGGATGAGGGGGACCATTCCTACCAGGATAGGGATGAGGGGGACCATTCCTACCAGGATAGGGATGAGGGGGACCATTCCTACCAGGATGGGGATGAGGGAGCCATGCATACCAGGGTAGGGATGAGAGGGGCCATGTATACCAGGGTAGTGATGGGGGGAGGGCCATATATACCAGGATAGGGGGGTTAAGTGCAGAATTGACCTAATTTTTTGCTTCAATTTTTTCCCCTAATTTCCTAGGTGCGTCTTATGGTCCGGTGCGTCTTATAGTTTGAAAAATATGGTAAGCAGGGACATGTGCAGATAATAAAGATATTACAAAGTAACACACAGTTCAACGGGGGTATTTGGGGCTCTCCTCAAGCTTACAATCTATAAATTGTTAATGATAAAATAAAAATTGCGGCACATTCCCTTTAAGAAATTCTTAAATTATGCTCACAAACAGCAGATTAATTGAAGAATTTTTTGTGACCGAGAATTGGTTCAGCATGTCTGAAATTTTTTTTTTTGAAGTCTCCTGGACAGTTGCAGACATTTCTGCAACAAATTTGCCTGTGTGTATGTACTCTTAAAGGGATTGCCAACTACTTTTTTTCTATTTAATAAGAAAAATAACAGGATAGCATGGTCCAATATATCTAATATGCACTCACATGTCTGTACCACCTGAATTAGGTGTCGTATTCCAGTCATATGAACGTGTGACTGCTGCAGCCAATCACTGTGTGCAGAGGCATCTGAAGCAGTCATGTCTGTGTCACTGCTAGAAGTGGAAGCAGGGTGGGGAACCTAGCAGTGGTAGTGAGTATTAGAGATGAGCAAACAGATTTGAACTATGGTCCATCATAAAGTTCTGTGATCTGTGGTAGCCAGACTAGGGCAGTGTTTGCTTCAGCACTAGTAATCTGCCCGACATCTTGTGCGCCTCTGTCATTTACTAGGCCTTTATGACGTCACATGAAGCCTAGTAAATGGTAGCGGTGCCTAGGATGAAGGGCAGAGAATTGCTGCCACAGAGGATCAACTTGGGCGATGGACTAGGTTGGTTCAAATCCTTTTGTTAATCTCTAGGGAATATATATTTTATGATTACTTTTTGACTATGCTGGGCTGTTTTAAAAGTAAAACAATGGATGACCGCTTTAACTGCCGCTCAACATGTTTCACCTGCAAAAAAGCAAAATATAAAACAAAGTATAGACAAAAACTGTTTTGACTATATGGTAACTAACTACCCTTGTAAAATCACTGTATGACAACGTCTATGCAATCTTTATGCTTGTAAAAGCTTAGAAAGCTTGAAAATGTAGAGGAAATGAAACTGCACGCCAGCAATATTTTAAGTTCATAGCATTTTACATGACATTTCTGGGTCATATGCCATTCTTTTCAGCAGCAGACTGGAAGGAAAGGAGACACACTAGTAATGACTAGTGGGTAGGCGGAGCCCAGATAGGATTGACACCTCAGATTAAAAAGAGTGTTGACCGGCCCCTCCAGCTCGGGCTCCTCCTACTCCTGCTTCTTCAGTCTAAAATTTAAGGTCCAGAGGATGGTCGCTGCTGGAAGCAGCTCCTCAGAAAACTTTATTATTTTTATCGGACAAGAGACTTGGATCACCAGAAGTGGTCTAAAGGTCTCAGGGGTCTCAGCGCTGCTGGACCCCCACCTCTCCCTTTGGCGATCTGTAATACCCTGTATGGTGGTCCCTGCAGTTTCACGCCGGCCCTGGGGGATGAGGATTGCTTCCCTGGCGGGGACGCAAACCGCACATCGGGGGTCACTGCGTTCCCCGCCCGGGGGGGAAGCGATGGGCACAGCGCCACAAACCCCTGGGGGTCCCTGTGGCGCTCGGCTGGTGAGTACCGCATTTTTATGTGAATGTGTGTGTGCTCTCAGCGGCTGCTGCGGCAGCCGCTGGTACATGTATTAGATGACATGTTTGGTGACTGTATTTTATGTCCGCAGGCAGATACCTGCAGGACAGAGGAGAGCAGAGAGCGAGGAGTTTGCGCTCTTTTTTGAAGCCGGAGGGGGGCGTGGCTTCACGCTTCCCGCTCTTTTTGTGACAGGAATCGCTCTGAGGAGACTGCAGCTTCACTGTCCTTCTCTTCCGGCTTCTCTCAGCGCGGCGGCCATTACAGAGGCTCCGGGCTCCTCATGCTCCGCTCCTCCTGTTTAAGGTATACTTTCACCGAGGCCAGCTGGGTGAGTGAATATCATCACCCCACAGCGCAGAACCTATCTGTGTTCCAAGTGACAGATAGCGTTTATCTGCAGCCGCGTTCTCTTATAGAGACCTGGGACTCGCACACTCCTTTTATTTTATATAGGGAGTTGTGGGGAGTTGGCGGCATTAACCCCTATGAAGGGTTAACCCTTTCAGCATAACCGCCGCAGGTTCTACCCGGTAGGGATCAGAACGCAGGAGGTTATTTATATACTGAGAGATAGCTGGGGTAACTCTCTTCTTTAAGAGCTTTAACCCTTCAGCGTACTTGCTCAGTCTGCTTAGTAACCACACTGTTTCCAATTACTAACAGGGTTTTGACCTGCCATTTACTGCTGACATGTCGGTTCAGGGTCCGGAAGGTGCGGACCATCTGCCAGATCCGCTACAGGATCAGTCGCAAGTATCTGATACGCAGACTTCGACGGCATCAAGCGCTGCGATTTACAGCGATACCAAATTAGATGCCATCGCTCAGTCAATTAATGGCTTGTCTGACCTTTTAGGTCAGTGGGTGTCAGCTAGATCCTCTCATGACAGGAAGCGGCGCAGGCCGGTGCCATCTTTTCCGCGTAGCGAATCAGAGGTATCTGATATGGAATGCGGACAGGGTTCTCCTTCAAACTCAGAAGGGGAGTTATCTGATTCGGATAAGGAGGATCGGCAGGGACATTCTTTCTCTCTTGTGAGCCGAACAGAGGCTTTAATTGAAGCTATGAGAGAGGCGTTACAGTTACCGGAGGAGGTAACTACACGGCCTGGTAAGTCGGGCTGCATGTACCAGGAGTACCATAAGTCGCGGTCAACATTACCGGCTCTGGAAGAGCTTAATACGGTAGTGGAGAAGGAACGTCTGTGTCCAGATAAACGTTTTCAAGGGACACGGTTTTTGAAGCATTATATCCGTGTTCAACGGAATTGATGGATAATTGGATTCCTTCTCCTGAAGTGGATGTTCCTTTATCCCAGCTTAGTAAATCCTCATTGCTTCCGGTTAAAGGGAAAGCGAGTCTGCAAGAGCCGCTGGACAGAAAAACGGAGATGGCAGCGAAATCCATCTATGAAGCTGCAGGTCATGGATTCAGAGCAGTACTAGGATCCATGTGTGCTTCTAAGGCTTCCCTGTGCTGGTTGGTCCGTTTACGGAAGGCGTTGCAAAATAGATCTCCATTATCCGAGATAGATGGACTTCTCGATTTATTGGAGACTGCAGCCCGATATAGCTGTGATGCAGGTCTGGATACTGCGTCATTATTATCCAGGACGCAATCCTCAGCGGTCACAGTCAGAAGAGCACTGTGGCTTAGACAGTGGACCGGGGACGCGGTTTCCAAGCAGGGTTTACTGTCTTTAGCCTACAAGGGTGGTCAGCTATTTGGATCTGATCTCACAGAGCTGATTGCCAAGGCAAAGGCTAAAGAAGTGGCTTTACCACAGCGAAGGGCTATGGCTTCTACGTCTGGCAGACCTAGTGCCGGTAATGGTCGGCGGTATTTTCGGTCTAGGGGACGATCCGGTCAGTCTTCTTGGGGATCGGGTCGTCCCTCTTTTTCGGGAAAGAAGTCTTCTCAGAAATCCCGCACCCCTTGGAAACAAAGTTTCCGTCAAGACAAGCGGGAAACTGACAAGAATCCCGCCAAGGCAGACTGACGCCAGGTCCTCACTCGAGGGCTCTCGAGTGGGGGGTCGCCTGCTCCAATTCAAGGCGAATTGGATTTCCCGCGTTCCGGATTCCTGGGTAACGCGAGTTGTCGGCAGGCTATTTCATAGTTTTCTTCTCGACCCCCGGACAGTTTTTGCCAGTCTCGCATTCCGTCAGAGCCCGAGCTATTTGCCGCTCTGCTACGAGAGGTGGAATTCCTTCTGCAGAAGGGTGTAGTAATACCGGTTCCAACAGAGGACCGGGGAAAAGGTTTTTATTCAAATCTCTTTGTGGTCCCCAAAAAAGAGGACAAATTTCGTCCTATTCTGGATCTCAAAAGATTGAATCAGCATGTCCACACCCAAAAATTCCACATGGAGTCACTTCGCTCCGTTGTGGCAACTCTGTCGCAGAACGACTTTCTGGTGTCAATCGACATTCGCGACGCTTATTTGCATGTTCCCATCGGAAGGGCTCACCAGCGCTTCCTTCGTTTTGCCATAGGTCAGGACCATTACCAATTTGTGGCCCTGCCATTCGGCTTGGCTTCAGCGCCCAGAGTTTTTACAAAAATTCTAGCGCCTCTCATGGCAATTCTTCGAAGACAGGGAGTCACGATTATTCCCTATCTGGACGACCTTTTAAATTGTGGCGTCCTCAAAGGAGGAGGTGGTGACGGCTCGCAATCTATCCCTTCAGCTCCTGGAGGACTTCGGGTGGCTGGTCAATTGGGAGAAGTCGTCTCTGGAACCGTCGCGGTCAATCCTGTTTTTGGGGATGCATTTCGACACGGTACGGGCAGTGGTGTCCCTACCTCCAGACAAGCGGGCATGTCTCCTTCGACATGTACAGACTATGAAGTCTTCGACAGCAATGTCCCTTCGGAAGTGTATGCGCCTTTTAGGTCTGATGGTGGCTTCCATGGAAGCACTTCCGTTTGCCCAGTTTCATTCCAGAGCCCTCCAAAGGCTCATTCTGAGTCATTGGGATCGATCGCAGATTGCACTGGATCGCAGTATCCTCATCTCTCGCAGGGTGCGAGAGTCCCTAAGTTGGTGGTCACGTCCAGGAACGTTATCACTGGGGAAGTCTTTCCTTCCTCCGAGGTGGTCGGTCATAACCACCGATGCCAGCCTGACGGGCTGGGGGGGGTGTCTGGAACGATCTCTGGGTTCAGGGAGTATGGTCATCGGAAGAGTCTGTTCTATCGATCAACATCTTGGAATTGAGGGCAATTTTCCTTTGCCTCCAACACTGGACGGTCCCTTTGAGCGGTCTACCAGTCCGAGTGCAGACAGACAACGCAACGGCGGTCGCGTATATCAACCACCAAGGCGGGACGAGGAGTTCCAGGCTCATGGTGGAAGTGTCTCGGATCCTGAATTGGGCCGAGGACAGAGTACCAGCCATCTCTGCGATTCACATTCCAGGAGTTCAGAATACCACGGCGGACTTTCTCAGTCGAGAGAAGATGGATCCCGGAGAATGGAGTCTTCATCCGGAGATCTTTGCACTGCTGTGCTCCCTTTGGGGAGTTCCCCAAGTGGATTTGATGGCATCCAGGTCCAATGCCAAGTTGCCGGCCTTCATGTCCAGGTACAAGGACCCGAAGGCTGTGGCGGTGGACGCTCTGGTGGCCCCGTGGGACCGATTCGAGCTAATCTATGTGTTTCCACTGATATCTTTACTTCCTCTGGTGCTGCGTCGGATCAGACTGGAGAGAATCCCGGCTATGTTGGTAGCCCCAGATTGGCCAAGGAGGACGTGGTTCTCGACACTGGTGTCGCTTTTAGCAGCACCGCCATTTCCACTTCCTCTTCGCCCGGACCTGTTAACCCAGGGTCCTGTCCGTGATCCGGACCTGAAGTCTCTACGTTTGACGGCGTGGCTCTTGAGACCGAAATACTGACCTGTAGAGGTTTTTCAGCCGAAGTCATTGCCACTCTGAGCTGCCAGAGGTCCGGCTACTACTAGAATTTACCACAAGACCTGGGAAGCCTTCTTCTCGTGGTGTTTGGGTTCTTCAAGGAACCCGAGGATTTTTTCCATTCCCAATCTGTTGGCTTTTGTACAGTATGGGCTGGACAAGGGTTTGGCAGTTAGCACCCTGAGGGGTCAGGTTTCTGCCCTGTCCCTGTTGTTCCGGAAAGTTATCGCCTCGCGTAGGGACGTGCGCTCCTTTTTTCGCGGGGTAACCCGTCAGTTTCCGCCGCGGAAGGCACCTGTGTCTCCTTGGCGGCTCAACCTTGTCCTGGAGGCTCTTCAGCATGGGCCTTTTGAGCCAATGGATTCTGCTAACCTTTCTTTGCTTTCTTGGAAGGTTGCCTTCCTAGTCGCAGTCACTTCTTTGAGAAGGGTTTCTGAGTTGGCGGCTCTTTCTTGCTCGCCTCCTTTCCTGGAATTTTACCCGGATCGAGTAGTGCTTCGCACACGGGGCGACTTTCTACCTAAGGTAGTGTCGCAATTCCATGTTAACCAGGATATTGTTTTGCCTTCACTTTGCCCGGGCCCGAGGAATGCAAAGGAACGGGTTTTGCACACATTGGATTTAGTGCGGGCCTTGAAGTTCTATTTGTCTGTTACTCAAGGTTTTAGGAAGTCAGACTCCTTGTTTGTGATTCCAGCAGGTCGTCGACGTGGTCAACGAGCTTCCAAGGACTCTATAGCTCGTTGGATTTGGTCAGCCATTTTGGAGGCTTACCGACTTAAAGGCGAACCTTGCCCGATTAAGATTCGTGCTCATTCCACGAGGGCTGTGGCCTCATCGTGGGCCTTTCATCAAGGGGCTTTGGCAGCTCAGCTCTGCCGAGCGGCGACTTGGCGCTCCGTCCACACGTTTACAAAGTTTTATAAGGTGGAAGTCAGTGCTTCCGCTGATGCGGCCTTAGGACGCAGGGTCCTACAGGCGGCTGTAGTGTAAAGTTCTAGTTAACTTGTATTTGGCGCATCTTGCGCATTTACCAAGGTTGTTGGGATTCTGCCTGTTTTTTCTTGGTTGTATTCCCACCCTTAATTTTTGGACTGCTTTGGGACGTCTCACTAGTCATTACTAGTGTGTCTCCTTTCCTTCCATTCTGCTGCTGAAAGACGGATTTTGGTAAGAACTTACCTGTAAAATCCTTTTCAGCGAAGGAAGGAAAGAAGACACAGCACCCGCCCATGGCAGAAGTGTGTTGATGTGTTTTCAGATGCGGCATGACCCTCTTCTGATAGCGATTATCTGGACTGAGGTTGACGCGCTACGGCTCCTTTCCAGCATTGCCAGCTCATCGCGGTGGTCAGGTCCAGTGAGTAGTACCTGGAACTGTGTGGTTTTTTGCCTACATGCATACATAACCTGTATTCTTGTTTTTTTCTCTGAAGTCCTTCAGAAGGGGTTATGTTGCTCCGCTGGTGATATTTGCTCTTCCCTAAGCTTTTGTATGACTGAAGAAGCAGGAGTAGGAGGAGCCCGAGCTGGAGGGGCCGGTCAACACTTTTTAATCTGAGGTGTCAATCCTATCTGGGCTCCGCCTACCCACTAGTCATTACTAGTGTGTCTCCTTTCCTTCCTTCGCTGAAAAGGATTTTACAGGTAAGTTCTTACCAAAATCCGTCTTTTTCCCCTATAATATGGTATCTCTAATGCAGACTACATTTCCCATGATCTGTTAAGCTTTGCAGAAGGGGACATCGCACTGCACTTTGCTTTGAGTCTTATCAGCAAGTGATAGATGAGTTATATAGAACATCTGTCCCTTCACACGATCTGTGTATACTATGTGATTCAGCTTCAGCCTGTCTCCTGCTTGTGATAGGCTTATTCCTGTCAGTTCTTTCAGGAGGTGGCAGTGAGCAGCTTTATCACATAGGATTCATGTATGATGCACACAGCATTTACTGATTGCAGAGAGTAATTGTAGTAATTATTGTTTGAACTCGCCTACTTATCATAGTACTAAGGCAAAATTTATATTCTAAAGGGGTTGTCCACTTTCAGGAAAGTTTGATTGCACATGTCACTGAGCTCAGTGACTGGCTAGACATGAGCTGTTGATCAAACGCCGGGATCTGAGCAGTGTCGGGGAACGTGGGCTGGACCCAAAGAGGAGGAGTACCTGCAGAGTTTATTTTAGGTACAGTACTTTACACAGTTTGAGACCCACTTTCCTGAAAGCAGACATCCCCTTTAAAAGGCCTGTTGTGGGAGATATTTAGAGGGAGAAGAAGTGTTGTGTTAGGTGTCTGAGAGCTTCTAGCTGTGATTTGATTGGTGATGATTTCATCCTGTAGACGGGATGAAACAAATGGCACAGCTGGAATATTGCTGGTGTCACTCTTATATGTATGATAGGTACATTAGAAAGGTGCAGAGCGGTACATCTAACAGGCGAGCAGACTTGTCTTACACCAGATAAACCCCGTCACTTTTGCTAAGCCGGCAATTCCACATTCGTGTCTAGATTTACATTCATGGGAAAACACACCGCTTGGTTTTCAACGTACAATGTACGACGGTTTCAATGTACAACGTACATTTTATGGATCCCCACAGACTTTAATGGCCGAGTCTGGTCTGCAGAATAGATGAGAATAGGACCTGCTCTGAGTCTCACGGACCGGACTCATGGATCTGCTAAGGCCTCTTTCACACATCCGTCTTTTTGTATCAGGCATGATCCGTCGAACACCTGAAGGGACGGATCCGGCGCTGAAACAAAAAAACTGATGCAACGGATCCGGTTTTTTGCTGGATCCGTCCTGAACTTTTGAACCCAGAAAAAGAGGGTTTCTGATGCCCGGAGACACTGGAAAATGTAGTAGTAGTAGTAGTAGTTGTTGTTGTTTCCGGCCGCCTGATGCGCCGCTTCAGGCACATCAGGCGGCTCCGGCAAAAAAAAAAAAAAACCTTACATGCTCCGTTTTGTACGGCCGCCGGAATGTACATTTCCGCCGGATCCGGACAAAAACGGATACAACGCAATGACATCAGGCGCGATCCGGCGCTAATGAAAGTCAATGGAAAAAAACCGCATCCGGCATTACATTTCGCCGGATGCGGTTGGACAAAAAAATGCCGGAGGGCGCCATCAGGCGCACAACGGATGTGTGAAAGAGGCCTAAGCCTGCACTTCCACATTCGTGTCTAGATTTACATTCATGGGAAAACACACCGCTTGGTTTTCTTCTGTCATCCACTTTGTACCTATTTCATCTGTTTTTTCTCATCTGTCTTGAAAAAACTGAAGGCAGTAGAATGAACTTTTTTTTAATCCATTAACTCTTAAAGGAAACCTGTCAGCTGATACATGCTGCTCAGACTGCAGCTATTAAAAGTATGCTTTTCTGTTTCACAGCCCAGTGTTTCAGAGACAAGCGTACATGGCTGGAATACTACAGCTAGTGGCTGATACATACTGCCCAAACCACGAGCAGCGTGCATCAGCTGACAGGTTCCCTTTAGCAATGAATCAGTGAAAAACAGGCAAAACACGGATTGAACACTGAAGTACAATGTACATTTTATATGGATCCCCACAGACTTTAATGGCCGAGTCTGGTCCGCAGAATAGATGAGAATAGGACCTGCTCTGAGTTTCACGGACCGGACTCATGGACTTATTTTTAAAGCTGATGTGTGTGTGTGGATCAATGAAACACTATGGGTCAGTGGGCTATCAAAACACAGTTCATGAAATAGTACAACAGATGTGTGAATTTAGTCTTAGTTTTTTACTTGTCAGTATTTTATTGTCTATAGACATATCGTTTTGATGTCAGGTCTGAAGCCAGCCATACACTTTAGACTGTCTGCTGAAAACTTCAATGTCGCCTGGGTCCACCGACATTAGTCTAATGTGTATGGAGGGGTAAGGGTGCGTTCACAATGGAATTTTCACAGCAGAAATACAGCAGGGAAATCTTCAGAATTGAAATGGTGCCAATAAATTTAGCATTTCATTAACAACCGCAACATAAATTGTTGTGTTGTGCATCTCGAATTTGCTGTACTTGTCACTTTAGGCTGCAGATTTTTTTCATATGCATGAGATTTCGTAAAGTTTCATTCATAGCACTTTTGCTGTAAATGCAGCGGATATTTCGGCTGTAAAAACTGCTGTTTTCCCTGTGGACAGATCCGCTCAGGATTAGAAGTGCAACTATAGGATAAATCCTGTGTACCTCAGTAGTCATGATCTCTTGGTTTGTATCACCCTCATGCAAATTGAAATGTCTCGATATGCACAATATGGCTGTCATGTTTTGTAAAATATACAGTCCACACTCACTGCCGCAAAACAAACTTACTTCTCATCTCTCAGATCCTCCCTGTCACACAACCCTAAACAGCTTTTCAACACTTTCAATTCTCTATTCCGTCTCCTGGCACCTCCTCCCTCTCCTCTCATTTCTGCTGAAGACTTTGCCTCTTTCTTTAAGCAGAAGATCAGAGAAAGCTTTGGCCCGCAGCCCCCAATGCCCCTCCTCTTACCTGGTCAGCCCTGTTCCTCCAAAACCTGCTTCACCACCATAAAAGAAGATCAGCTCTCCACCCTCCTGTGAAGATCACATCTCACTACTTGCACGCTTGACCCCCTCCCGTGCCACCTCATCCCTAACATCGCCAAAGTCTTCATCCCAACCCTAACACACCTCTTCAACCACTCACTTACAAATGGTGTTTTCCCCTCATCCTTCAAACATGCCTCGATCACACCCATCCTCAAAAAACCCTCCCTCAACCCATCCTCTGTGTCTAGCTACCGCCCCATATCTTTTCTCCCTCATACCTCAAAACTACTGGAACAGCATGTCCATCTTGAAGTGTCCTCCCACCTCTCCTCCTGCTCCCTCTTTGACCACTTACAATCAGGCTTCCGAATGCATCACTCAACTGAAACTGCCCTAACTAAAGTCACCAACGACCTACTAACCGCCAAAAGCAAGCAACACTACTCTGTCCTCCTCCTTGACCTGTCTTCTGCCTTTGACACTGTGGACCACTCCCTCCTGCTACAGATTCTCTCGGGCATCACAGACTTGGCCCTATCCTGGATCTCGTTTTATCTAACAGACCAGACATTCAGTGTCTTCCTCTACCACACCACCTCCTCACCTTGTCTCCTGTCTGTCGGTGTTCCCCCAAGGCTCAGTTCTAGGACCCCTACTCTTCTCCATCTACACCTTCGGCCTGGGACAGCTCATAGAATCCCACGGTTTGCAGTACCATCTCTATGCCGATTACAGGCAGATCTACCTGTCTGGACCTGACCTCACCTCCTTACTGACCAAAATCCCACAATGTCTATCTGCTATTTCATCTTTCTTTTCTGTTCGCTTTCTAAAACTGAACATGGACAAAACAGAATTCATCTTTCCCTCATCTCGCTCTACCCCTCCAACAGACCTATCCATCAATGTCATTGGGTGCTCACTTTCCCCAGTTCCTCATGTTCGATGCCTTGGGGTGATCCTCGACTCTACCCTCTTTCAAGCCACATATCCAAGCCATGCCTCCTCCTGCCGACTCAAACTCAAAAATATTTCCCGGATCCGTGCATTCCTTGACCATGAAACCGCAAAAACACTAGTGCACGCCTTTATCATCTCCTTTCTCGACTACTGCAACTTCCTACTCTCTGGCCTCCCCTCTAGCATTCTGGCACCACTCCAATCCATCCTACACTCTGCTGCTCGACTCACCTATCTCCCCGTTATTCCCCAGCCTCTCCTCTATGCCAAGCCCTTCACTGGCTTCCTATTGTCCAGAGGCTCCAAAACTCAAACTATGACCTACAAAGCCATCCACAACCTGTCTCCTCCATACATCTGTGACATGGTCTCCCGGTATTTATCTACACGCAACCTTCGATCCTCTCAAGATCTCCTTCTCTACTCCCCCTCTTATCTCTTCTTCGCACAACCGCATATAAGACTTCCCCCGTGCTTCCCCTATACTCTGGAACTCTCTACCCCAACACATCAGACTTTCCCCTAACACGGAAACCTTCAAAAAGAACCTGAAGACCCACCTCTTCCGACAAGCCTACAACCTGCAGTGATCCTCAGTCTACTGAATCGCCGCACGACCAACTCTACCCTCTTCTAGTGTATCCTCACCCATCCCCTGTAGACTGTGAGCCCTCACGGGCAGGGTCCTCTCTCCTTCTGTACTTGTTTGTGCCTTGTTTTGCTTATATTTATTGTACTTGTCTATATTTGCCCCTTTCACATGTAAAGCGCCATGGAATAAATGGCGCTATAAAAATGTATAATAATAATAATAATAAATAACAGAGGTTCCAGTGTTTATAGTATTTTTTTTCTCATCCATTTTGCATTAATCACTGGACAGTTCTGTATTTCTTTTCCATGTCACAAATAAATGCTTTAGATTCCAGAAGTTTGTACTAACAGTTGAGGTAGTAGTCCAGCTCATAAAATTGTGTTATTTGGTTCACAGGATTCAGAAGGTGATACTCCCCTACATGACGCCATCAGCAAAAAGCGGGATGATATTTTGGCTGTGTTGTTAGAAGCCGCAGCCGATGTCACCATTACCAATAACAATGGATTTAATGCCCTTCATCACGCTGCGCTGAGAGGAAATCCCAGGTAACGTCCAGACATTATTCTTTTCTTAGCATTTGATGCTCCTGATCAGGTGTCAGGTCTGTAGTGCTGATCTCACTGGCTGTGGTTTCAGGGGCTGAGCGGAAGAGCGATAGATTTATCAACCTTTTTCATTGATTGCAAAATTAAATTTAGTCATTTGGTTGTTTTATTTTTGTGGCATAACATAGTGTAACATTTAACAGAGAAGACCTAATAGGAGTGTGAATTACTTTCAGTCGAATTTAGAAATGAGAAAAAGAAATAAAAGGAAATGTCACAAATTTAAATGGCTTGTCCCAGAGACGACATGTACCGTGTATTATTACAAATGCAGTCACTGATTTCCATGGCATGAAATGCAGGACGTTTCCTGTTTTGGTCCCATTGAAAATCACATGCAGGATAAAATGGTTACAAGATATACTTTGTTTTAGTGTACCGTATATACTCGTGTATAAGCCGACCCGTGTATAAGCCGACCCCCCTAATTTTGCCACAAAAAACTGGGAAAAATTATTGACTCGTGTTTAAGCCGGGTGTATAAACTGCCCTCCTGCTCTGTGCTGCCCCCATCCAGCTCTGTGCTCCCCCATTCTCCTCTGTACTCCCCCCCCCCCCCTGCTCCGTCCTCCGCTGTGCTCCCCCATTCCTTCTCCGTCCTCCTGTGCCCCCTGTCCTGCTCCGTGCTCCTCTGTGCCCTCCATCCTCCCCTGTCCTGCTCCATGCTTCCCCCGTCCTCCTCCACGCTTCCCCAGTCCACCGATCTCCCCCCCCGTCCTCCACGCTTCCCCCGTCCACCGATCTCACCCCCGTCCTGCTCCATGCTTCCCCCGTCCTGCTCCAGCTTCCCCCGTCCTCCTCCACGCTTCCCCCGTCCACCGATCTCCCCCCCTGTCCTCCACGCTTCCCCGTCCACCGATCTCCCCCCCCCGTCCTGCTCCAGCTTCCCGTCCTCCTCCACGCTTCCCCGTCCACCGATCTCCCCCCCATCCTGCTCCAGCTTCCCCCGTCCTCCTCTATGCTTCCCCCGTCCACCGTTATCCCCCCCCCGTCCTGCTCGTGCTCCTTGTCCTCTCCTCCATCATACTCACCCCTCCCCGTGCCATCGCTGAGCGTCCCTGCAATCCTGCGTTCTCCCCGTCTTCTTGCAGCTCTCCAGCACTGAGCGGTGATGTAATACCGCTCATTAAGGCCATGAATATGGAGGCCATGCCCATGGGAGTGGCGTCGCGTCCATATTACATGACCTTAATGAGCGGTATTACATCACCGCTCAGTGCTGGAGAGCTGCAAGAAGACTGGGAGAACGCAGGATTGCAGGGACACTCAGCGATGGCACGGGGAGGGGTGAGTATGATCCCAGCCACCATTTTCAGCACGAAAAAAGGTGCTGAAAATCTCGGCTTATACGCGAGTATATACGGTATTTTATCACAGGTCGCTGATTGTTCCAGGAGGATGTAAGCCCATATTGCTGCAGGGTAGCGCGCTGCTCTTATTTACTGTTAAAGATGCACGTATTTATATTTTCTGCAGCATGAGGTACAGTTGTGTTCAAGAGTTTACATACCCCGGTAGCATTTTTGCTTTCTTGTCCTTTTTTCAGAGAAGATAATGATAACACCCAAACTTTTTCTCCACTCATGGTCAGTGGTTGGGTGAAGCCATTTATTGTCAAACTACTGTGCACCAACAGGAGCATCTAGATTGGCAACATGACAGGTTCATGTTTTATTTACTTAGGCATTTGCAAAAATGTTTTTTTTTCTAACCCCTTAACGACAGCTGATACGCCTTTTAACGGTGGCAGTTAAGGGTACTTATTCCTCAGCGGCGCTTTTTAACGGCGCTGAGAAATAAGTGTATAGTGCCCCCCAGCGTCGGAAATTCTCTGGTGTCTCGGGTAGGGTTGGGAATAGGGTTAGAGGTGTGTTGGAGGTAGGGTTGTGGTTAGGTTTGGGATTAGGGTTAGGGGTCTGTTGGGGTTAGGGTTGGAGTTAGAATTGGGGGTTCCACTGTTTAGGTACATCAGGGGGTCTCCAAACATGATATGGTACTCACCATTGATTCCAGACAATTTTGTGTTCAAAAATTCAAACAGTGCTCCCTTCTGAGCCCTGCCGTGCACCCAAACAGCGGCTTTAGCCCATATACGAAATATCAGCGTACTCAGGAGAAATTGCACAACAAATTTTGTGGTCCATTTTCTCCTGATACCCTTGTGAAAATAAAAAAAAATTGGTTTCAAAGTAAATTTTTGGTGAAAAAAGTAAAATGTTCATTTTTTTTCTTTCCACATTGCTTTAGTTCTCGTTAAGCACCTGAAGGGTTAATAATCTTCTTGAATGTGGTTTTGCGCATCTTGAGGGGTGCAGTTTTTAGAATGGTGTCCCTTTTGGGTATTTTCTGTTATATTGATCCCCCAAACCCCCTTCAAATATGAGGTGTTCCTAAAAAAAAAAAAAGATTTTGTAAGTTTTGTTGGAAAAATGAGAAATTGCTGGTCAATTTTTAACCCCCTAAACGCAAGTTGTATTGAAGAAATTTTGCCACTAACATGAAGTACAATATGTCACAAAAAGCTTTCTCAGAATCAGTGTGATACGTTGAAGCGTTTCAGAGTTATTGCCTCATATAGTGACAGTGGTCAGAATTGGAAAAATTGGCTTGGTCATTAAGTATCAAATTTGCTTTGTCACTAAGGGGTTAAATATTATATTCCCTTGTATTGCATACGTGGAATCTTATGGTGTTCTGTAAGCTTAGGCTAAAGTTCCCATGATGAGCTTTTTGTGAGTTTTTGGTGTTACAGATTTTCTGTAGCATTTCTGCACCCATTATGTAAATCAGGTTACTTGCGTTTTTACATTGCGCTTTTCATAGTGCGTCTTTTTGTCTCTTGTTGGCATGTCACTTTTGAAATATAGCTCCTTATGATACTAACTGGCATTTGGCTTTGACAAAACTTTGATAGTCATGTGTGGATTACACATGTTTTTCATCTGTGGAATTTTTGCATCTAATGCAATTGTATGGGGAAAATCTGTACATAAAACTCAGCGTTACCCGCAAGAGAAATTGACATAGTTTTGAAAGGCGCACCGCAGGTCAGTTTACACTGAGTAAAAATTAAGCACAGTGGGCAGGAGATTTCTATATGTCTCTCCCACTTTGCTGGGACTGTAAGAAGCTGCGTTTTTTTTTTGCAGTGTAAATACACCAAATGCTCATTGTGGGAACTTAACCTAAATGTGCATTGAATACATAGAGAACAGTTATAGCCATCAATGTCTGATGGAAGACACCCAACCTGTGTGACTCCCACCAATGCCTTAAATTAAGGGGCTTTAGCATTCATATAAAGCCTGAGCACCGATCAGCTAATGAGTCTGTAGCGCAGACTATTCAAGTGAATGCAGCTTGCTTGGAAGTAGTGTGGTTTAGTGAAAGAAAGCTGATTGGGCCACAGCTGTTTTCCAGGCTTCTGTTATTCTAGGTATTATGTTTTTTTGGTGTATCGTGAGAAGACACCATTAGGTTTAAAGGAAATCTGTCGCCTAGATTTTTATTTACTAATTTGAGTCAAAAACTGAAACATTTTCTGTTTTTTAGAGCGGGGGTGTATTTGATTTTTCCTTTTGGCTTTCTGCCTGATAGTTCAGACTTCTGCTTTGCAGCAGACCTATACACTACAGACTAGAAGCCTCTGACCTGTGCAGAGGTCACTGTACGGAGAGGGGGAGGAGCTGCTATCAGCACCTAATATCATTGGAGGCTTCTGCATATGATGATACAATTACTGGAAAAGGACAGCAGCTTAGTATCCGGCTTAGTGACTGCAGTGAAAACTGCAAGATTTTAGGATTATTGTAAAATATAAATAGTAACATGGAAAATTAGAAAACAATCTCCATAATATATGAAATATTGTTTAACGTAAAAAAAATAGCTTTAAACAGTTGTTCATGTTTGGATGATATGCTCCCTTGAAGGAATAGGTCACATTATTTGTAGTGGCCATATACATTATTTAATTGTGTGAGCTGCCCGGTCCCCGTTATCCAATCTGGGGCTAATTCTCTGCTTTTGTGTGTGGAAATGCTACATATGTTACATGACCTAATAATTTTAGCAGCATGCCAGAAATCTGTACAATAACTTCCCACACCGTGAGAGCAGGGTTGAAGTTATATGCAGAACAAATGGGTTGTCACTTGATTTGATGTAGATGTTTGTTCTGAATCCAGTGCTAAATTTGTGTCAAATACCACATATGTGAATGGACCTCTACAAGGTACCTTTTAGAAGAAAAACAATTTGGCTGTGTTCACACGGTAGCGTAAAAACAGCATTTTTCAGGCCACAGTCTTTAAATGCACAGTGGGCAGGAGTTTTCATAAAATCATATCAACTTTCTTTGAAATGTTTCATGCTGCAGATTTTTGTATCAATGCAGAATTAAACGCAGTGTTTTAAGCTGTGTGTGAATATGGCCTACGTGTCAGTGGAGGCTTGGGATCTTCCAGAGCAGAGCAGGTCTTGTCTTGATTGCAGTGAAACACCCTAATTTTGGGAAAAGCCCTCTGTTAACAATGAAGGATATGGAAATCCTGAAAAATGTGTTTTGTTTTTTTGTTGCTAATTTTATGTTAATTTTTTAATGAAATTGTTGTAAAAGCAATTATTGTAATGCTCTGAATGATTTATGTAGTGGCACTCTCAGCACATCCATTCCCTGCTGTTACAGGAGCCACTTTCCCTTCTTGCTGTGTGTAAGTAAGCGTCTAATAACGGATGTCAGTAATTAGTTTGGTCGCTGCTTTGTGGATGTGTCTTTATTTGCCAGCTTTCACTTTGAGGATTTAGTCCCGCACACCAGTAATTGGGGAGGTAAACCAAGGTGCTTTTCAGGTTATGAAGATCTCTTTCATCCTGATTTATCACTGAGTCATTGCTCTTGTATTGTGTGCAGTTGTTATTTTTGTTTTATATTTTCCTGAACCGTGTGTTTGCTGTCGGGATGCCACCCAGTGTGTTTTTCTTTCTTCATTTTGTGTTGTAATTGGAGCAGAGGACCAGTATGTGTTGTAATATTGGATTGCAGCCCCTTGTTTGGTGGCTTTGAGTGACCTTGTCTTTTTGTACACTGATTTAACCTGGAGTATCCATTTGTACAGGTTCTTTAGTAATCTCTCCCGTGACCACTTTATAGATGCCGCCGTGCTGTGGTGTTTAGAGTTTAGAGTGAATGACCAGAATCATTTTATAGCTAGAAAAAGTCCGTTGTCATTAGAGTCCAGATCACCCGCGATCATTAATTACCGTATATAGATATATGATGGATGATAACCATTATATATGTGATCAGTTTGAGGCTGTGTTCACATGTTGCGTTCACATCGTGGTAAAACTGCAGCGTTTCTTGCAACATTCTTCTGAAAGTCGCAGCAAAATGGTGCATTTTTGCCATGATCACAAAAAAAAAAGCAATGTGTCAACCCAGCCTTAAAAGAATACACATCATCAAGGGTTAAAGCAAATGTTTTGTGTAATGTCTATAGAAATAGGTAAAATAGCCCAATGTTAATGTCATATATCCCCAAACGAGTCTACTCTACATTGGATTTTTTGCTATTTGTATTCAAAGCCTTGAGTAGAAGAGATACTGTTCATAAGAGAATATTTCACATGTGTGTATCTTGCATTTATTAATAAATGATTGGAAATATGGCTTCTGCATAATATTAATTTATTACAAGATTTTATTGCACAATTCGTTCACAATTTATAATTCACACATTATATTTTTGCTAGTAACAACTGAAAAAAATGAATAATCGTTCAACTGCAGTATTTTCCTGGCAGCCAGCGTATGTTGGTAGTTGTAGTCCTCAATGCAATCCTACAGCTGGTTGAAGGGGACCAAATCCATTGAAGAGGTGATTTGGTTCCATTTTACCAGCTTTAGCAAAGCATTGCAGTGCGGGAGACCCCCGCAGGAAGGCGGATGTACCGTACGTGCAGCCTCATAGAGTCTCTGATGGTCGCGGCAGAAGAAGAAGCAGCTTGTATATATGGAGACTGCAGTATCCAGACATGAAATATATGTGCTGACAGCAGACCGGCTCTATAATACCGCCCCTCCCACTATAGCAATGCGGAGTAGTGATTATACAGGAGCAATGGCTGAACATATATTGTCTGTATGTTCAGTGTTACAGCTCGCTGGCAGAAATGAAGGTTTTCTGTTTCCTTTAGGTGCAGTAGATGGTGACTAGTAACTTTAGCATGAATGCAGCACATGGCATGTCCCTTGCAGCAGCTAGAAGACTACAGTGATTATTCTCACTGACCTGCCTCTCACTTTAATTCTCATGCAGTACATTACATTGAAGAGACCCGTCCTGTAGTAATTGCTGGGCTAAATATACTTGCACACTGCATCATATGGTGCTTTCCTACCAGGCGGTGACTATGATAATGTAAATCTATTCCTTACACCGTCCTAACAGGATCATAGCAGGTGCTGCCTCTCCCTTAATGGAGCAATAAAGTCACCACTAAAACTGGTGGCTATTTATACCAGTTATATGTGAACTCGTCTGCAGATCCAGCTGCTCTGTGTGCTCTTGGATGGCAATTCACGTTCATCCATTTGCCATATCAGGGCAAGAAAAGGCCATGGAAAAAAAGCACTGCAGCATTTGATAATGTCAGCATCTGTTCCCCGTGTCAGTCAGGCGTTGGAAATGTTTGAGTTACGACCATGTCAGCACATGCTCACAGTGCATACTGTGCCTGGGTAAGGGAACAGCTGATCTCACTGATGGATTTGACATTCTGGAGTGACTCTGCTCCTCCGGCTGGAGGGTTCATCCGTCGTTCACTGCCCAGTACATCAACGTGTTAGTGGATTGCGGCACTTCATTACCTGAATACATCTCCATGTCCATTTGTCCTGTAGGTGTGTGTGTGTCTGGAGCTCGCTGATGTATATTTCTGTACTATTTTATGTAAATACTGTAGATACAAGCTTCCTGGAAGCCCAGGCATCGGTGAAACACTATTCATTACACTTTAGGGCATGTTCCTTTAAAAACCTCGGCAAGGAATTTTGAGACTCTTTATGCCCCTTTTAAGGGAAACTTGAGTTTAATTTGTTTTACGCTAAGCTTAACAAAATAATTCTTTGTCAGATGTGCCCATCTGCGTCTCATCAAAGGTACATAATGTCCATTTATAGTTTTGCTTGTCTGAATGCTATTGTTTTGGTCTGTTTAACGCTGTGGCTGCTGGTGGTAGGCCTGCAGCAGTGCCGCGGTGTCTGCATAAGGACTGTAATGTGGAGCTTCATTGTGTACTCCGGAGCAGAAAGGTCAGATTGTTTGTCATGCAGGCCTATATATATGTGTGTGTATATGTATACAATGTGTGGTGTGTATAATATATATGTATGATGTGTGTGTATATATCTATATCTATCTATCTCTATCTATCTATCTATCTATGTATATATATGTGTGGTGTGTATAATATATATGTATGATGTGTGTATGTATACAATGTGTGGTGTGTATAATATATATGTATGATGTGTGTGTGTATATATCTATATCTATCTATCTATCTATCTATCTATCTATCTATCTATATATATATGTGTGGTGTGTATAATATATATGTATGTGTGTGTATATGTATACAATGTGTGGTGTGTATAATATATATGTATGTGTGTATATATGTATACAATGTGTGGTGTGTATAATATATGTGTATATATATGTATACAATGTGTGGTGTGTATAATATATATGTATGTGTGTATATATGTATACAATGTGTGGTGTGTATAATATATATGTATGTGTGTATATATGTATACAATGTGTGGTGTGTATAATAATATGTATGTGTGTGTATATATGTATACAATGTGTGGTGTGTATAATATATATGTATGTATGTGTATATATGTATACAATGTGTGGTGTGTATAATATATATGTATGTGTGTATATATGTATACAATGTGTGGTGTGTATAATATATATGTATGTGTGTATATATGTATACAATGTGTGGTGTGTATAATATATATGTATGTGTGTATGCTATATGTGTATATATATATATATATATATATATATATATTTAGTTATACACACACGTCTGTATAGTAGAAGTAGCTGATAGGTGTCATTTTGTGTCAGTAACAGCATATACGGTATATTTTACTCACACCATTTGATTACGGTATTTAGCATTATTATATAGTTGGTAATTAAAACACAGGACAATAGGATGTATAGCAGATTAGTAAGATAGACTGTTGCAGATATAACAAACTTTTTGCTGAATTAATAATCCATCCTGGAAGCTAGATGCTGAGCTGAGGGGCCATGGTTAGCCCCCTTCCCCTGCTTTACCTGGCTGCGATGGTGTAATTGCAGTAAATATTGCAGCGTACGGAGGTCACTTTCTTGCAGGAGGCGTTTGCACCTGGTGAAAATACATACTTCTTTACATTCCATAGCATTGTATGTCCATATGGGTACATAAAGAAGTATGTACTCTACACAGGCCTGTCACCAGAAGAAGCTGAAAGGAAAAAAGAACTTTGCACAACTTTATATTCCCAGCAAATAGTGTTACATGTGGCCTAATAGAGCTGCATTGCTATTTAAGATAAGGTGTAAGAAAAAAAAAGGCCTACATTAAAAGTATTAAATAATTAAAACAGTCTTTTAAAATTATAAAGAATATAAAATCTATTCCATAAAAACGTAAAATGAGATAATTAAGCATTCAAGTAAAATTGTTACAAGCTCTAGTGTTTCACACTACAAGGACACTGCTGCTAAACTTGTATGTATTAGTGACCGCACACAGAGGACCCCGGCAGCACGGGTCAGGTCCACACATGCTGATGCCAGCCAAGATTATTCATTAGCCTTGTGACTTACCTGCACCTGCCTCCTCCTAGCAGGCAGCAGTCCTTGCCATCTTTATTGATGACTGCAATTGTCGTACGTTCACCTAGACCCCGACTTGCATCCAGTAGTCTCCGAGGCAATGAAATGACCGGAATGATGTCACACTGCTGGTGAGCTCTCCTTTCATCTGGGTTTGGTAGAATTAGTGTATTTGCAATGCAGAGAACTGGCTCCTATTTCCAGAAGACTCTTGCAATTAGCAGCACTATTGCTTAGTTGTCCCGAGAAAAGGAAAGATGAGCCAAAGTAAAATTCCTGCAGAGCCTGACAAAGCTAGTGCATGCAGCTGATAGAGAGCAAATCAGAGAGTAGCTGGTGATATAGCACAGTAATACAAGGAAAAACAGCATTGCAGCATTACTATTACAGCAGACACTGTCAGGATTTAAATAGTTAGCAAACTAGACAGGCTGCACGCTCTGCGGACACCGCACCACTCACATCTCCTGCCATAACTTAGCTCATGGCTTAACATTGTGGAAAAGGGAATTTGTTTGTAAAAGAAAATTGCCCATAACGGTGGAAAAAGCTTTCTACAGAACCCTGCGATAGATGGCAAGGCTTGCAGATTACATGTAAAACTTCCAGAATTGCAGATGAATATAAAAGTATCTAAATGTTAATATTGGAGCATGCATGGTGGTGTTAGTCTGGTTATTACTGCATTATATGTCCGTATAGCCTTATATATATATATGTTTGCCTGTTTATATCCATAGGATTGTATATATTATTACACGGGGAGTGGGAGCTTTCTATTTGTCACTTGTTTAGTAGTATGTTAATTGCAAATCACACAATAACTCACCTGTGCACACACACTTATAGATCAGATGTGATAGCAGGTGCAGCGCTACTTAATCTGTAAACTGCGTGTGCTTTTAAAATCAACTTTTCCCACATGGAAAAAAAAATATATATATATAAATACCTGGGAGGTATAAATGTTAAAGAAAAAAAAATGAGTTCTATCTTTCCTTGTGTAACAGGGTGTCTGTCCTTGAGGATTTTCCTTGAAGTTCCCAGATTGGACTGCAGACACATCTGTGGCAAGCTGCTACTTCTCCTTCCTTAGGGTCAATAAAGCCCCATCCGAGGTCAGGACTCCCCCTGGCAATCATAGAGACGAGCCATATTCCCCACTCAAAGGGCACAAGCTACAGTGTAAGAGCTTTATAGGCAGCTAAGCATGTGAAACATGCAGTCCCAGGCAAACGTTCCCTCTAGTGCCTCTCTCTTCCCTGACCATATTTAGTCAACCATAGCAAAAAATAGTCTCTCAGCTGTCGATTGTCGATCCAAGAGCTCTGGGAGCTCCTATCATGCTTTCTGCTCATTGATTGTTCATCCTGCGAGCCCCAACACTCTCTGCCATTTGTTCAGCTATTTTTAGCAATGCCAAATAAAGCGGTCTCTAATGTTTCCACTTATATTACCCGTATTTTCACAGAAGGATCGCTCCTGCTCCTGGACCCTCTGTGGCTGTGCTGTAGGGAAAAGTCCAGGTCTGCTCTGATGTGTCACCAATAGCGCAGTGTAACCAGGTGTATTTCTCTCTGCCGGGGGACACGTGTTCGGTGCTATTACTTTATTATTACAGTGATATTAGGCCACATACAGATACGTTGCCATTTGTATTTTTTGCTGTTTTACTCAGCCTTTTTTTTTTAATTTCTTGTATTAAAACCCCTTGCCTGCTCTGTCTGTGCACCCCCACTCTACAACTTCTAGTTAATCATTGATTGATACTTTGTGTGCTGCCCAGGGCAAACCTGTATTCCTATGGTAGTTTTCCTCTGTCCCCTCACATACTTTACAGGAAAGACCACTTAAAGGGTCAGCGGCACCAAAGAAAATGCATTTCTGCTTACAGTGACTTTAATCACTTTTTTGTTATCTTCGCTCCAAAATTATTCAGTGTCCCTCACGTTTCTAGAGTTGAGCTCAAAATAGAATTGGTTTACTCTGCCAGTATATTCAGCGTCGTTCTTCACTTATTGTAATTATTTTTTTTTCTATTATAAATATTTCCATTAGTGAAAAATCAGAAAATGTTTGAACATAATTCAGTATCTGATTCTGCATCCTCCCATGTAACAAAAACCTTACTATATTCGTATCCTGCCTGGATGTATGCCGAATGTGTTATGTAATTAGCCTGCGATAAAAAGGAAGCCCTAGTATGTACTGCCGAGACCAGGTCTCGACTTCCGAAACTCCTGTCGGGTTCAGTTATTTTTGGTGCACAGACAGCACTAAAAGGGTAGATGTGTCCCTGAGTGCGACATAGGCCTGCAGGGAAGTGAGGGAAGCTGGCACTAAGCGGGGCACAGGATACGCATCATTTTAAAAGACCCATCCTCTGAACAGGATTAAGATTCTTTTCTTTAATGGTCAAGGAATCAAAGATTTATTTTCCTCACTTATATAGCGCCATTAACTCCACAGCTCTTTACAGATAATATTTGGAGTGTGGGAGAACCCGGAGGAAACCCATGCAAACACGGTGAGATCGTACAGACTCCTTGCAGATGTTGTCCTTGGTGGGATTTAAACCCAGGACCCCAGCGCTGCAAGGCTGCAGTGCTAACCACTGAGCCACCTTGCTGCAGAACAGACCATTTTAGTAACCTGCCATTTCCCATAGCGAATTCTGCTATGAATCCTGTTCCTATGACCATGGTACATGCAGGTACAGGCACATTTCTCAAAATCTGTGCTGTATATGGCTTCATGTACAGTGTTTATCAGTTTTACTGGCAAGTTAACCAGCTTTGCTTGAGTCTGTCAATTAAAGAAGTTATGCACAGTAATATTGTGCTTTATTTTCTCTAGTTTTTGGACAGTTTTAATTCTATGTGTAAGAAAATGCATCTCCTTACTGTGAACAGAATAGCTATTAATTATGGCAGATTATAACTATTGTTGGCCAGCTATCGATGGCAGATTACGATATACGGTATATATAGCAGTGAATGAAAATAACCACATTTGACAATCAAAATGTGAGGTCCGTTGTATTAGATGAGTGAATCGTCTTGATGAATGATACACAAAGGGCAATTGTGCATTTACAACGTGGAGGGTTTTAATAATTTTTATGGAATAAAGCTTTTCTTATTTCTCAAGTGACAAACATTTTATAACTGCCTGTATTGGGTGTAAGAAATGTACACAGGATCCCACCAAGGACAACATCTGCAATAAGTTTGTGTGGGTTTCCTCTGGGTTCTCCGATGTCCTCACGCCAAAGACATACTGATAGGGAATTTAGGTTGTGAGCCCCAATGGGGACAGCATTGACAATGTATGTAAAGTGCAGTGAAATTAATGGCGCTATATAAGTAAGGAAAATGTAACAACAAATATAGCTTTCTTGTAAGCCTTCAATAAAGGGAAATGTCAGATGCCTCTGCTTAAAATCTACTATCATTTACACGCTGGCATTTCTTTTGCTGGTCTGATTGTGCTTCTGCTGTTTTTGACAAGAGTAGTGCAGCCTGTGCCAGTTTTCTTGCCATAAAAATTTACCAGGATTGTTTGGGATCTGTTTATAAAATTTTTGTGGCTTTTTGTTCACTGATGTGGTTTGGCTGGTATATTATGAATAAATTCTGACACACTGCATTTCTAACTATTCCAGCATATTTTCTGTATTCACAACCTCTCACTGTATAATGTTTTGCTACAAACTTTGCCTGAACAGGTTGTCCTGCACCCTGGTAAGTAGGGGGTTAATGTGCACACTGGTGAGATAACTTATGTATATTTGTCCCGGTCTCATTAGTGTCCGCCTTGGTGGAGCTGACCGGGGGATATAAATAGAGTTTTAGGGTACACCTCTTTTCACTACACGTAATGTGAACACTTTAGTTAGCAAGGTCCCTGTGTCACTCCGAACATCTGTCATGTTCTATAACTGTACATTTAGTTTCTGTCTACATACAGAGATGTGTGTAGATAGCTGTAAAATGCACGTGAATATCTTGTATTTGTGGATTAATGTCCATTAACCCCTTAGTGATAGAGCCAATTTGCAGCTTAATGACCTGGCCAATTTTTATAATTCTGACCACTGTCACTTTATCAGGTTATAACTCTGGAACGCTTTAACGAATCCAGCTGATTCTGAGATTGTTTTTTCGTGACATATTGTACTTCACATTACTGGTAAAAAATTTGTTATATGACTTGCGTTTATGAAAAAAATGGAAATATGGCAGAAATTTTGAAAATTTAGCAATTTTCAAACTTTTAATTTTTATGCCCTTAAATCAGAGAAATATGTAACACAAATTTCTTAATAAATAACATTTCCCACATGTCTACTTTACATCAGCACAATTTTGGAACCAATTTTTTTTTTGTTACGAAGTTATAAGGGTTAAAAGTTGACCAGCGATTTCTCATTTTTACAACAACAGCATTTTTTTTACGGACCACATCACATTTGAAGTCACTTTGAGGGGGCTATATGATAGAAAATACCCAAAAGTGACACCATTCTAGAAACTGCACCCCTCAAGGTGCTCAAAACCACATTCAAGAAGTTTATTAACCCTTTACGTGCTTCAAAGGAATTGAAGCAATGTGGAAGGAAAAAATTAACATTTAACTTTTTTTGCAAAAAATTTACTTCAGAACCAATTTTTTTTATTTTGACAAGTTTTAAAAGAGAAAATGAACCACAAAATTTGTTGTGCAATTTCTCCTGAATATGCCGATACCCCATATGTGGGGGTAAACCACTTTTGGGACGCACGGCAGAGGTCGCAAGAGAAGGAGCGCCGTTTGACTTTTTCAATGCAGAGTTGGCTGGACGCCATGTCACGTTTGGAGAGCCCCTGATGTGCCTAAATAGTGGAAACCCCCAACAAGTGACCCCATTTTGGAAACTAGACTCCTTAAGGAACTTATCTAGATGTGTGGTGAGCACTTTGAACCTCCAAGTGCTTCACAGAAGTTTATAACGTAGAGCCGTGAAAAAAAAAAAAAATTTTTTTCCTCAAAAATGATTTTTTAACCCGCTATTTTTTATTTTCCCAAGGTTACTGGAGAAATTAGACCACAAAAGTTGTTGTGCAATTTTTCCTGAGTACGCTGATACCCCATATGTGGGGAGGGAACCACTGTTTGGGCACATGGGAGTGCTTGGAAGGGAAGGAGCGCCATTTTGTAATGCAGACTTTGATGGAATGTTCTGCGGGCGTCATGTTGTATTTGCAGAGCCCTTGATGTGCCTAAACAGTAGAAAGCCCCCAGAAGTGACACCATTTTGGAAACTAGACCCCCCAAGGAGCTTATCTAGATGTGTGGTGAGCACTTTGAACCCCCAAGTGCTTCACAGAAATTTATAAACGCAGAACCATGAAAATAAAAAATCATTTTTTTCCTCAAAAATGATTTTTTTTAGCCTATTTTTTATTTTCCCAAGGGTAACAGGAGAAATTAGAACCCCAAAATTGGTGTGAAATTTGTCCTATACCCCATATGTTGGGGTAAACCACTGTTTGGGTGCACGGCAGGGCTCGGAAGGGAGGGAGCGCCATTTGACTTTTTGAACGCCATGTCATGTTGGAGACCTCCTGATGTGCCTAATTAATGGAAACCCCTCATTTCTAGCTCCAACCCTAACCCTAATTCCAAGCCTATTTGTAACCCTGACCCTAATTGTAACTCTAACCCTAATTGTAACCCGAACCCTAATTGTAACCCCAACCCTAATTGTAACCCCAACCCTAATTGTAACCCCAACCCTAATTGTAACCCTAACCCTAATTGTAACCCTAACCCTAATTCCAACCCTAATTCTAACCCTAACCCTAATGTAAAAATGAAAATAAATATATTTTCTTTATTAATTTCCCCAACTAATGAGGTGATAAAGGGGGGGGTTTATTTACTATTTTTTTTTATTTTGATCACTGTGATAGGGTTTATCACAGTGATCAAAATGTACCTGTACTGAATGAATGAATCTGACGGCCGGCAGATTCGGCGGGCCCACTGTGTATGCGCCCGCCATTTTCTTCCCGGACCAAGATGGTGGTGCCCACCAGAGGAGGCAGAAGGGTCTAGGTACAGCGGGAGGTACCAGGGGGGGGATCGGGGACCCCATTTCTCTCTCCTCTGATGTGCGATCACATCAGAGGAGAGAGAAAGATAAAGCAGAATCGCAGTTTTTTTTTTTTTGGTCTAATGGCGATCACAAAACCGACCCGAATCATGTTCTCTGGGGTGTCGGCTACCCCCCGGAGAAAATCCAAGTCCCCAGAGAAAATCCGACTCTGGGGGGCGCTACATACTTTTTCCACAGCGCCGTGAATTCACGCTCTGTGGTTTAAGTACCGTTAACTACCGGCGTTAAAAGGGGTTTCGGCGGTCGTTAAGGGGTTAAATAATGAATGCAAAATAAAGGTCACCCACACAAGATGAGCAAATACATATATTTCATATTTTCTATAAAACTGTATAAAAAATTTAGGAGTTTTGAAACATTCACTCCCAAGGAGGACTGATTATTATTGGAAATGGGCAGTAGGTGTCATTCACCAAGGAAATGGTGTATAATCCGACCTGAGTATAAGCCGAGGCACCTAATTTTGCCTCGAAAACCTGGGAAAACTTATTGACTCGCTTATAAGCTGGGTATGCACTGTCCCCTCATCCCTATCCTGGTATGCATGGTTCCTCATCCCCATCCTTGTCTGCATGGCTCTTCATCCCCATCCTTGTCTGCATGGCTCATTATTCCCATCCTTGTCTGCATGGCTCCGTATTCCCATCCTTGTCTGCATGGCTCCTTATTCCCATCCTTGTCTGCATGGCTCCTTATTCCCATCCTTGTCTGCATGGCTTCTTATTCCCATCCTTGTCTGCATGAGAAAAGCATAAAAAAGCAAAACATCCTACTTAGCTTCCCTGCATGCCCTCACAGCATCTTGTTCCGGTGCCAGCAGCTGATGCTGCCGGGCGATCACGTGTCCCCGCTCATTAAGGGAATGAATATTCACTTCTCTCCATGCTTATGGGAGTGGAGATAGGTGAATATTCATTACCTTAATGAGCGTGCATCCGTGCTGGCCCGGCGGCTGTAACTGTGCGTGCTGTGCCAGTGTAGTGAATATTCATTTCTCTTTAGCAGCGGGCACAGTTACAGCCGCCGGCTCCTGCCTCCTGTGACCCGCCGCTCCCCCTCCCTCGCCGTCTTCTGTCACAATGACTCGTGTATCAGCTGGGGGGGCGGGCGTTTTCACCACAAAAATGTGCTGAAAAACTCGGCTTATAAATGCATATATACGGTATAATAGGAAATCGCTATACACAACAAAAAATGTATAATCAGGGCTGGACTACGGTTGGTGGTGACTACAGATCTCTGAATGACCATTAGGCGCCTTCTGTTTTCATAAACGGTTATTGTTCTAGAACTCAGCAGAGTACACACTAGTGTACAAATGGAGACTGCTATGGGTGTACCTTGATAATAGTGGTCCCTATAGTAAACTTGAAAATCATGCTGTGCCATACAAGCTGAATTTCAGGCCAGTGAGTTAAAGGGTCCTGTGCCCCCCTCCAGGTGAACAGTTTCTCATGATCTCACTGTGATTTTAAAATCCAAATTTCAATGGACTATCGGTGGATAGTACTGGCCTTTGTGCCACAGGACTCGGTGTTATAGCCGTAATCTAGCTCTAATTATTAGAAGCCCTTTATTATAAAATATTTTTAGGAAGTAGTTATTTTAAGCTTACATGTATGTTTTCTTTCTAGTGCTATGCGTGTTTTGCTTTCAAAATTGCCTCGGCCATGGATAGTTGATGAGAAGAAGGATGATGGCTACACTGCATTGCACCTGGCAGCACTCAATAATCATGTCGAAGTGGCCGAACTTCTGGTTCATCAGGTATGGCCTCAAAATGATTGCATCAATTCTATTGTTAACCTCTCTTTATTTTTAGGGGTAGGAAATATTTTACTGTTCTTTTTATCTAGGACATTGAGTGCAGAGTGACATGCCAGATATGTCAATGTAAGGAGACTTTTATAGGCCATGCAATGCTCCTCTGGGAAATTAAATACGCAAATTGTCTCTTCAGAGAGGAGAAGCGGTTTTGAACTTTAGTGGCACCTATTAAAAATATTAATCCTAAAAGTTAATATTGACCCTTTTAATGAGCCTTGACTGCATAGAAAAAATACTGGATTGGCACTGTTTGCCTGCACGATACGCTCTACCAATATCACTACGGGTAGTATGTTCAGTTCCTATTTTTCATCTTTTTCCAGGGCTCCACAGCAAATTTTAGTCACATGACAAGCACCATAGTTCAATGAGACAAAGTAGTGGTGTGAATTTTGGGCTGTTCATAAGAGAGAATGCGAGCAAGAAAGGTCACAAAATATAATGCAATTATAGCCAAAATTTTCTACAGGATATATGATAACTTGCCAATTTGTAGTGGGTCGACCGATCTTGAGAACGGGGCTTTGAAATGATCTCTCAGACTGAATTAGTGGCCGCAAATCTCCCAATTATTGTCTATGAGGCTGCTGAAAAAAGCCTGGAGCTGTAATTGCCCTAGTCCCTGCAGTCATAGACAATGAGTGGTGCATTTGCATGGCCACTGCTCTGTACAGATGGGGCATTTCCCACTCTCTGGATCGGTGGGGGTCCCATGGATACGTGAGAACATTACATTTTGGAAATAAACCTTTTAATTGTTAAATTACATGACTTATCTTTCACTGAGTTACAGATTGCAATCTCTGTGCATACCTAATGCCTAAATATCTGCAGACACATGGACTGTTGATTTGCATTTTGGGAAGTATAGTCTTAAGGTACTGTCACACTAAGCGATCGCACCAGCGATCACGACAACGACACGACCTGGCAGAGATCGTTTGTACATCGCTATATGGTCGCTAGTAGCTTCCAAACAGGAAGATCTCATAAACGACACATCAGCGATCTGTATAACGACCTCGGCGGTCGTTGGGACCTGTCACACAGCATGTATTGTTAAAGATTGAGCACAACCTTTTCTACGCCCCTCAGCACAGATTGGTGGTCACTGTATGTCATATGTCACAGCTCTCGCTTTGTGATTGGACGTCCGCGTCATAAAAGACGACGTATTAGCGCTCCCTTCCATTGTTCTCGAGCGCAAGTGGTTCATACGAATTTCCAGCATCGTTCCATACTGCGTCCTGCTAGCCTTCTGCTTTGCAGCTACTGCGATCCAGTCTGTGCCGCTATTGCGTTTGCCCCGGATTCATCTTTTCAGGATCCCCAAAACGTCTGGTATAAATGGCAAAGATGAAGCGCTGTAGCGACTGACAGGATCGCAAAAACCCCACACACGATAGTATCCTCTCAACAACGCACAAAGGACTTGATGTTGTGGCCACCAATCGGAGCTGAGGGGTGTTAAAACTTAGTCCCGCCTGCGCCGCTGACATGAGTCGCCAACGAGGTCGCTCGTCGTTCATAAAGGGTGTCACACTCAGCGACTCAGGTTCTCCAGCGGGACGCCAACGATCAAAAAACGGTCCAGAACGTTCGTGCATGATCAGCGACATCGCAGCAGGGGCCACATCTCTGCTACATGTCACACACAGCGACATCGCTAACGATGTCGCTGCTGCGTCATAAAATCGGTGCCGCTTAAGCTATATCGTTAGCGATCTCGCCTAGTGTGACAATACCTTTACAGCAAGCACTGCACAGTAATTTGCAGTTGTATGGGAATAAGTGGGAGCAGATTAGGTCCTTTACTGTCCGAGGCAGCCTGAGAACCTGAGAAGAAGACAGAAGTGGTTTACAATCGGTTGCGTAGCACTCAAGGAGTGCCATGTAGTGCATACAATCTTTGTCAGTACCACTGCTACTATTGGCCCGGACAATCACATGATCACTTGCGGTTTGCCCATATAGCGGCTGGCTCTTGACAGGTTTTTTCTATCAGCGACTTGTATCAAGGCAGGAGTGCTGTTTTTCCTCTGTTGATGCTCAGCTACAGTGCACAATACAAAATGGCCCCCAGACATCTTTTATGACATCCTGGCGGTTATAAAATTTTAAAAAAATCAAATACCCCCACTCCAAACAGAAAACCTACACTTATTTAGTGTACAAGATGTCTACAAGACCATAATAACCTCAAGAAGTAATTCAATAGGTTACCATATTTAGTGTAACATTATATCCACCTGGGTGGTATGGTGGGTAAAGTATCTGGAATGGTGGCATTTGCGAGGATATTTACATTTATTCACTACTTTAGTGAATGGGTGTAACAGTTGATTGTATAAGAGATTTGAGGAACAATTCCAAATAACACACGATATTTGAATATGTGAAAAAGATTAATCCGGCAATAGTAGGGCTATAGGAGACGCATGTGACAAAAGATCTTATTAATTTAATGCACAGGTCCTTGATGGGGTTTGACCTGCACTCTTCTATTCTAACTACTCTAGGGGAGTCAGGCTTATAGTGTATAAACGTATTCCCATAAATGCATAAGCAGCTTCAAAGATGATGAAGGGAGGTTTGTAGGCATCCGTTGCTTAATTTCTCATTTTGAATGTGCCATTGTTTTAGTGTATGTTCCCCCTCTTTACCCCATTGTTCATCTAAAAAACATTGTGATGAAGCTGGAAGACTGGCCACATATCCCTTTAATAATTATGGGAGACTTTAACAATATATGTAATCCTTTTAGATGCAAATTTCCTGCAGGAGAAAATTCTTAGTCTTCCTTTGGCCGCCTTATTAAGGTGAATATGAAGTATAATGGTGTGCACTCGGTCTAAAAGGGTCGAGGTGCAGGTATAGTGGACTGAACATCCTAAACACTAGAAATACAAAATATACCGCACACTCTATGGAATTCCATGCAAAAAAATAAAGTTTATGACATAATGGGGAGCAAGGCATAAAGCGATTTCAATTATAATGGAGGTGGGCCTGGCTGATATCTGGAGAGAGGTTTCTTAACTCAAGGTCTACTCATGTGCCTCATCGACATATCAATCCTTCTCAAGAATTGATTTGGTACGATGCAAACCTTTTATGATCCCGGGGCTCGTTAATATTGCATATTCTCTTTATCAGATCGCTCTCCTCTATTGGTTCAGCTACAAGTAGATCTGATGAGGTCTAGGATCTATCGGAGGTGGATTCTTAATCCATTTTGGCTTAAACAGTGTCGGGGAAACTATTGGAACTCTTTTCCTCCAATTTGGACTCCTTACATGTGTGGTATGGGGTGCAATGAAGGCCTTTTTGAGGGGCTGTTAATAAGAGAAATAACGTCTGGAAAACTCACAAAAGAATGAGGTAGACGTGGAAAACAGAGTCTGGGATTCTGAATTGCTGTTTGTTTATTTAAAATAATAGCCCTGAAAATCATTCACAGTGCAAGGAATCACAAAAGCATTTTTGGTCATTCCAAATAGAACACGCCGATAATAAACAGATGTTTTTTAAAATAGCAATTCTATGCGGAGGGAGAGATCACGGGTCAGTTACTTGCAAAGATGGCTGAGGCGCAAAAAGGAAACGCTTTCATATATCAATTGAGGGGTGTAGATGGCAATATGGCCCTCAGGACCCCAGATATACTAAAGGTCTGGCGTAGCTTCCATTCTAATTTATACTCATCTAAGGTAAATTACTCGCAAGACGATTTGTCGTACTTACTCTCTGGGATAACTCTGCCGTATCAGGAGGATAAAGGTAAATATTTTTTAGATCAGACTCTTTCCTTGGAAAAAGTTCAACAGGCTGTTGGGAAAATGGCTAATGGTAAGGCCCATGGATCGGATGGCCTTCGGATTGAAGTCTATAAGATTTTGAGGAAGAATTGCTACTAAACTACCTGAAAATGATTAATTAAGCATTTTTATCAGGGGCGTTACCAAAGTCATTATATGAGGCAGTAATTGTTGTTCTGCCCAAAGAAAGAAAGGATAGAGAACTATTTGACTATTTATTACAGGCCTATCTCACTGGCGAAGATAAATGGTAAGATATTGGCTAAAATGATTGCGTCCCAAATGAGTATGGTTATTGAATCAGTAATTCATCCAGACCAGGCTGGCTTTTTGCCCTGAAAGTTGACTGCTATAAACTTTATGTAGGCTGCTTTTGAATTTGCAAGCCACACAAGTGGATCCTAGTTGGAAGAGCGTCTTATCCTTAGATGCCACTAAAGCATTTGATAGTGTCGATTGGTGTTATATTTGGGCTATGATAAGGAAAATGGGGTTTGACTCTAACTTTATAAAATGGGTTATGCTGATGTGTAAAGCACCATCTGCTAAAATAAGAGCAAATGGAGAGGTTTCTGGAAACCTACACAGGGAACGAGACCGGGCTGCTCATGGTCGCCCTTACTTTTCACTATAGCAATTGAACCTTTAACCTGTATTATTAGACAACCTAGCGGGATAAATTTGGGAATCAGGAAGAAAAGATTGCTCTATATGCAGATGATCTCTTACTATTTGTTAATATAACATTTTTGCTTTCAATTATAATGGGATCTATAGAGAGATTTGGGGCCTCAAGAAGCTTAATGCGAAACGGTGTAGGGGTTGGGGGTGGCACTGCTTTTATTTTTTACCATCGGACTCTACTCTACCTTACTCATTCAGATGATGTTATGATATCTATCTTTATTGTTGCTCTATATCTCCATTTGTTACCTCTAATGAAATACCTTGGATAGTGCTTTCTTATTGTATAGTCCCATTGGTTCTGAATAAGGCAGATTTACATTCAGTGCTATATAGGAGGATTTATTTCCCCTTAAAAATAATAGTGCTTATGTTCAGATTGCACTTGGCACCTTACATACACTGTGTGCAGAATTATTAGGCAAATGAGTATTTTGATCACATCATCCTTTTTATACATGTTGTCCTACTCCAAGCTGTATAGGCTTGAAAGCCAACTGCCAATTATGTAAATCAGGTGATTTGCATCTCTGTAATGAGGAGGGGTGTGGTCTAATGACATCAACACCCTATATAAGGTGTGCTTAATTATTAGGCAACTTCCTTTCCTTTGGCAAAATGGGTCAGAAGAGAGATTTGACGGACTTTGAAAAGTCAAAAATTGTGAGCTGTCTTGCAGAGGGATGCAGCAGTCTTGAAATTGCCAAACTTTTGAAGCGTGATCACTGAACAATCAAGCGTTTCATGGCGAATAGCCAACAGGGTCGTGTTGATAAAAAAGGCGCAAAATAACTGCCCATGAATTGAGGAAAATCAAGCGTGAAGCTGCCAAGATGCCATTTGCCACCAGTTTTGCCATATTTCAGAGCTGCAACGTTACTGGAGTATCAAAAAGCACAAGGTGTGCCATACTCAGGGGCATGGCCAAGGTAAGGAAGGCTGAAAAACGATCACCTTTTAACAAGAAACATAAGATAAAATGTCACGACTGGGCCAAGAAATATGTTAAGGCCCCGTTCACACATTGCGGTTTTAGATGCGTTTCCGCTGCGTTTTTTAACGCTGCGGAAACGCATCCAACCCGCAGCACAGTGCACAACCAATGAATCCCTATGGGAACCGCAGGTCTGCTGTGCACATGCTGCGGAAAAAAACGCGCGGTTTAGCCGCGTTTTATTTTCCGCAGCATGTCAATTCTTTGTGCGGGTCTGCAGCGGTTCGGCGCCCATTGACTTGCATTGAGTCGGGCACTTCCGCAGCAAAACCGCAGATCTAAAAAAGATCTGCGGGTTTGCTGCGGCTGAAACCGCTGCAGTTCGGGAGGAGGGAAGTGTGTGGGCGGTGCGTGGGCGTGAATAGTGTGCGGCGCTATGTGCGTGGGCGTGTATAGTGTGCGGCGCTGTGTGTGTGGGCGGTGATTGTGTGCCGGTGTCTGCGTGATCGGTGTGCGGGTCTGTGTGCGCGATCGGTGTGCGGGTCTGTGTGCGCGATCGGTGTGCGGGGCTGTGTATGTGCGGCGGTGTGCGGGGCTGTGTGCATGTCTCCGTGTATGCAGGCATCGTCGGATGGGACTACAAGTCCCATCCGGCTATGCCTGCTACAGTGACAGTGACTGACACATTAGCCAATGATGGGACAGTAGTAGTCCCATCATCCGGCTAATGTGCACTGATGAATGTAAAAAAAAAAAAAATTACATGACATACAGAACATATAATGACATACAGAACATATAACATACAGTAACATACAACACATAACATTGAGCACATACTCACCTCTTCCCCGACGCCATCCATCTGTGTATCGCTCTGCCGCCGGGAGAGAATGACGTCACTACAGTTCATTCTCTCACGGCAATGCTGGGTGAGAAAATTCCCACGCAGCATTGCCATAAAGTGAGAGAATGGACTCAGTGATGCACTGCAGGAGCCATTGTCTCCTGTCAGTGCAACACTGAGAGGCCCTACAGAACAGTGGCATCACCTGATGTCACTGTTCTATAGGGGAGACCGTCGTGGGACACTCGTTATTAATTGGACTGCGTCGGACAGGGAGTATACGGTTGTTTTATTTTTTTACGTTTTTTTACAGGAGATCGAGGGCGTCGCTTGGATCTGAGTGTGTAATAAAGATATGAAAACCGTGTTGTGTTTTATTTCATTAAAATAATTTATTCTTATGCGTGTGTTGTTTTTTTTAACCCTTTATTAATATAAGATTAATAATGGATAGGCGTCTTATTGACGCCTCTCTTAACCGGGCTTAATATCACCTTACAATAGCAAGGTGATATTAACCCCTTATTACCCCATATCCCACCGCTACAGGGAGTGGGAAGAGAGGGGCTAAGTGCCGGAATTGGCGCATCGTACAGATGCGCCAACTCTGGGGCGGCTGGGTGCTGGATATTTTAGCCAGGGGGGCGCCAATATCCATGGCCCCTTCCTAGGCTATGAATATCAGCCCGCAGCTGTCTGCCTAGCCTGTCTGGCTATAAATTATAGGGGGACCCCACGTCATTTTTTTTGGGGGGGGGTCCCCCTATTTTAATAGCCAGTGAAGGCTAGCTGCGGGCTGATATTCATAGCCTGGGAAGATCCATGGGTATTAACCCCTTCCCAGGCTAGAAATATTGGCCCCGGCTGTCTGCTTTCCCCCTCTGGCGCAGAAAATTGCGCGGGAGCCCACGCCATTTTTTTCCTATATTTTTTTTTTATTAACTATTGCGTTATTTTGTGTATGTATACGCGTGTGTGTCTTTAACTATTTATGTACCATTTTATCTATCTATCTGTCTATCTATCTATCTACTGGTATCTATTATCTATCTATGGCCGGCGTCACACTTGCGAGTGCGATGCGAGTAAGTCGCACGACTTTCTCGCATCAACACCCGGCACGGCCGCCCACTCTCGGACCCGAATGTGCGGCTGCATAGAAATACATGCAGCCGCACACTCGGGTCCGAGAGCGGGCAGCCGTGCCGGGTGTTGATGCGAGAAAGTCGTGTGACTTACTCGCATCACACTCGCAAGTGCGACGCCGGCCTATCTCTATCTGTGTGTGTGTAATGGAGTGTGGGTTGGACAAATGTAAAAGAGGAGGTTGGGCAAGAAATGACATCACAAATCTTTTTTTTTTTTTTTTGTTAAACAACATATCTTTATTTAGCTGTAAAAACCGCATACAAAACCGCATGAGAAAAAACGCGTCAAAACCGCGCCAAAAACGCATCAAAACCGCGTCAAAACCGCGCCTGCGGTTTCTGCCAAGAGGTGCGGTTTCGGCGCGGAAAAATCCGCAGGCAAATCCGCAATGTGTGCACAGGCCCTAAGACTGATTTTTCTAAGGTTTTATGGACTGATGAAATGAGAGTGACTCTTGATGGGCCAGATGGATGGGCCCGAGGCTGGATCAGTAAAGGGCAGAGAGCTCCACTCCGACTCAGACGCCAGCAAGGTGGAGGTGGGGTACTGGAATGGGCTGGTATCATCAAAGATGAACTTGTGGGACCTTTTTGGGTTGAGGATGGAGTGAAGCTCAACTCCCAGACCTACTGCCAGTTTCTGGAAGACACCTTCTTCAAGCAGTGGTACAGGAAGAAGTCGATATCGTTCAAGAAAAACATGATTTTCATGCAGGACAATGCTCCATCACATGTATCCAAATACTCCACAGCGTGGCTGGCCAGTAAAGGTCTAAAAGAAGAAAAAATAATGACATGGCCCCCTTGTTCACCTGATCTGAACCCCATAGAGAACCTGTGGTCCCTCATAAAATCTGAGATGTACAGGGAGGGAAAACAGTCCACGTCTCGGAACAGTGTCTGGGAGGCTGTGGTGGCTGCTGCACGCAATGTTGATCGTAAACAGATCAAGCAACTGACAGAATCTATGGATGGAAGGCTTCTGAGTGTCATTGTAAAGAAAGGTGGCTATATTGGTCACTGATTTTTTTTTTGTTTGTTTTTGAATGTCAGAAATTTTTATTTCTAAATTTTTTGTTATATTGGTTTACCTGGTGAAAATAAACAAGTGAGATGGGTACCGTATTTTCAGCAGCAGATGAAGGAAGGGAGACACACTAGTCATTACTAGTGGGTAGGCGGAGCCCACATAGGATAGAAACACCTCAGATTAAAAAGTGTTGACCGGCCCCTCCAGCTTATAGGGCTCCTCCTACTCCAGCTCTCCAGTCTAAAATTTGAGGTCACAGTGGATAGTCGCTGCTGGAAGCAGCTCCTCAGAAAATTTTTTTATTTTAGTCGGACAGAGACTTGGACCGCCAGTGGTCTAGAGGTCTCAGGGGTCTCAGCGCTGCTGGACCCCCACCTCTCCCTTGGCGGATCTGTATTACCTGTAAGGTGGTCCCTGCAGAACCCTGCCGGCCCTGGGGGATGAGATGCTTCCCTGCGGGGACGCAAACCGCGCTTCTTGGGTCACTGCGTTCCCCGCCCTGGGGGGAAGCTACGGGCACAGCGCACAAATCTCTGAGGGTCCCTGTGGCGCTCAGCTGGGTGAGTACTCCACATTTTAATGTGTTTGAGTGCTTCAGCGGCCGCTGCGGCAGCCGCTGCTACATGTGTTTCAAGTGTGGTGATTGTGTACTTTTGTCCGCAGGTGGATGCCTGCAGGACATGGGAGCGGGAGCGGAGTGAGTCGTGCGCTTTTTTTGAAACCGCGGGGGCGTGGCTTCGCGCTTTCCCATTTTTTCACGGGCAGGAAGCGCTCTGAGCGCGCGCTTTACCCTGCCTTTTTCTCTTCCGGCTTCTCTCCTCTAGCGCGGCGGCCATTACTGAAGGCCTCCTCGGTTCCTCACTCTCCGCTCCCCCCGACCGACCGAAAGGAAAACACTACACCGCGGCCAGCTGGGTGAGTCGCTTCTACCTGTCAGGCAGAAGCTTGACCCCCTCACACCCACAGCGCAGGAGGTACTGTCACACGGAACGCTCCCGCTACGATCACAATAGCGACGCTTAAATTTTGCGATCGTTTTTTTGTGATCGTTTTAATGTCGCTAGTAGCTGCCACAGTGGGCGATCTCATTGACGACGCATAAGTGGTTAGCGATCTCCTTAGCGACTTTGGCGGTCATTGCGATGTACAATTCAGCGCAATATGTTAGCGATGTATTGGCGTTTTTGTTTAGTGTGGCATACCTTTGAAACACTGTCCTGCAGCTGTTACCTCATAAGAGGCACCTGGGGCTCGCACACCCTTTTCATTACACAGGGGTTGTGGGGAGTCTGCGACATTACCCCTTCTTTGGCGTTAACCCTTTTTTGGGAGACAGCTGGGGTAGCTCTCTCTTTAAGAGCTTTTTACCCTTCAGCGTTCGTTTTGCCTTTGAAAACCACACTGTTCTAGTTGCTGACAGGTTTTTGACCTGCCATATACTGTGTGAGGCATGTCGGATCAGGGTCCAGGAGGTGCGGACGTCTCCCAGATCCGCTACAGGATCAGTCTCGCGTTTCTGACACACAGACCTCGACGGCGCAAGCGCAGCGTCGGAGGTGTCAGTGAGACAAAATGGAGGCCCTCGCTCATTCTATTAATGGCCTTTCTGACCTTCTAGGTTATTGGGTGTCAGCTAGATCCTCTCTTGGTAGGAAGCGACACAGGCCGGTGCCTTCTTCCCCGCGTTTGCGACTCGGAGATCTCTGGTATGGAGAGTTCCCCTCAAGCTCGGATGGGGAGATGTCCGATTCGGATAAGGAGGATCGGGAGGACACTCTGCCCTCTCTTTTGAGCCGTACAGAGGCTTTTATTGGAGCCATGAGGGAGGCGTTACAGTTACCGGAGGAGGTAACTAGACGTCCTGGTAAGTCGGCCCGATGTTTCAGGAGTCGCATAGGTCGCGATCAGCCTTACATCTCTGGACGAGCTTAGTGGGGCAGTGGAGAAGGACGCCTGTGTCCAGATAAACGTTTTCAGGGGACACGGTTTTTTGAGACGCTATAACCGTGTACGACGGAGTTGATGATAATTGGATTCCTTCTCCTGAAGTGGATGTCCCTTTTATCCCAGCTTAGCAAATCCTCATTGCTTCCTGTTAAAGGAAGGCGAGTCTGCAGGATCCGCTGGACAGAAAAACGGAGATGGCAGCGAAATCCACTACGAGGCCGCGGTCATGGATTCAGAGCAGTGCTAGATCCATGTGTGCTTGTAAAGCTCCCTGAGCTGGTTAGACCGTCTACGGACGGCGTGGCAAGATGGATCCCCACATATCCGAGTGAGAGGGGCTTTTCAAGTCATTGGAGGATGCAGCACGATATGCAGTGATGCAGGTTTGGATACTGCCTCACTGCTGTCCCAGGCACAATCCTCGGCGATCACAGTCAGGAGAGCTCTGTGGCTTAGACATGGACCGGAGACGCGGTTTCCAAGCAAGGTTTGCTTTCTTTGCTTACAAGGGTGTCAGCTATTTGATCTGACCTCACGGAGCTGATTGCAAAGGCAAAAAAGAAACGGCTTTAAAACCGCAGCGAAGGCTGTGTCTTCTGCAGCGGCAGGGCATAAATGCCGACTAGCGGGGGCCTTTCGGTCCCCAGGGACGGTTCGGCACCCTCTTGGGGTTGGGGCTCCCTCTTTTTCAGGAAAAAAAACGCTCAGAAATCCCCCACTCCCTGGGAAAAAGAGCTTCCCCAAGACAACGGGAACTGAACAAAAAGCCCGTAAGGCAGACTGACCCAGGGCCCTCACTCGAGGGCTCTCGAGTGGGGGTCGCCTCTCCAATTCGAACCGTTTGGCTTCCCGCGTTCGGACGCCTGGTGACCCCGGGGGGTGTCGGCAGGCCTATTTCATAGATTTCCTTTCCGACCCCCAGACAGTTTTTTTTCCAAATCCCGCATTCCGTCAGGCCCGAGCTATTTGCCCCTCTACGCGGGAGGTCGATTCCCTTCTACGAAGGTTGGGGTACCAGTTCCACCGGACACCGGGGAGATGTTTTTTTTCCGACCTCTTTTTGGCCCCAAAAAAGGAGGACAAATTTCCCCCATTCTAGATCTCAAAAGATTGAATCGGGAAGTCTGCTCCCGGAATTTCCGCATGGAGTCACTTCGCCCGTTTGGCGGCCTTGTGCAGAACGATTTTTTGGTGTCAATCGACATTCGCGACGCTATTTTTCATGTCCCCCCTCGGAAGGGCCCACCAACGCTTCCTTTTTTGCCATAGGGCCCGGACCAATTTCCAGTTTGTGGCCCTGCCATTCGGGTTGGCCTCCCGCACCCAATTTTTACAAAAATTCGGCCCTCCATGGCGATTCTGCGAAGACAGGGGTTACGATTCTTCCCTATCTGGACACCTTTTGATTGTGGCGTCCTCAAAGGGGAGGGTGACGGCTCCCCAAACTATCCCTTCAGCTCCTGGAGGACTTCGGGGGCGATCAATTGGGAAAGTCGTCTCGAACCGTCGCAGTCAATCCTGTTTTTGGGA
>JARQOD010000006.1:326327768-326466851 GCA_033576555.1 Oophaga sylvatica
TTTCCTTGTGATCCTCCATGAGATGTTTCTACTCCTTCATTGGAGTCCAGCTGTGTTTAATTAAACTGATAGGACTTGATTTGTAAAGGCACACACTTGTCTATATAAGACCTCACAGCTCACAGTGCATGTCAGACCAAATGAGAATCATGAGCTCAAAGGAACTGGCCAAGGAGCTCAGAGACATAATTGTGGCAAGGCACAGATCTGGCCAAGGTTACAAAATAATTTCTGCAATACTCAAGGTTCCTAAGAGCACAGTGGCCTCCATAATCCTTAAATGGAAGAAGTTTGGGACAATCAGAAGTCTTCTAGACCTGGCCGTCCAGCCAAACTGTGCTATCGTGGGAGAAGAGCCTTGGTGACAGAGGTAAAGAAGAACCCCAAGATCACTGTGGCTGAGCTCCACAGATGCAGTAGGGAGATGGGAGAAAGTTCCACAAAGTCAACTATCACTGCAGCCCTCCACCAGTCTGGCCATTATGGCAGAATGGCCCGATGGAAGCCTCTCCTCTGTGCCAGACATATGAAAGCCCGTATAGAATTTGCTAAAAAAAAACACTTGAAGGACTCCCAGACTATGAGAAATAAGATTCTCTGATCTGATGAGACGAAGATAGAACTTTTTGGTGATAATTCTAAGCAGTATGTGGGAGAAAACAAGGCACTGCTCATCACTTGCCCAATACAATCCCAACAGTGAAACATGGTGGTGGCAGCATCATGCTATGGGGGTGTTTTTTAGCTGCAGGGACAGGACGACTGGTTGCAATCGAAGGAAACATGAATGCGGCTAAGTACAGAGATATCCTGGATGGAAACCTCTTCCAGAGTGCTCTGGACCTTAGATGTGGCCGAAGGTTCACCTTCCAACAAGACAATGACCCTAAACACACAGCTAAAATAACAAAGGAGTGGCTTCAGAACAACTCTGTGACCATTTTTGACTGGCCCAGCCAGAGCCCTGACCTAAACCCAATTGAGCATCTCTGGAGAGACCTGAAATTGGCTGTCCACCAACGTTCACCATCCAACCTGACGGAACTGGAGAGGATCTGCAAGGAAGAATGGCAGAGGATCCCCAAATCTAGGTGTGAAATACTGGTTGCATCATTCCCTAGAAGACTCATGGTTGTACTAGTTCAAAAGGGGCTTCTACTCAATACTGAGCAAAGGGTCTGAATACTTATGACCATGTGATATTTCAGTTTTTTTTTTTTTATAAATTTGCAAAAATTCCTACATTTCTGTTTTTTCCAGTAAAGATGGGGTGCAGAGTGTACATTAATGAGAAAAAAAATTAACTTTTTTGAATTTATCTAATAGCTGCAATGAAACAGTGAAAAATTTAAAGAGGTCTGAATACTTTCCGTACCCACTGTATACCACAAGATATTATCACAACCATTATATTGTTACACAGTATTACCATGTATACAACCAGATATACCAGGTGGTGAATGATGTAAATGTTTTATTCTCATCCTTAGTGTGTTCTAACAAGAATCCAACTGTACATCCCAGCATTGTTACACACCTTGTTCCCTTTTTTGATATTATGCTCTATCTTTGGTCAAACAGATATTACCGGCATAGTCTTCCTCAAAGACCTGTTCTCTGACAATGCCATACTACAATTATTTCTATTATTTGTTGCTGAGCTAATGAAGACTTGTATTTGTGTCCTTACAGCAGCTCTGCCGATCTACCATTCCCTAATTGCTTTTTGGAAGTATTGGACAAGTTTGTCCAAACATGCATCCCTAACAATAACTGTAAGACTAAGATAGTATCTGTTAAACTGTAAAGCGCTGCGGAATATGTTGGCGCTATATAAATAAAGATTATTATTATAGTATCTGTGGGAATAAGGCGCCCAGGGTAGTTGACTAGCCCAGGTCACAAGATGAAGTACCAACCGCTGTGTGCAGAGTAACATGATGCTGGATCTGACTGTGCAAAATGAAAAAAAATCTTCTGTAATTTCTGCTTGGTACTGAGCGACCTTAGGGTCCAATTATATGGTACAGCTGGTGGCAAGATACAACCAACGATCAGTAAACTTTTACTGGTGGATGATCATTTAAATGCCTGTTTACACATGCAGACCAAAGCAAAGGATGCACACTGAGCGATCTGTAGTAGTTTGCCATTGTTCGAGACACTGTTTACATGAGCGGTTCTAACTACACTCTTTCACAATTATCTTGCAGTATAAAAGCATCTTTTCCTACATAAATGGCTATATATGTACAAATATCGGATTATTTACCCTCATAATTGGCTTCACGTATTTTAAAATTTCTGCATTGTATTGATCCTGAGACCCAACTTCCCTCATTGTCTAAAATCAATGTAGTTAGACTAGATTTGTCCTTCAAATTGCTCTTTCTTTACTCTTTTTAAGTTGTTAGTCCGTGCAGAGGCAAAACTCGATATACAAGACAAAGACGGTGACACCCCTCTACATGAAGCCCTCAGGCACCACACCTTGTCTCAGTTGCGCCAGCTGCAAGATATGCAGGATGTAGGCAAGGTGGACACTACATGGGAACCATCGAAGAACACGGTAAGTGTCTCGGGGAAGCTATGGTGGTGGTACACATTTGGTAGCACACATTTTTATTTGTTTGCTTCAGTTGTCTATTCAATGTTCTTGTTATCATGGATGTCTGATAATGCATATTATCTAATGTATTACTGTAATTATCTGACCATCTGTGAACAACTAGCGTTGTGGAGTATCAACAGGGCCTTTGTTAAAAAAAAACATGCTACATGTCACTAATTATTTCTTGGCCTCTAAAGACTTAATATGAAGGAGGTTTACAATCTTTCAGCTTATCATGGGACTTGGAACGCAAGGTGGAGAGAAGAAGAGTGCGGCATCCATAGCCTGCTTCCTTGCTGCTAATGGAGCCGACCTCACCATTCGCAATAAAAAAGGCCAGTCTCCTCTGGATCTGTGTCCTGACCCAAGCTTGTGCAAGGCCCTGGCTAAGTGCCACAAGGAGAAATCAAGGTACAATTCAATTTACTCTTTGGTAACTTCATAATGCAACGAATAGCATAAAGGATTAAAAAAACCCTGTCCAAGGAAACGGAACTTATTCATGTGTGTTCGCATCCATACTGTGGTGTGTGGCAGGGAGTTGTACTGTTCATTTAAGGGTTAATGCCATGTAAAAGCTGTCTCAAGTTTTTGTGATCGTTACCCATTTTAGTTATACCACACAGCCATTATACAGTCATGATGACCTGTTTATGGTGACTTTGATGTTTTTGGAGTGACATCACCATTGAGATATTGTGGCATTACTGTTCAGTTCCCCCAGAAGTAACTCTAGGACCTGCACGCTGCCAATCCAAATGTCTGACATCACCGTCTTCTCTGCGGTTTTTATAGTGTTTGTGGGTTTTTTTTTCTATTGAAGGCAGAGGTGGAAAATCACAAGTACAAGTAGGAACAAATTAGATGTTACCTGCAGTTTGCACTCAGCGTAATCACCTAGTGGCTGCCACTTTTCATATGAAGAAAGTACACTGCTCAAAAAAAATAAAGAGAACACTCAAATAACACTCCTAGAAGTGAATGAATGAAATATTCTCATTGAATACTTTGTTCTGTACAAAGTTGAGTGTGCTGACAACAAAATCACACAAAAATCATCAATGGAAATCAAATTTATTAACCAATGGATCCTGAATTTGGAGTCACACACAAAATTAAAGTGGAATGTAATGTCCTTAAAAAAAATCAAATGATGCTCAGTAGTGTGTATGGCCTCCACGTGCCTGTATGACCTCCCTGTGCCTGTTTGACCTCCATATAATGCCTGCTCCTGATTAGGAATGGTAGAAACGTATGCACAGCCCTTAGAAGGTGCAAGAGTAGGTGCCCAAACCACAATATATAATTAGAAAACTCTGCACTCAACTTTAGATAATAATGAATATTTATTGTCCAGGATAGTATGCAGGGAGGAACGTTTCGGTCACACGACCTTCATCAGCCCTGTGAAGTAACCACCAGCGTCCTATATTCAATTAGATTCTAGTAAACCGGTGTCGGCTTGTCATTTCTTATATACATAGAGGTAAACCTCGTTGGTGGATAGAAATCTGGTAGAGGATGTGATACTGTCCATGGAAATCTTACTGAGGATATGGTGCCGTTCTGTGAACTGGTGCAGACGCGGAGTCCACCGCTCGTCTAATTAGGGGATTAGACGAGCGGTGGACTCCGCGTCTGCACCAGTTCACAGAACGGCACCATATCCTCAGTAAGATTTCCATGGACAGTATCACATCCTCTACCAGATTTCTATCCACCAACGAGGTTTACCTCTATGTATATAAGAAATGACAAGCCGACACCGGTTTACTAGAATCTAATTGAATATAGGACGCTGGTGGTTACTTCACAGGGCTGATGAAGGTCGTGTGACCGAAACGTTCCTCCCTGCATACTATCCTGGACAATAAATATTCATTATTATCTAAAGTTGAGTGCAGAGTTTTCTAATTATATGCTCCTGATTAGGAGGCGGATGGTCTCCTGAGGATCTCCTCCCAGACCTAGACTAAAGCATCTGCCAACTCCTGGACAGTCTGTGGTGCAACGTGATGTTGGTGGATGGAGCGAGACATGATGTCCCAGATGTGCTCAATCGGACTCAGGTCTGGGGAACGGGTGGGCCAGTCCATAGCTTCAATGCCTTTATCTTGCAGGAACTGCTGACACACTCCAGCCACATGCGGTCTGGCATTGTCCTGCATTAGGAGGAACCCAACCTCACCAGCATATGGTCTCACAGGGGTCTGAGGATCTCATCTCGGTACCTAATGGCAGTCAGGCTACCTCTGGTGATCACATGGAGGGCTGTGCGGGCCCTCCAAGGAAATGCCACCGCACACCATTACTGACCCACTGCCAAACTGGTCATGCTGAAGGATGTTGCAAGCAGCAGACCGTCCCCCACGGCGTCTCCAGACTTTGTCACGTCTGTCACATGTGCTCAGTGTGAACCTGCAATTATCTGTGAAGAGCACAGGGTTCCAGTGGCGAATTTGCCAATCCTAGTGTTCTGTGGCAAATGCCAATTGTCCTGCATGGTTTTGGGCTGTGAGCACAACCCCCATCTGTGGACTTCGGGCACTGAGACCATCCTCATGGAGTCGGTTTCTAACCATTTGTGCAGACACATGCACATTTGTGGCCTGGAGGTCATTTTGCAGGGCTCTGGCAGTGCCGCTTCTGTTCCTCCTTGCACAACGGCAGAGGTAGCGGTTCTGCTGCTGGGTTGTTGCCCTCCTACGGCCCCCTCCACGTCTCCTGGTATACAGGCCTGTCTCCTGGTAGCGCCTCCAGCCTCTGGACACTACGCTGATAGACACAGCAAACCTTGCCACAGCTCACATTGATGTTCCATCCTGGATGAGCTGCACTACCTGAGCCACTTGTGTGGGTTGTAGAGTCCGTCTCATGATACCACGAGTGTGAAAGCACAACCAACATTCAAAAGTGACCAAAATATCAGCCAGAAAGCATTGATACTGAGATGTAGTCTGTGGTCCCCACCTGCAGAACCACTCCTTTATTGAGTGTGTCTTGATAATTGCCAATAATTTCCATCTGTTGTAATTTCCATCTGTTGTCTATTCCATTTGCACAACAGCATGTGAGATTAATTGTCAATCAGTATTGCTTCCTAAGTGGACAGTTTGATTTCATAGAAGTTTGATTCACTTGGAGTTATATTCTGTTGTTTAAGTGTTCCCTTTATTTTTTTGAGCAGTGTATTAAGAAGATATCCAGGGTGAGTGTCGTTTCTCCTCTTTTAACATTGGAACTATTTCTGTGCATCTTTGTCTTACTGCATGGTCCATTCTGTGTGTCTTCAGGAATAGAAGTCTGCTTTTTTTGGCAGTGGTGAGAAATGCTGCATTTTCAGATGGTGACCAGCGTGCCTTATTTCACCTTTCATTACTGTGATGATGATCTAATTAACTTGAATGGAAATAATATTTTTGTTCAGTAACCTTTTATTTCCTAACTTATATTTTATTTTTGTCTAGTGGTCAAGTGGGATCTCACAGTCCATCTATGATAAATAATGACTCTGAGACTCTGGAAGAATGTATGGTGTGCTCCGATTTGAAGAGAGATACACTATTCGGTCCATGTGGCCATGTGGCAACCTGTTCATTATGTTCTCCACGTGTAAAGAAATGTCTCATTTGCAAAGAGCAAGTACAGTCTAGAACGAAGGTAAATAGTAAAAAAAAAAAAAGCAATTATACTTTATAATTACAATTTACTTCATAATGCAGGATCCCCATGTAATATAAACCCATATAATGTCTGGCGTCATTAGACTGGTGACCTCAGATGCTTCCTCTCTGTCATGAACACGATATGAAAATCTATTTGTAGTCTCCCTATATTCCTACTGATTTATTTGCACTCCTCAAGATTGAAATTGCCACACCAAGAACAAAAAATTCTTGGAATTACGAAAACCACAGCTTTGCTAGACATGTTAATGATATGCAAATGATGGAAAAATGGAAACAAGATTTTATAAACTTCTTGATTTATTCATTATGAGTGCCACATGCAATTACACATCTTAGCTGCCATCAGTTAAATTATTAATGGTTTTCTAAGGAATGTTCTGCCACGCTGAATGCACAGAAATCATCAAGATTCTCTGCTGGCAGCTCTCTTTGTAATTGTCAACCAATTAAGTTCCAGATGTGTAACAGATCTGCACTTCCCAGATGTGCTCCATGAGAGAAGTCTGGAGGCGCTGCAGGCCATAATAGCATGCGTAGGGCATTCAGACTGCTCACAGTAGCACGAGCAACATGCAGCATGGTACTGCAGTTCCCCTCCTATTCATTAGTACCTGGCCGTGGCCTCTATGGGGACAGCTGATTGGTGGGGGTGCCAGGTGATGCACCTTCACCGATCTGATATTAATGATATATCCTAAGGATAAGCTATCAGTATAAAAGTATTGCAGGGCCCCTTTAACTTATTTTTTTTACTAATGGTATATTAGATTTACTCTATGGAATTGTTTGTTAATGATTGGTATCCTAATCACCATGTTTGTTGATGTAATGCTAAGTTGAAATACTACAAGTCCCAGCTTGTAGTTTTTTGTCTTTAAAGTTGAATGCTTATATTTCAAATCTATATCATATTATTTTCATTAGAATTAGGCACTTTTTACAAATGTCTTTTTTTTTCTTTTTGCACTGACCCTTGATCCTATGATGTCATAGTGTAACCCTTTTCCTGCCTTTTTAGTCAGTCTATGATCAGGTGAGCTGCTAACATGCACGCCCGGCCTAAGGAAGAGATCTGACCAATGTTGAAACGTGCAGTCATTGAATTGTAATGGATTCTCCTGAATATTCTACCTGGCCGTCTGTCATACTCGGCAGTGCTATAAATTCCCCCCAATTTTACTTTTATTGTAAATATTTATAGGAAGTTTTGTAGCATGGTATAAAATGTTCTGTGGTTGTGTGCCCGGTATAATCTGTGGTTTGTCTCTGTTGTACAGATAGAAGAATGTGTTGTTTGCTCAGACAAGAAAGCAGCTGTGCTGTTCCAGCCATGTGGACATATGTGTGCCTGTGAAAGTAAGTGCTATGACCCTGCAGCATTACCTAGTAATGTGTAATCTTACACATGATTGCTTGATGGCGGTGTCCTTACACTTTCTATGTGATCACCTATGCATTTTGGTAGCCATTAATTGTCCCATTACAAAGTTGGTTATACGGTGTAATAAATGACAGCTTTCCTGAAAGTTGGCTATGTATTAAGCTAATGTTTATACCAGCGGTGGATGTGCTTGCATATCCAATTTTAGGTTGGTGACATGTGTTCACACTATTCAAGTTTTCTGTGACCTTGGCAATGTCTTACTATAACACTGCCCAGAGCATAACATAAAGCCTTTTCCCAATGACTGAGAAACTCCTGTCCGGTAATGAGCATTCTGCACTTTGTTTTTCTAGTAAAGATACGTCCAGTCGCACCCCAGCCTCTCATAATGGTGTTCTCAGGCTTGGTCGTTTGCCATGTTTGATATTACTGCACGATGTGTTTCTTTCCAGACTGTGCGAGCCTTATGAAGAAGTGTGTGCAGTGTCGTGCTCTGGTGGAACGAAGAGTGCCTTTTGTTATATGTTGTAGTGGGAAGGGTGCAGAAGACGTCACAGATGACATTGGTAAGAAGGATTGAAAAATGCAAAAATAACACAAATTTTTTAACCCCTTTCTGCCATTTGACGTACTATCCTGTCCATGTGCCCTGGGACTTAATTCCCAAGGACGGGATAGTACGTAATAGGCGATCAGCTTCACTCACAGAGGGAGCGCAGCTAATCGCGGCCGGGTGTCAGCTGATTATCACAGCTGACACCTGGCACTAAGTTCCAGGAATGGTCACGAACCGCTCCCGGCACTTTAACCCCTGGCACACTGCGATCAAACATGATCGTAGTGTTCCGGTGGTATAGGGAAGCATCGCGCAGAGAGGGGGATCCCTGCGTGCTTCCCTGAGACCCTCAGAGCAGTGCGATGTGATTGCGCTGTTCAGAGGGCCTTCTCCCTGCAGGACTCCGGATCCAAGATGGCAACGGGGTCCTTCAGGGTCCTGCAGGGAGGTGGCTTCTCAGTGCCTGCTGAGAGCAGGCGCTGAGAAAGCCTTCTACACTGCCTGTCAGATCGCTGATCTGACAGAGTGCTAAGCAAACTGTCAGATTAGCGATCTGACAATATATAGTGATGTCCCACCCTGGGACGAAGTAAAAATGTAAAAAAAAAAAAAAAATTAACATGTGTGAAGAAAAAAAAAATCCTAAATAAAGAAAAAAAATATTCCCCAATAAATTCATCTCTTTATGTAAATAAAAAAAATAAATAAAAGTACACATATTTAATATCACCGCATCCGTAACGACCCGCCCTATAAAACTGTCCCACTAGTTAACCCCTTTAGTGAACCCCTTAAAAAAAAAAAAGCAAAAAAAAAAATGCTTTATCATCATATCATACCGCCGAACAAAAAGTGGAATAACGTGATCAAAAAGACAGATATAAATAAACATGGTACTGCTGAAAACGTCATCTTGTCCCGCAAAAAAACGAGCCGCTATACAGTATCATCAGCGAAAAAATAAAAAAGTTATAGCTCGCAGAATAAAGCGATGCAAAAATAATTATTTTTTATATATAATTGTTTTTATTGTATAAAAGCGCCAAGACATAAAAAAATGATGCAATTGAGTTATCACTGTAATCGTACTGACCCAAAGAATAAAACCACTTTATCAATTTTACCACACGCGGAACGGTATAAACAGTATTTATTATAATCGTAATAAAAAGCAATCAAAAAATGTCATGTGCCCAAAAATGGTACCAATAAAAATATCAACTCGTCCCGCAAAAAATAAGACCTCACATGACTGTGTGCCAAAATATGGAAAAATTATAGCTCTCAAAATGTGATGATGCAAAAACTATTTTTCAGCAGCAGATGAAGGAAGGGAGACACACTAGTCATTACTAGTGGGTAGGCGGAGCCCACATAGGATAGAAACACCTCAGATTAAAAAAGTGTTGACCGGCCCCTCCAGCATATAGGGCTCCTCCTACTCCAGCTCTCCAGTCTAAATTTGAGGTCACAGAGGATAGTCGCTGCTGGAAGCAGCTCCTCAGAAGATTTTTTTATTTTAGTCGGAGACTTGGACCGCCAGTGGTCTAGAGGTCTCAGGGGTCTCAGCGCTGCTGGATCCCACCTCTCCCTTGGCGGATCTGTATTACCCTGTAAGGTGGTCCCTGCAGAACCCTGCCGGCCCTGGGGGATGAGGATTGCTTCCCTGGCGGGGACGCAAACCGCGCTTCTGGGTCACTGCGTTCCCCGCCCTGGGGGGAAGCTACGGGCACAGCGCCACAAATCTCTGAGGGATCCCTGTGGCGCTCAGCTGGGTGAGTACTCCACATTTTAATGTGTTTTGAGGGCTTCAGCGGCCGCTGCGGCAGCCGCTGCTACATGTATTCATGTGTGGTGATTGTGTACTTTTGTCCGCAGGTGGATACCTGCAGGACATGGGAGCGGAGTGAGTCGGCGCTTTTTTTGAAACCGGTGGGGGGCGTGGCTTCCCTGCCTTTTTCTCTTCCGGTCTCTCTCTCCTCTAGCGCGGCGGCCATTACTGAAGGCCTTCATCGGGCTCCTTACTCTCCGCTCCCCCCGACCGACCGAAAGGAAGACACTACACCGCGGCCAGCTGGGTGAGTCGCTTCTACCTTTCAGGGCAGAAGCTTGACCCCCTCACACCCACAGCGCAGGAGGTACTGTCACACGGAACGCTCCCGCTACGATCACAATGGCGTCGCTAAATTTGTGATCGTTTTTTAATGTCGCTAGTAGCTGCCACAGTGGGCGATCTCATTGACAACGCATAAGTGGTTAGCGATCTCCTTAGCGACTTTGGCGGTCATTGCGATGTACAATTCAGCGCAATATGTTAGCGATCTCGTTGGCGTTCTTATTTAGTGTGGCATACCTTTGAATCTCTGTCCTGCAGCTGTTACCTCATAAGAGGCACCTGGGGCTCGCACACCCTTTCATTACACAAGGGTTGTGGAGAGTCTGCTACATTAACCCCTTCTTTGGGGTTAACCCTTTATTGGGAGACAGCTGGGGTAGCTCTCTCTTTAAGAGCTTAACCCTTCAGCGTACGTTTTGCCTTTGAAAACCACACTGTTCTAGTTGCTGACAGGTTTTTGACCTGCCATATACTGTGTGAGGGCATGTCGGATCAGGGTCCAGGAGGTGCGGACCGTCTCCCAGATCCGCTACAGGATCAGTCTCGCGTATCTGACACACAGACCTCGACGGCATCAAGCGCAGCGGTCGGAGGTGTCAGTGATGACAAAATGGAGGCCCTCACTCGTTCTATTAATGGCCTTTCTGACCTTCTAGGTTATTGGGTGTCAGCTAGATCCTCTCATGGTAGGAAGCGACACAGGCCGGTGCCTTCCCCGCTTAGCGACTCGGAGATTTGGCATGGAGGGTTCCCTTCAGCTAGATGGGGGGTGTCCGATTCGGATAAGGAGGATCGGCAGGGATACTCTGCCTCTCTTTTGAGCCGTACAGAGGCTTTTATTGGAGCCATGAGGGAGGCGTTACAGTTACCGGAGGAGGTAACTAGACGTCCTGGTAAGTCGGCCAGGATGTTTCAGGAGTCACATAGGTCGCGATCAGCCTTACCATCTCTGGACGAGCTTAATGAGGCAGTGGAGAAGGAACGCCTGTGTCCAGATAAACGTTTTCAGGGGACACGGTTTTTTGAGACGCTATATCCGTGTACGACGGAGTTGATTGATAATTGGATTCCTTCTCCTGAAGTGGATGTCCCTTTATCCCAGCTTAGCAAATCCTCATTGCTTCCTGTTAAAGGGAAGGCGAGTTTGCAGGATCCGCTGGACAGAAAAACGGAGATGGCAGCGAAATCCATCTACGAGGCCGCGGGTCATGGATTCAGAGCAGTGCTAGGATCCATGTGTGCTTGTAAAGCTTCCCTGAGCTGGTTAGACCGTCTACGGACGGCGTGGCAAGATGGATCCCCACTATCCGAGGTAGAGGGGCTTTTTAAGTCATTGGAGGATGCAGCACGATATGGCAGTGATGCAGGTTTGGATACTGCCTCACTGCTGTCCAGGGCACAATCCTCGGCGATCACAGTCAGGAGAGCTCTGTGGCTTAAACAGTGGACCGGGGATGCGGTTTCCAAGCAAGGTTTGCTTTCTTTAGCTTACAAGGGTGGTGAGCTATTTGGATCTGACCTCACGGAACTGATTGCCAAGGCAAAGGCAAAAGAAACGGCTTTACCGCAGCGAAGAGCTGTGTCTTCTGCGGCTGGCAGGCATAGTGCCGGTACTAGTCGGCGGTCCTTTCGGTCCAGGGGACGGTTCGGTCAGCCCTCTTGGGGATCGGGGCGTCCCTCTTTTTCGGGAAGAAAGAACGTTCAGAAATCCCGCACTTCCTGGAAACAGAGCTTGCGCCAAGACAAGCGGGAAGCTGACAAAAAGCCCGCTAAGGCGGACTGACGCCAGGGCCTCACTCGAGGGCTCTCGAGTGGGAGGTCGCCTGCTCCAATTCAACCGATTTGGGCTTCCCGCGTGTCGGACGCCTGGGTGACGCGGGTTGTGTCGGCAGGCTATTTCATAGAGTTTCTTTCTCGACCCCCAGACAGTTTTTGCCAATCCCGCATTCCGTCAGAGCCCGAGCTATATGCCGCTCTACTGCGGGAGGTCGATTCCCTTCTACAGAAGGTGTGGTGGTACCAGTTCCACCGGAGGACCGGGGAAGAGGGTTTTATTCCAACCTCTTTGTGGTCCCCAAAAAGGAGGACAAATTTCACCCCGTTCTAGATCTCAAAAGATTGAATCGGCATGTCCGCTCCGGGAAATTCCGCATGGAGTCACTTCGCTCCGTTGTGGCGGCCTTGTCGCAGAACGATTTTTTGTGTCAATCGACATTCGCGACGCTTATTTTCATGTCCCCATCGGAAGGGCCCACCAACGCTTCCTTCGTTTTGCCATAGGCCAGGACCGTTACCAGTTTGTGGCTCTGCCATTCGGGTTGGCCTCAGCACCCAGAGTTTTTACAAAAATTCTGGCTCCTCTTATGGCGATTCTGCGAAGACAGGGGGTTACGATTCTTCCCTATCTGGACGACCTTTTGATTGTGGCGTCTTCAAAGGAGGAGGCGGTGACGGTTCGCAATCTATCCCTTCAGCTCCTGAAGGACTTCGGGTGGCTGGTCGATTGGGAGAAGTCGTCTCTGGAACCTTCGCAGTCAATCCTGTTTTTGGGAATGCATTTCGACACGATACGAGCAGTGGTGTCTCTGCCTCCAGACAAACAAGCGAGTCTTCTTCGTCATATACAGGTTATGAAGTCTGCGACAGCAATGTCCCTTCGAAGGTGTATGCGCCTTCTGGGTTTGATGGTGGCGTCAATGGAAGCAATTCCGTTTGCTCAATTTCATTCCAAGGCTCTCCAAATGTTCATCTTGAACCGTTGGGATCGATCGCAGTTTTCACTGGATTGCAGTGTCATCATCTCCCACAGGGTGAGAGAGTCTCTAGAATGGTGGTTACGTCCGGAAGCGTTATCCCCGGGGAAGTCCTTCCTTCCTCCGAGGTGGTCGATCATAACCACCGATGCCAGCCTGACGGGCTGGGGGGTGTCTGGAACGATCTCTGGATTCAGGGAGTATGGTCGTTGGAAGAGTCTGTCCTGCCGATCAACATCCTGGAATTGAGGGCAGTTTTCCTTTGCCTCCAACACTGGACGGTCCCTTTAAGCGGTCTACCAGTCCGAGTGCAGACAGACAACGCGACGGCGGTCGCGTATATCAACCATCAAGGTGGGACGAGGAGCTTCAGGCTCATGATGGAAGTGTCTCGAATTCTGGTATGGGCCGAGGCCAGAGTGCCATCCATCTCGGCGATTCACATTCCAGGAGTTCAGAATATCACAGCGGACTTCCTCAGTCGCGAAAAGATGGATCCCGGAGAATGGAGTCTTCATCCGGAAATTTTTGCACTGCTGTGCTCCCGTTGGGGGACTCCCCAAGTGGATTTGATGGCATCCAGGTTCAATGCCAAGTTACCGACGTTCATGTCCAGGTACAAGGACTCGAACGCTGTGGCAGTGGATGCTCTGGTGGCTCCTTGGGACCAATTCGAGCTAATCTATGTGTTTCCGCCGATATCCTTACTACCTCTGGTGTTGCGTCGGATCAGACTGGAGAGAGTCCCGGTTATGTTGATAGCCCCAGATTGGCAGAGGAGGACGTGGTTCTCGACACTGGTGTCGCTTCTGGCAGCGCCTCCACTTCCACTTCCTCTTCGCCCGTTCGTCACCCGGACCTGAAGTCTCTGCGTTTGACGGCGTGGCTCTTGAGACCGAAATTTTGACCCGTCAAGGGTTTTCAGCCGAAGTCATTGCCACTCTGCGAGCTGCCAGAGGTCCGGCTACTACTAGGATAGCCTATGGACTCTGTTAATCTTTCCTTTCTCTCTTGGAAGGTTGCCTTCCTAGTGGCGGTCACTTCTTTGAGAAGGGTTTCTGAGTTGGCGGCTCTTTCTTGCTCGCCTCCTTTTCTGGAGTTTCTCCCAGATCGCGTAGTGCTTCGCACACGGGGCGACTTTCTACCTAAAGTGGTGTCACAGTTTCATGTTAACCAGGATATTGTGTTGCCCTTCCTCTGTCCGGAGCCAAGGAATGCGAAGGAACGGGCCTTGCACACATTGGATTTGGTGCGGGCTTTGAAGTTCTATTTGTCTATTACTCAAAATTTTCGGAAGTCGGATTCTCTGTTTGTGATTCCAGCAGGTCGTCGACGTAGGCAACGAGCTTCCAAGGATTCTATAGCTCGTTGTATTCGGTCGGCCATTTTAGAGGCTTACCGACTTAAGGGCGAACCTTGCCCGATTAAGATTCGAGCTCACTCCACAAGGGCTGTGGGTTCATCGTGGGCTTTCCATCAAGGAGCCTCGGCAGCTCAGCTCTGCCGGGCGGCGACCTGGCGCTCCGTCCACACATTTACAAAATTTTATAAGGTGGACGTCAGTGCTTCCGCTGATGTGGCCTTAGGACGTAGGGTCCTGCAGGCGGCTGTAGTTTAAAGTTCTTGTGAACTTGTTAGCGCTAGTTGCGCATTTATTTAAGGTTGTTGGGTATCTGCCTCTTTTGGTTTTTTTTTGCCCACCCTTATTTCTGGACTGCTTTGGGACGTCCCACTAGTAATGACTAGTGTGTCTCCCTTCCTTCATCTGCTGCTGAAACACGGATTTTGGTAAGAACTTACCTGTAAAATCCTTTTCAGCGAAGAAGTAAGGGAGACACACATCCCTCCCATGGCAGAAGTGTGTTGTTGTGTTTTCAGATGCGGGGTGACCCTTCTCTGATAGCGATTATCTGGGCTGAGGTCGGCGCGCTAAGGCTCTGTTCCAGCATTGCCAGCTCATCGCAGTGGTCAGGTTCAGTGAGTAGTACCTGAGACTGTGTGGTTATTTCTGTTGTATGCATAACCTGTCTCCTTGTTTTTCTCTCTGAAATCCTTCAGAAGGTGTTATGTTGCTCCGCTGGTGATATTTGCTCTTCCTTAAGCTTGGGTACGACTTGAGAGCTGGAGTAGGAGGAGCCCTATATGCTGGAGGGGCCGGTCAACACTTTTTTAATCTGAGGTGTTTCTATCCTATGTGGGCTCCGCCTACCCACTAGTAATGACTAGTGTGTCTCCCTTCCTTCTTCGCTGAAAAGGATTTTACAGGTAAGTTCTTACCAAAATCCGTGTTTTGCAATAAAAAGCGTCTTTTAGTGTGTGACAGCTGCCAAACATAGAAACCCGCTATAAATAGTAAATTAAATCCCCTTTATTACCCCCTTAGTTAGGGAAAAATAATAAAATTTAAAAAATGTATTTGCATTTTCCCGTTAGGGTTAGGGCTAAATTTAGGGTTAGGGTTGGGGCTAAAGTTAGGATTAGGGTTAGGATTAGGGGTGTGTTAAGGTTAGGTTTGTGGTTAGGGTTGGGATTAGGGTTAGGGGTGTTTTGGGGTTAGGGTTCGAGTTAGAATTGGGGGGTTTCCACTGTTTAGGCGCATCAGGGGCTCTCCAAACGTGACATGGCATTTGATCTCAATTCCAGCCAATTCTGCGTTGCAAAAGTCAAATGGTGCTCCTTCCCTTCCGAGCTCTGCCATGCACCCAAACAGTAGTTCACCCTCACATATGGGGTATCGGCGTACTCAGGACAAATTGCACAATAACTCTTGGGGTCCAATTTCTTCTTTACCCTTGGGAAAATAAAAAATTGGGGGTGAAAATATCATTTTTGTGGAAAAAAAATGATTTCAGCAGCAGATGGAAGGAAGAGAGACACACTAGTCATTACTAGTGGGTAGGCGGAGCCCAGATGAGATAGACACCTCAGATTAAAAAGAGTGTTGACCGCCCCTCCAGCTCGGGCTCCTCCTACTCAGCTCTCCAGTTTTCAATTTGAGGTCAGAGAAGATAGTCGCTGCTGGAAGCAGCTCCTCAGAAGATTTTATTATTTTTATCGGACAAGAGACTTGGATCACCAAATGTGGTCTAGAGGTCTCAGGGGTCTCAGCGCTGCTGGACCCCCACCTCTCCCTTGGCGGATCTGTATTACCCTATATGGTGGTCCCTGCAGAACCTTGCCGGCCCGTTGGGATGAGGATGGCTTCCCTGGCGGGGACGCAAACCGCGCTGCAGAGGTCACTGCGTTCCCCGCCCTGGGGGGAAGCATGGGCATGCGCCAGAAACCCCTGGGGGTCCCTGTGGCGCTTTCGGCTGGTGAGTACTCCACATTTTAATATGTGTTTGAGTGTTTTCAGCGACTGCTGCGGCAGTCGCTGTTACAGTATACATGCGGTGACTGTGTGTTTTTTGTCCGCAGGTGGATGCCTGCAGGACATAGGAACGGGGGAGAGAGGAGCTGCGCGCCTTTTTTATTTAATTTTCGCGCCGCTCTGAGCGCGCGCTTTACGGCAGTCTCCTTTTCCGGCTTCTCTCATGAAGCACACGGAGACACAGCGCGGCGGCCATTACTGACAGGCTGAAAGCTCCCTCGGACATCGCTCTCCTCCCCTCTCGGCAGCGCTGCACCGGACCAGCTGGGTGAGTCGCTTCTTTCCCGTCATAGGGCAGAAGCTTAACCCCTTCACCCCCACAGCGCGGGCGCCTTTCTGAGGCACAAATGGGTGGCAGACTGCGCTGCCTGCAGCTGTTATCTCGTAAGGAAGCTCGCACACCTTTTCAATAAAGAGGTTGTGGGGAGTCTGCGACAGTAATACTGCCACTATACGTTCCTGCTAACGACGACGCATACTATGCGATCGTTTGTGTAACCATTTTTAATGTCGCTAGTAGCTGCCAATCTGGGCGATTTCATTAACAACGCATAAGCGATTAGTGATCCCCTTAATGACTTTGGCAGTCATTGCGATTTACTAACAGCGCAATTTTGTAGCGATCTTGTGAACGTTTTCTTGTTAAGTGTGGCATAGCTGTCCTGTAGCTGCTGCCTTATAAGAGGCACTTGGGGCTCGCACACCCTTTTCATTATTAAGGTTGTGGGGAGTCTACGAATTTAACCCCTTCTTAGGCGGTTAACTCTTAATGGGGGACAGCGGGGTAGCTCTCTCCTTAAGAGCTTTAACCCTTCAGCGTTCGTTTTTTCTTTAAGAAACCACACTTTATAGTTACTGACAGGTTTAACCTGCCATATACTGTGTAACCGTCTCCCAGATCCGCTACAGGATCAGTCTCGCGTATTATGACGCGCAGACCTGGACGGCGTCAAGCGCAGCGGTTGGAGGTTCCAGTGGTGTCAGAATGGAGGCCCTCGCTAGTTTCTATTGATGGCCTGTCTGATTTTCTATTATTGAGTGTCAGCTAGATCTCTCATGTCAGGAAGCGTCACAAGCCGGTGCCTTCCTTCCCGCTTAACGAAAATGTCCGATCGGACAAGGAGGATCGGCAGGGACACTCTGCCTCTCTTTTGGGCCGTAAAGAGGTTCTTATTGGAGGCGTTACAGTTACCGGAGGAGGTATCTGGACGTCCTGGTAAGTCGGCCCGGATATCTTTCAATCAATCAAGCTTTACCATCACTGGATGAGCTTAATGGGGCAGTGGAGAAGGAGCGCCTGTGTCTAGAAAATTGAGACACCGTATCCGTGTTCTACGGAGTTGATGATAATTGGAGCCTTCTCCTGAAGTGGATGTCCCTTTATCCCAGCTTAGCAAAATCCTCCTGTTAAGGGGAAGGCGAGTCTGCAGGATCCGCTGGACAAAAAACGTAAATGGCAGAAAAATCCATCTGCGAGGCCGCGGATCATGGATTCAGTATTAAGGATCCATGTGTGCTTGTAAAGTTTCCCTGAGCCGGTTGGACCGTCTACGGACGGCGTGGCAAGGCGGATCTCCTCTATCGAGGTAGATGGCCTTTTCCAGTTGTTGGAGGATACTGCATCACTGCTTTCCAGGGCGCAATCCTCGGCAGTCACAGTCAGAAGAGCACTGTGGCTTAGACAGTGGACCGGGGACGCGGTTTCCAAGCGGGGTTTGCTATCTTTAGCTTGCAAGGTGGTCAGCTATTTGGACCTGACCTCACGGAGCTGATTGCCAAGGTAAAGGCAAAAGAAACAGCTTTACCGCAGCGCAGAGCTGTGACTTCTGCGTCTGGCAGGACTAGTGCCGGTAGTTGTCGGCGGTCCTTTCGGTCCAGGGGATGATTCAGTCAGCCCTCTGGGGTTTGGGTCGTCCCTTTCTTTTTTAAAAAAAAAAAAAAAAAGGGGGAATTCTCAGAAATTCCGCATATCCTGGAAACAGAACTTCCGTTAAGACAAGCGGGAAGCTGGTAGAAAGCCCGCTAAGGCGGACTGACGCCTGGGTCTCACTCGAGCGCTCTCGAGTGGGGGGTCGTTTACTCCAATTCAAACTGACTTAGGCTTCCCGCATGTCAGACGCCTGGGCGACACGGGTTGTGTTGGCAGGCTACTTCATAGAGTCTCTTTCTCGACCCCCAGACAGTTTTTTTGTCAGCCTCGCGTTCCGTCAGAGCCCGAGCTTTTTTGCCGCTCTGCTGCGGGAGGTAGATTCCCTTCTGCAGAAAGGTGTGGTGGTGCCGGTTCCCCCGGGAGGGCCGGGGAAGAGGGTTTTTATTCTAACCTCTTTGTGGTCCCCAAAAAAGAGGACAAATGTCGGCCCATTCTGGATCCCAAAAGATTGAATCGGCATGTCCACGCCAGGAAATTACGCATGGAGTCGCTTCGCTCCGTTTTGGCGGCCCTGTCGCAGAACGCTTTTTTGGTGTCAATCGACATTCGCAACGCTTATTTGCACTTCCCAATCGGAAGGGCCCACCAACGCTTCCTTCGTTTTGCCATAGGTCAGGACCATTACCAGTTTGTGGCTCTGCCATTCGGGTTGGCTTCAGCGCCCAGAGTTTTTACAAAAATTTCTGGCGCCTCTCATGGCATTTCTTTGAAGACAGGGGGTTTCGATTCTTCCCTACCTGGACGACCTTTTGATTGTGGCGTCCTCAAAGGAGGAGGCAGTGACTGCTTGCAATCTATCCCTTCAGCTCCTGGAGGACTTCGGGTGGCTGGTCAGTTGGGAGAAGTCGTCTCTGGAATCGTCGCAGTCAATCCTGTTCTTTGGGGATGCATTTCGACACGGTACGAGCAGTGGTGTCTCTGCCTCCAGACAAGCAAGCATGTCTCCTTCGACATGTACAGGTTATGAAGTCTTCGACAGCGATGTCTCTTCGAGGTGTATGCGCCTTCTGGGTTTGATGGTGGCCCATGGAGCCACTTCCGTTTACGCAGTTTCATCCCAGGCCCTCCAAAGGCTCATTCTGAGCCGTTGGGATCGATCGCAGACTTCGCTGGATTGCAGTCTCATCATCTCCCACAGGGTGCGAGAGTCTCTAGGATGGTGGTTACGTCCGGAAGCGTTATCCCTGAGGAAGTCTTTCCTCCCTCCGAGGTGGTCGGTCATAACCACCGATGCCAGCCTGACGGGCTGGGGAGGTGTCTGGACGATCTCTGGATCAGGGAGTACTGTCGTTGGAGGAGTCTCCTGCCGATTAACATCCTGGAATTGAGGACAATTTTCCTTTGCCTCCAGCACTGGACGGTCCCTTTAAGCGGTCTGTCAGTCCGAGTGCAGACAGACAATGCGGCGGCGGTCGTGTATATCGACCATCTAGGCGGGACAAGGAGTTCCAGGCTCATGGTGGAGGTTTCTCGGATCCTGGTATGTGCCGAGACCAGAGTGCCAGCCTTCTCTGCGATCCACATTTCAGGAGTTCAGAATCACGGCAGACTTTCTCAGTCGCGAGAAGATGGATCCCGGAGAATGGAGTCTTCATCCGGAGATTTTTGCACTGCTGTGCTCCCGTTGGGGAACTCCCCAAGTGGATTTGATGGCATCCAGGTTCAATGCCAAGTTACCGATTTTCATGTCCAGTTACAAGGACCCGAAGGCTGTGACGGTGGATGCTCTGGTGGCCCCGTTGGACCAATTCGAGCTAATCTATGTGTTCCTGCCAATACCCTTACTTCCTCTGGGGTGGTGTCGGATCAGACTGGAGAGAATCCCGGCTATGTTGATGGCCCCAGATTGGCCAAGGAGGACGTGGTTCTCGACACTGGTGTCGCTTCTGACAGCGCCTCCTTTTCCATTTCCTCTTCGCCCAGGACCTGTTAACCCAAGGGCACGTTCGTCATCCGGACCTGAGGTCTCTGCGTTTGACGGCGTGGCTCTTGAGACCGAAATATTGACCGTCAAGGTTTTTCAGCCAAAGTCATTGCCACTTTGCGGGCTGCCAGAGGTCCGGCTACTACTAGGATTTATCACAAAGTCTTGGGAAGCCTTCTTTTTGTGGTGTTCGGGTTCTTCAAGGAACCCGAGGATTCTTTCCATTCCCAATTTGTTGGCCTTTTGCAGTACGGGCTGGACAAGGGTTTGGCAGTTAGCACTCTGAAGGGTCAGGTTCTGCCCTGCTTTTGCTTTTCGGAAGGCTATCGCCTCGCGTAGGGACGTACGTTCCTTTTTTTCGCGGAGTAACCCGTCAGTTTCCGCCGCGGAGGCACCTGTGTCGCCTTGGCGGCTCAATCTTGTATTGGAAGCTCTTCAACATGGGCCTTTTGAGCCTATGGACTCTGCTAGCTTTTCTTTGCTATCTTGGAAGGTTGCCTTTCTAGTGGCGGTTACCTTTTTGAGAAAGGTTTTTCTGAGTTGGCGGCTCTTTCTTGCTTGCCTTCTTTCCTGGAGTTTCACCCGGATCGCGTAGTACTTCGCACACGGGGCGACTTCCTACCTAAGGTGCCCTCGCTCTGTCTGGAGCCGAGGAATGCGAAGGAACGGGCCTTGCACAAATTGGATTTGGTGCGGGCTTTGAAGTTCTATTTGTTTATTACTCAAAATTTTCGGAAGTCGGAACTCTCTGTGATTCCAGCAGGTCGTCAGCGTGGTCAACGAGTTTCCAAGGACTCTATAGCTCGTTGGTTTCGGTCGTTTTTTTTTTTTTTTTAGAGGCTTACCGACTTAAAAGCGAACCTTGCCCGATTAAGATTCAAGCTCACTACACGAGGGCTGTGGCTTCCTCGTGGGCCTTTCATCAAGGGGCCTCGGCAGATCAGCTCTGCCGAGCGGCGACCTGGCGTTCCGTCCACACGTTTATAAAGTTTTATAAGGTGGACGTCAGTGCTTCCGCTGCTGCGGCCTTAGGACGTAGGGTCCTGCAGGCGGCCGTAGCTTAAAGTTCTAGTTAACTTGTGTTTGGCGCCTATTGCGCATTTTATCTAGGTTGTTGGGATTCTGCCTCTTTTGGTTTTTTCCCCACCCTTAATTTTTGGACTGCTTTGGGACGTCCCACTAGTAATGACTAGTGTGGCTCTCTTCCTTCCATCTGCTGCTGAAAGACGGATTTTGGTAAGAACTTACCTGTAAAATCCTTTTCAGCGAAGGAAGGAAGAGAGACACAGCTCCCTCCCATGGCAGAAGTGTTGTTGTTTTCAGATGCGGCGTGACCCTTCTCTGATAGCGATTATATGGGCTGAGGTCGACGCGCTAAGGCTCTGTTCCAGCATCGCCAGCTCATCGCAGTGATCAGGTCCAGTGAGTAGTACCTGGAACTGTGTGGTTTTTTGCCTACATGCATGCATAACCTGTATTCTTGTGTTTTTTTCTCTGAATTCCTTCAGAAGGGGTTATGTTGCTCCGCTGGTGATATTGCTCTTCCCTAAGCTTGTGTACAACTGGAGAGCTGAGTAGGAGGAGCCCGAGCTGGAGGGGCCGGTCAACACTCTTTTTAATCTGAGGTGTCTATCTCATCTGGGCTCCGCCTACCCACTAGTAATGACTAGTGTGTCTCTCTCCTTCCTTCGCTGAAAAGGATTTTACAGGTAAGTTCTTACCAAAATCCGTCTTTTTTTGTTTTTATGGCTCCACGTTATAAACTTCTGTGAAGTACTTGGGGTTCAAAGTTCTCACCACACATCTAGATAAGTTCTTTGGGTGTCTAGCTTTCAAAATGGGGTCACTTGTGGGGGTTTCCACTATTTAGGCACATCAGGGGCTCTCCAAACGTGACATCACACCCACAGACCATTCTATCTAAGTCTGCATTACAAAACGTCACTACTCAGGACAAATTGGACAACAACTTTTGGGGTCCAATTACCTTGGTAAGAATCAAAAATTGCGGACTAAAAAATCATTTTTGTGGAATTTTTTTTTTTTTCACACCCAGGCATTATAAACTTTAGTGAAACACTTGGGGGTTCAAAGTGCTCACAACAGATCTAGATAAGTTCTTTAGGGGGTCTAGTTTCCAAAATGGTGTCACTTGTGGGGCGGTTTCCACTGTTTAGGCACATCAGGGGTTCTCCAAACGCGACATGGCGTCCAGCCAATTCTGCTTTGAAAGAGCCAAACGGCGCTCCTTCCCTTCCAAGCTCTGCCATGCATCCAAACAGTGGTTTACCTCCACCTGTTGGGTATCCGCGTACTCAGGACAAATTAACAATAACTTTTGAGGTCTTGCTACCCTTGGCAAAATAAAAATTGCGTTGAAAAGATCATTTTTGTGGAAAAAATATGATTTTTTTAATTTTACGGCTCTGTTATAAACTTGTATGAAGCACTTGGGGGTTCAAAGGCTCACCACAGATATAGATAAGTTCCTTAGGGTGTCTAGTTTCTAAAATGGGGTCAATTGTGGGGGGTTTCCACTGTTTAGGCACATCAGGGGCTATCCAAACGCTACATGGTGTCTAATCTCGATTCCAGCCAATTTTGGTTTGAAAAAGTAAAATGACGCTCCTTCCTTTCCGAGCTCTGCCGTTCGCCCAAACAGTGGTTCCACCCCACATGTGGGGTATCAGCGTACTCCGGGCAAATTGGACAACAACGTTTGAGGTCCAATTTCTCCTGTTACCCTTGAGAAAATAAAAAATTGGTGACTAAAAGATAATTTCTCTATTGCTTCATTGGGGGACACAGGAAACCATGGGTGTACGCTATGATGCCACTAGGAGGCTGACACTTTGTAGAAAAAAAGTTAGCTCCTCCTCCGCAGTGTACACCCCACCGACAGGAACTAGGATGTTTAGCTTAGTGTCAGTAGGAGGTGGACACGGGTCTCTCTTAGACCCATTACTACCTCAATGTGCGTTGTTTCAGGTACCCGGAGGGATACAGTGTGAAAAGTCACTACTGTAATCCCACGTAGAGACTAGGAGTACGGCGTGTACTGCCACCCCGTATCCTCATAGGTCTAGTCGGCAGGGCCCATATCCCTAGCACAGAAGCGTGCTTAGGTGACCCGCATCTGGCCCTAGCCCATCGTCTCCCGCCCACCAGAGCCTGTTGGCTGGAGGAGACGCGGACGTCCTTCAGCAAGCTTCTGGACGTCTAACATCCCTAGGATAGAGAGGTACTCTTCCCTCTTTTCCCTAGGTTTTCTTCAGGATCTTCAGGACAAGCTACATAAGCAAGAGGACAGATGAAGAATACGAGGTTTTTTGTTGGGGCTCTTTTCAGGTTAGGGTAACCATGTCCCCCTTTTCCTTTTACAGTACGGAGCATCAGCTATGCGAACACCTCGCACAGTCTCTGACTTAATCCAGGCTCCGGCTTGCTATCGGGCCTAGCCTCTACTCCCCTTTCTGCACCGTGCTACCTCCTTTCATTGATTTGGCCGATGGCTTTCCTGTTTCAGGACCTCCGCGCCGCCACCCCTCCATCGGCGGTCACGGTTGTTAATTTAGGCCCCGGCTTCTACTCCGGCCTAGTCCTCCTTAGCGCCGCCCCCCATCTTCTCAGTCTTCGGGCGGGCTTTTTTCCCGCCTGTCCGCCCTCTCCACCCGGCCTCACAAGCGGCTCGGGGAAGGTAGCGATCGCCACCATCTTTCTGCTCCCAGAGCTGGCGGTTAGCTCCGTCCTATTTTCCGGGTGTACATAGCGGGCTTGTTCACAGCGTGAAATTTCTTACACGGAGCTCGGTATCCTTCCTGCGGTCGCCACTTTCCGGCAGGTGGACCCGGATGGTGCCTTCTCCCGGCAGGACCAGCTCTTCTCTGCCTAGCTTCGCTCAGCAAGAACATTCAGGGTGCAGAGTATAAGCCAGGCATAGTATAATAAAGCAAGGCAACACTATCCGCTGGACCAGTGATGGGTGAGAGAATCCATCATTCCTTTTGAGGCTAAGGTAAAAGGCGCTATATACGTGCAGTCTCAGGAGTCATAGATGCCCTAGACCAGTGCAGTCACTGGCATTATAGGTGCTCCAGAGCCATACAGTCAATAGGGTAATAGTACTCTAGAGCCGTTCTTTCACTGGTGTAATAGTACTCTAGAACCGTGCGGTCACTGGCGTAATAGTATTCTAGAGCTGTGCACTCTCTGGCGTAAAAGTATTCTGGGGTCGGGCAGTCACTGATGCAATAGTAATCTACAGCCGTGCAGTCACTGGTGCAATAGTGCTCTAGAGCCATGCAGTTGCTGGTGTAATAGCGCTCTAGAGCCATGTAGTCACTGGTGTAATAGTACTCTAGAGCCGTGTAGTCACTGTTGTAATAGTACTCTAGATCCGTGCAGTTGCTGGTGTAATAGTGCTCTAGAGCCGTGCAGTTGCTGGTGTAATAGTACTCTAGAGCCGTGTAGTCACTGGTGTTATAGTACTCTAGATCCGTGCAGTTGCAAGTGTAATAGATGCTCCACGCTGCTGTCATCTGTGCCACTGCCCACCCTACCCCTCCCAGGCACATGGGCCATGATAAAACCTGCAGTATGGCATTTGCCTGGTAGAAGGTTTCACTTGCATTTTTCACCTCGCAGATCCATTTTTTTGTTACACTGCTGTTGTGATTTCTGCTATTGCAGATCTGTGCCTTGGTTTTCAGCAGAGCGGGGCTCAGCCATGGCTCCACACATAAGGATGCTTAAGCCCTGGCATATCAATGCTTCCATATCTCCTGCTCACAGGCACTTGCCCTGCATCCTCCTACAGCCTCCAGAGAGTGGAGCGGCTCCTACCCCTTCACGACTGCAGTGTTTGGGCCTGACTTCCAGCTGGATAGAAGTCCGTGTTACCCAGCAATGTCTGCTGTGGCTCAGTGGATAAAGTAGCTGACCACAAGTCGCAGATCCAAGGGTTGGAACCCGGGCACACAACAGAGAGTAGAGTTTAGTCTCCAATATAAACAGCACAAAAAAGCAGCAAAACTCACCTGCCCAGATCTCAGAACAAATGCACTACAGGGTGCAGCCAGCCCATAAAGCAAGATGTTAGCAGCACAGGTGCAAAATACCAGATTAAACAGCCACTCTCCATATACCCATTCAAGGAGGGGGTGACTGCTCAGTATACAATTGCACAATAGAGGCCCGCATAGGGTGCCGTTCACACAAGGATACTGCACAGTGTCCGGTTCACAGCCTAAATTACGCCCCTACTATTCGACTAGGCGGGCTGGCCAGTACACTCTCAATGCACACCAGTGTGAACACCCCTTATGCGAGACCAAACGTGCCTGGGCTCAGCTGCACCCCGAAAAATAGAGTTTAGTCTCCCTCTGATCCCAGGCCCACTGTCAGGAGAAATGACAGGTCAGAATATGCTTCAGGACAGGCTTCGTGGGGCGGCTTACTACACGTAAGGCTGTTATTCTGCCTAATGCCGTCAGGTATCCAGGCCTAGACCGTAACACAGAATTGGCTCTCTCCTACACCCTTCTCCGGGTTCTCTCCACGCTGATGTAGCCACAAGATGACGAGAGCCCATTGCAGCTGTGCTCTATCCACTATCCAAGCCTCAGACGCATCACCTTCCGGGTACTGTAGTTGAAACTGTCCCATTCCGGTGGTTCAGACGTGTCTTCGGTTGACTGCTGCAGCGGTACTGTTGTTCTGTAACGTATTCAGGTGAGTCAGACGCTCTCGCTTTCAGGTTCATTGCGTTCTATTGCAGCAGTACTCTATCCGTTATCCAGGACATAGATAGTCCTCTACCAGACACGTTTATTCAATACATGCCGTCTTTCCTGTGGCTCAAACGTACCAAGGTCCATTGGCTGCATCGGTCCGGCTCTTCTGTCCCATTGTCAGGTGAGTCAGAAACACTCTCTCTCGCTCCTCAGAGTCTTTTGCAGCATCTGCCTAAGCTCCCATCTAATCACCACTTACTGAGAGGTGTCCAGTATTTATCACTTCTGGTGGCTGCAGCGGCAGTGACAGGCTGCCTTCAGGTGAGTCAGAGGTTCCTTCTGCTGCTTTTTTTTCATGGTCAATAACTTCTGTGGTCTGTTGACAGTTAAACAAAAAATCTACCCCGAACAAACAGTGGTTCTGAGTACCACAGGGTGAATCTTGGCAAGCATAAGTGGATACTCCGCTTTAAGGTAGGTCACACATGCTCGTATCATGTACCGGATGGTTGCAGTTTCTCCTTCAGCGCGCTCTGGGCCCTGAGTGTGAGTTGCCCCACAAGGGTTTTTCCACACCTTCTGATTATTCGGACTTACCTCTAACTACCCAGTTGGTCAGTCTCAGTACTGCCCGCAGGCTATCTTTACTGCCCAGTGTGTTACACCTATCATTCATGATTGGCCAATCGTAGTTCATAAGTTCTGGCTCTCTCAAGGAGTCAAAGCCCATGGGTATACCCTGTCTCTCAATGTCTGTTCTCTATTCTATCCTAAGGGCCTTTGAGCTACCACAATACCGAAGCTCCCTATCTATTTGTCAGTACTTACCTATTGTTTCTTACAGACACCGGATAAAGCCTCCAGCAGCTTCGGGTTGTGACTTCCGAGCGTGGCAGGAACAAGTCTCCCACGTCGGGCAGGAATGGGATCTTTCTCTGCGCAAGCATTGACCAGAGTTGGAAGCTGCTCCAGTCCTGGATCCAATGAGGAGTTTGGTGATAGCACGTTTTTCTGCCTTCAGCTAGATTTGTATCTTCACTGTTAATCCTCAGGCGCGTGGGGTCTTATACTCAGGTAAGCGGGTTTACACCCTACAATCCTCTCCCCATTCCAGAGTGTCCAGGACGGATACGGTCGCTCAGATCGTTATACGGAATGATCTTCCTTTCGTCAGCCTAGTTGTCTTCGGAGTCTAGGCGATCTCCCTAGAGCCAACTTTCCTTGCAGTTGACTCCATGTTTTTTTTCATGGACTTTCCTCGTTCGACGGCTCACTTTTTGATGTACTTTCAAAGCTCATCTAGACTATTTTTTCCATACCCATCCTCATCCCTGTATGCTGGGTTTTGCTTCCGTTTGATCTCAGTCGGCAGAGTCATCCAGTAGTCTACGTTGTACCTGCTTAGTCAGGCAAGCAGGTTCACAGTGGTCTACTCTCATGTCTTTCCTTGTCATTTTCTCAGAGATCTGAGTCCATCTGCTTCCAAAGAGTGGAGCGCCTCGGTATGTCCCTTCTCTCCTGAGCGCTCCTCAAATTAAGACTACTTCGCCGACTACGAACCCTTCGGTTTCCAGTTTTTCCACCAATACGCTCCTTCCTCTCCCAGAAGTGCATCCCTCAATGATACCAACAGCTGAGTCATAGAGTCCTTGGCATGGTCAACCTTGGAAGCGTCCGCCGCTACATTGTGTACTGCCCTTGCCTTCACCCGGGTTGCAAAGTTTTATAGACTCGTGAGCTAGGTTGCTCATCAGGCCTTTCTTTCTGGAGAACGGTCGGAAGAATTGACCGTCCTCACTGCCCAATTTTCTCTTGCAGGAAAGTACATGCATTTCTACCTTCCCGACCCAGCAAAATGGTTCCCATCCGAAGGTCCATTTGGCTTACGGCTTGACTAGCGAACTTATCCCCAAAGACATCCCTCTCTGACTTGCCTTTCCAGGGTTTCCCTTCGGTTTGGCTCCAGTGGACCAAAAATTATTAAGGAGGTCTCTCATTCCTCAGGCTAAACCTCGTCGTTCTCCAGTGGGTTGTCATCGTGACTTGTAGGGGATCTAGGGATTGAGTCCATCCTTGTCTTTCAATGAGGAAATCTCTTCATTCAGTATTTGCTTTCTGAGATGGCATGATTTTACTTTTGTTCCATGAAGCCCTTATCCAGGTCCTGATTTCTTTGGGGCTTTGGAGATTTCTGCGTTTGCAAGAAACGGGTCCATTTTATTTTTTATTTGGAAGCTTTCCTTTTCAGGCTCTCAACCTCTCCCGGGGTCTCGCAGAGTCTGTGGCAGCCATTGTGCACTTTCTGTAGATCAAGGGTTCTGTGTCCTTCATTCTTCTGGGTCTAGACGCGCTCTGCTCGGGCAGTGGGCGTCCTCCTGGCGGTACTCTTAGGGCCTCCGCCCGTCATTCTGCAGTGCGATATATTCTCCACAGGTCTGCAAGGTTTTTCAGAGTCCATGCCTAGCTTCGGCGGGTGCCGCTCGCGGTAAAAAGACATCGTGGGTGACCTTGCCGGTGACGATGTTGAGTTCTTCGTCCTGACTGGAGTTGTCTGCTGTTCCCTCCCCTTGGGTACTGCTTTGGGACGTCCCATGGTTTCCTGTGTCCCCCAATGAAGCGATAGAGAAAACAGGATTTTGGTTGCTTACCGTAAAATCCGTTTCTCTGAAGCCTTCATTGGGGACGCAGCACCCTCCCAGGTTGAACAGCAGTTTACTGTATTATATGGTTACAGTTTAAGTTTGTGTTTTTTTCTGTGGTTTTTATCTCTCTTACAGATTACTTCTCCTACTGCTTTCTCAGTAACTGAACATCCTAGTTCCTGTCGGTGGGGTGTACACTGCGGAGGAGGAGCTAACTTTTTTTCTACATAGTGTCAACCCCCTAGTGGCAGCATAGCGTACACCCATGGTTTACTGTGTCCCCCAATGAAGGCTTCAGAGAAACAGATTTTACGGTAAGCAACCAAAATCCTGTTTTTTGTGGGAAAAAATAGGATTTTTTATTTTCATGCCCGGGCATTATAAACTTGTGTGAAGCACTTGGGGGTTCAAAATGCTCACCACAGATATAGATAAGTTCCTTAGGGGGTCTACTTTCCGAAATGGGGTCACTTGTGAGGAGTAACCACTGTTTAGGCACATCAGGAGCTCGGCAAGCTGAACATGACACCCATCAATGTCTGCATTCCAAAATGTAATTACTTCCTTTCCGAGCCCTGCCGTGCACCCATACAGTTCCCACCCCCCACATATGGGGTAACAGCGTACTCAGGACAAGTTGGACAACAACTTTTGAGGTCCAATTTCCGTGGGAAAAATCACAAATTGGGGACTAAAAAATCAGTTTTGTGGATTTTTTTTTTCCACACCCAGGCATTCTAAACTTTAGTGAAACACTAGGGGGTTCAAAGTGCTCACAACAGATCTAAATAAGTTCCTTAGGTGGTCTAGTTTCCAAAATGGTGTCACTTGTGGGGGGTTTCCACTGTTTTGACACATCAGGGGCTCTCCAAACGCGACATGGCGTCCTATCTCAATTCCAGCCAACTTTGGTTTGAAAAAGTCAAACGACGCTCCTTCCCTTGCGAGCCCTGCCGTGTGCCCAGACAGTGGTTTTCCCCCACATATGGGGTATCGGCGTGCTGAGGAGAAATTGCACAACAGCTTTATCTGTCTATTTTACCCTTGTTAAAATTAAAAAATTGTTTGTAAAAGATTATTTTTGTGACTAAAAAGATAAATGTTCATTTTTTCCTTCCACGTTGCTTCAGCTCCTGTGAAGCACTTAAAGGGTTAATAAACTTCTTGAATGTGGCTTTGAGTACCTTGAGGGGTGCAGTTTTTAGAATGGTCTCGCTTTTGGGTATTTTCTGCCATATACCGTATATACTCATGTATAAGCCGACCCGTGTATAAGCCGACCCTCCTAATTTTGCCACAAAAAACTGGGAAAACTTATTGACTCGCGTATAAGCCTAGGGTGAAAAATGATTATGCCCCCATATGATGCTCCACAGATTATGCCCCCTATATGCTGCACAGATTATGCCCAATATGCTCCACAGATTATGCCTCCATATGCTCCAGATTATGCCCAATATGCTTCAGAGTATGCCCCCATATGCTCCAGATTATGCCCCATATATTCCACAGATTATGCCCCCGTATGATCCACAAGATCAAAGCCCCCATATGCTCCAGATTATGCCCCCATATGCTCCAGATTATGCCCCATATGTTCCACAGATTATGCCCCCATATGCTCCAGATTATGCCCCATATGTTCCACAGATTATGCCCCCATATGCTCCATATTATGCCCCCATATGTTCCACAGCTTATGCCCCCATATGCTCCAGATTATGCCCCCATATGTTCCACAGCTTATGCCCCATATGCTCCAGATTATGCCCCCATATGTTCCACATCTTATGCCCCATATGCTCCAGATTATGCCCCCATATGCTCCAGATTATGCCCCATATGTTCCACAGCTTATGCCCCCATATGCTCCATATTATGCCCCCATATGCTGCACAATTATGCCCCATAGTATAGGCCTCATATGCTGCTGGCAAAAAAAATGACATACTCACCTCTCGTCGCTGGGGGCCAGGTGCCGGTGTCCTGAGCAGGCGGTGACAGCGGCGCGCTATGGGGGACAGGTGCCGGTGTCACCGCTCGCTCAGGACCCCGGCACCTGAGATATTTACCTGTCCTCTCTGCACCGCTGCGCTGCGTCCTCGTCTGACTCCTCTGGCTGTGAATCATCTGGCAGGGGGCGGAGCGCGCACTAACGACGTCATCGTGCCCTCTGCCTGATCATTCACAGCCAGAGGAGTCAGACCGAGGAGCAGCACAGCGGTGGCACGGGGACAGGTAAATATAGCTATACTCACCCCTCCGCCGCGCGTCCCTGCAGCCTCTCCTCTTCTCCCGGCGCTCTCCGCAGCGCTTCAGTCCTGCAGCAGTCACATGGTACATGTGCATATTCATGACTTTAATGAGCGGTGCCATGTGACCGCTACAGGAAGGAGCCGGAGATCGTGGGAGAAGCGGGGGCTGCAGAGACCGCGCCGGCGGAGGGGTGAGTATGATCCGACACCACCACTCCCCCTCCCCGCCGACCCCGTATATGACCCGCGTATAAGCCAAGAGGGGGACTTTCAGCCTAAAAAATGGGCTGAAAATCTCGGCTTATACATGGGTAAATACGGTAGATCCCTCAAAGTGACTTCAAATGTGAGGTGGTCCCTAAAAAAAAAAATGATTTTGTACATTTTGTTGTAAAAATGAGAAATCGCTGGTCAACTTTTAACCCTTATAACTTCCTAATAAAAAAAAAATTTGTTTCCAAAATTGGGCTGATGTGAAGTAGACTTGTGGGGAATGTTATTTAGTAACTATTTTGTGTGACATATTTCTCTGTTTTAAGGGAATAAAAATTCAAAGTTTGAAAATTGCTAAATTTTCAAAAGTGTTGCCATATTTCCATTTTTTTCATAAATAAATGAAAGTTATATCGAAGAAATGTTACCACTATCATAAAGCACAATATGTCATAAGAAAACAGTCTCAGAATCGCAAAGATCCGTTGAAGCGTTCCAGAGTTATAACCTCATAAAAAGACAGTGGTCAGAATTGTAAAAATTGGCCCAGTCATTAACGTGCAAACTACCCTTGGGGGTTAAGGGGTTAAAATTGAAAAATTGAGCAGTATCAAAACTTGGTAAATGGTGACCAAACGGTTCTGTTGTGCAAATGCAGGTTGAAGAACATAAATGCCGCAGGTAGTAATTCCCTTGTGAAATTATGCAAAGTTTCAAGTTCAGAAAGGAGTAAAGTCCCCACCATACACTTTATACTAACGTCGGCCGGACCCACCAATATCTGTGTGTTTAGATGACAGTCTCATGTATATGGGGACCCAGACCAGATAATTGTCGGGGGAGATAATGTTCCTGCATGCTCGATTTCAGGCTGCCAACCTTTTTTTTCTAACTGCGAAAAGCTGCCATTAGAGAGGTCTGGCAGTGGGGCTCTCATACAGAACGCAGCAGTGCTTTGAAGAGTTATCGGCTGGCAGCCATCTAACCTGTATGGGGCTTCTTGATTCATTGCTTTTTAACACTCTGTATAATGCATTCCCTGTAAATGTAATCTAACAGACAGTAGGGACCACAATTATATTTTTGTGGTAGTAGTGAACTGCTACAGGTTGTGTGTATGCTATGTCTGGCCATTATCTAGCCAGGCAAATCAACAGTAGTATTTAATGTTATGCTACGCAATTACTTTACAAGCTCTTATAAGCTGCATTTAGAAAATTAGCTATGAAGCATAACATTTAAATTAATGTATTGTATATTCTGATCAAAATATTGATTAGCATCTAATTGTCATGTAATAATGTTTTTGAATGTTATGAACGTAACTCATAATTTTCTGTCTTTTGCAGCCGCGGGGAACATTCCAGCTTTACAGAAGGATAAGGACAATACCAATGTTAATGCTGATGTGCAGAAGCTGCAGCAACAATTACAGGACATCAAAGAGCAGGTAATGAATGAAATAAAGTCAGCTCACATGCAGTTCATCATTTTTGTTCTTTACTGGACAACGCCTTCTTAAAATGTCCAAAATAATAATAATGAAAAAAATACTTCCGAACTGTAACCATTCCTCCTAGCAATCACATGACATTGTTGTGTCGTTACCGTTGCAGTCAATCAGCAGTTGGAGATATTATCCATTAATCTAATTTACTGGATCTGTTTTTTTTGGCAATGTACAGACCCAGTACACTAGAGATGTTCAGAGACAACTTTAGCAAAGACGTTGAAATATGTTGAAACCAGAATAAAAACAGATGTGAAAGGATACAAAACCGAATCCAATGTTCCCATTTCACTTATCTGTTTTAGTATGAAAATTTTCGGTTCCATTTTGTATTTGTTTGCATCTGTGGTTTTTTTTCTTAAGTTTGCTTTTTTCCTACTGGATCCTTTACAATGAATGCCAAGCGGACATGGGAATATAGGCTTATCTGTACGGGAAATCAATGCACTGGTTTTTCTACAAATAGCATACATTGATTCCTCCATTTTTTGATCATTAAAGGGAATCTGTCACCCCATTTTTGCCCTATGAGATAGGACCACCGCCATCAGGGGCTTATCTACAGCATTCTGGAATGCCGGGAAAGGTCAGAGAGGTCCGGTGCCTGCGCACTACAGTACTCTGCGCTGCCCTCACCAGGGCAGAGCAGTGCGCCTGCGCAGGAGCCGCGACGGGACAGAAAGAAGAGGCTGGCTTCACTATAAGATGGGAGGCCCCGGACCGCGACGCCCATCGGACCGGACGGCGGAACGCCCCTGGGTGAGTATAATATAACTTGTTTTTATTCACTTTCAGGTGACATCGGGGGCTTATCTACAGCATTCCAGAATGCTGTAGATAAGCCCCTGATGGCGGTGGCCCTATCTCATAGGGCAAAAATGGGGTGACAGATTCCCTTTAATCTCTACTTTTTTTGTAACAAGATATGCTAAGATTATATAAACTATTTCTGCAGTAGGAATCTTTTCAGTTTTGAGGTATTGACTTAGGACCTGATTCATCTCACAGTTTACACCAGAATTCTGGCCTAAAGCTTGTGATGTTGCAAAATTTAGGCGAAAATTGAAATTGCGCACTAATTTTTTCTATTTTTGCAGTTTTTATGCCAGTCTTGGCTAGCTCTGCCAACGTTTTCAAAAGACATAATGGGGGTTAGACACAACGTGGCAAAGTCTGCCTGACAAATTCATCATAATTTACTCCACAAAAGTGGCATGTTGCACAAGAAATGAATGCCGTGCCCAAGACTAGAGTAACGTTTCTGGTGGAGTCGCACGGCACTCCGTTTGCTCTGTTAATTAACACTGGTGGACAAAATACCGCTCTTTATGAAACTGCCTTATTGTTATCTGAAGCATTACCTATAAGTCACTAAAGGGTGAAGTTACAGTGTTAAAATATCAGCTATACTGAACTGCTGGAAACTAGATAGACAGGATATCACTGCTGACAATGGTAGTTTATAGCCTCACATTAGGCTGTGTTTTAACGCCCTTGTTTCAAATTTTCAGTCCTCCTGTTTTTGCTGGGGAGAATTAAAAAGGACCTTTCACCATTTTGTACATACAAATCTGGCCACATCTGATAAACTATCTGAAGATCAAAATAAAACATTTATATTTTATATTTGTCATCTCGGTTGTGGATATGTAAGCCTGCAAAGTTTATATGCTGATTTCTACTATAACCAATGGGGCATTAACAGATTCTGCACTGGGGGTGTTTACTTTTTTCCTGCATGATGTTGTTCAATCATAAGCTGACAGTGTTGTGCAGTTATAAAAGAAATCACCCCCACAGAATGTCACAACCAGCTTTCTGTGTGTGATATGATAACTGATGTGTCTCACTAACCAACTTGCACAGATCTCACTGCCAGCACCTACTGGGATTCTCAGAGCAGGGGAAGGAGAGCAGAGCTGTGTGTCCTTACATACACCGCACTGCGTCTATCCCAGACACACTGAGTGATGTATGTAGACACACAGTTCTCCTTTCTTCTCCAAACTACACAAATCTCACTTCTGGCACCTACTACGATTAAAAGTTCAGGGTGAGGAGAGCAGAGCTGTGTGTCATTAATACACCACTCTGCATTACCTGTGATTGAAAATGCAAGGAGGAGAGCAGAGCTGTGTGTCTCGGTTAGGCCACGTTCACTAGTTTAGCATTTAATCAGTATTTGTAAGCCAAAACCAAGAGAGGAACAATCGGAGGAAAAGTAAAATAGAAACACGCACACCACTAAGATATTTTTTGCCCACTCCTTGTTTTGGCTTACAAATACTGATGTAAAAAACTAAACAAATACTGAACTTGTGAACGTGGATAGATGAAGAGCAGAGTGTGTAATAATACATAGCTGTCCTTCCCCTGCAATTGCATGTAATCACAGTAGGTCCTGGCAGTGAGGTCTGTGCAACTTGGTTAGACACAGCAGTCTTAACCCCTTTGCGCAGCAGCCCGTTTTTGTTTTTGCATTTCTGATTTTTGCTCCCCTTATCCCCAGATCCTTAATTTTATTTTTCCGTCAATATGGCCATGTCAGTGCTTGTTTTTTGCGGGACAAGTTGTACTTTTGAACGACTCCATTGGTTTCACCATATTGTGTACTCCAAAATGAAAAGAAAATTCCAAGTGCTGTGAAATTGCAAAACAAGTGTTTTTTTTATTATTTTTTTACCATGTTCACCAAATGCTAAAACTGACCTGCCATTATGATTCTCCAGGTCATGACGAGTTCATAGAAACCAAACATGTCTAGGTTCTTTTTTTTTATTTAAGTGGTGAAAAAGAAAATCCAAAGTTTGTTTAAAAAAAAAAAGCGTCATTTTCCGAGACCCATGGAGTCTCCATTTTTCATTATCTCGGGTTGCGCGGGGGCTCAATTTTTGCACACCAAGGTGACGTTTTTAATGATACCATTGTTATGCAAGTACGATCTTTTGATCGCCCGTTATTGCATTTTAATGCAATGTTGCAGCGAGCTAAAAAACGGAATTCTGGCGTTTTGAATTTTTTTCTCGGTACTCCTTTTAGCGATCAGGTTTATTCTTTTTTTATATTGATAGATCGGGCGATTCTGAACTCGGCGATACCAAATATGTGTATGTTTGATTTTTTTTATTATTATTTTTTAATTTTTTAATATTTTTTTCACTTTTGGCATGCTTCAATAGTCTCCATGGGAGACTAGAAGCTGCCATAACCCGATCAGGTCTGCTACATAAAGGCGATGATCAGATCACCTGTATGTAGCAGAATTGCTGACTTGCTATGAGCAGCGACCACCGGCCAGCCCTCATAGCAATCCAGCATTGCTATGGGTTGTCATGCCTACCCATCGGTGACCCGCGATCACGTGACGGGGTCACTGATGGGCGGAATTTCCGGCGCCATTGCTGGAAGCATGCATTAAATGCCACTGTCAGTATGACAGCGGCATTTAGCGGGTTAATAGCCGCGGGTGGATGGTGATTATACTCACGGCTGTTCCAGGCACATGTCGGCTGTTCAAAACAGCTGACGTGCCGGAAAAGATGTGGACTCACCGCCAGAGCCCGCATCAAAGTGAGAGACAAGACATTCTCAGTGCATGTACGGCGCATGTTGTGAAGGGGTTAAATATCACTGAGGCTCTATCATTCTCTGGAGGCGCTTTTTTATTTATTTTTTTTCCTTATGGTTGGGCAACATCATGCAGTGGTAAAAGTAAACGCCTCCAAAGAAAAATCGCTGTAAACGCCCCTGTGGAAAAAGTGGGTATTGACTTGTAAACTTTACAAGCTAACATATCCATGGTGGCGATGAGAAATAGAAAACAATGTTTTATTCAGATTTTCAGCCACTTTATCATGATGTGGGCTGTTTAGCATGTAATAGAATTGGTTAACAGTCCTCATTAACCCCTTTAGTACCATTATCCCCCAGTCATTGTAACAGACAATCTGTATTATTACCCCCAGTCATTAGTATCTGCTTTAAAGCACACACAATCTGTATTATTACCCTCAGCGATAATATCTGCTGTAAAGCACACACAATCTGTATTATTAGCCCCATCCATAGTATCTTCTGTAAAGCACACACAATCTGTATATTACCCCCTGCCATAGTATCTGCTGTAAAGCACACACAATCTGTATTATTACCCCCCAGCCATAGTATCTGCTGTAAAGCGCACACAATCTGTATTATTACCCCCCATCCATAGTATCTGCTGTAAAGCACACACAATCTGTATTATTCCCCCCCATCCATAGTATCTGCTGTAAAGCGCACACAATCTGTATTATTACCCCCAGCCATAGTATCTGCTATAAAGCGCACACAATCTGTATTATTACCCCAGCCATAGTATCTGCTGTAAAGCACACACAATCTGTATTATTACCCCCAGCCATAGTATCTGCTGTAAAGCGCACACAATCTGTATTATTACCCCCAGCCATAGTATCTGCTGTAAAGCACACGCAATCTGTATTATTATCCCCAGCCATAGTATCTGCTGTAAAGCACACACAATCTGTATTATTACCCCCTGCCATAGTATCTGCTGTAAAGCGCGCACAATCTGTATTATTACCCCCAGCCATAGTATCTGCTGTAAAGCACACACAATCTGTATTATTACCCCCCAGCTATAGTATCTGCTGTAAAGCGCACACAATCTGTATTATTACCCCCCAGCCATAGTATCTGCTGTAAAGCACACACAATCTGTATTATTACCCCCAGCCATAGTATCTGCTGTAAAGCACACACAATCTGTATTATTACCCCCCAGCCATAGTATCTGCTGTAAAGCGCACACAATCTGTATTATTACCCCCAGCCATAGTATCTGCTGTAAAGCACACACAAGCTGTATTATTAGCCCCCAGCCATAGTATCTGCTGTAAAGCGCACACAATCTGTATTATTACCCCCCAGCCATAGTATCTGCTGTAAAGCGCGCACAATCTGTATTATTACCCCCCAGCCATAGTATCTGCTGTAAAGCGCGCACAATCTGTATTATTACCCCCAGCCATAGTATCTGCTGTAAGGCACACACAATCTGTATTATTAGCCCCCAGTAATAGTAACTGCTGTAAAGCACACACAATCTGTATTATTACCCCCCAGCCATAGTATCTGCTGTAAAGCGCACACAATCTGTATTATTAGCCCCCAGCCATAGTATCTGCTGTAAAGCACACACAATCTGTATTATTAGCCCCCAGTAACAGTAACTGCTGTAAAACACACACAATCTGCTGAACTGTCCCAAAGACAAGAAGAATGGACTATGAACTTAGAGCCATCAAATAGGACTTTGAAAATAAAGATTAATTTACACACCTCTATTTCTCCATCGCCTCATTGGGGGACACAAGACCATGGGTGTTATGTTACACACCTCTATTTCTTGCTTATCATCTAGTTCAGGTGTATCTCTTCTCTGTTGTGCACAAAATATATATGTGAAGCATTATTAATTGCCTTTGAACATTTCTGAACCTAGAGTCACCCCAACATTTATTTCCTTTGCTACAGACCATGTGTCCTGTCTGCCTGGACCGGCTGAAAAATATGATCTTCATGTGTGGACATGGAACCTGCCAGCTCTGCGGTGATCGGATGAGTGAATGTCCCATTTGTCGGAAGGCCATTGAACGAAGAATCTTATTGTACTAGTCTCACAATTGCTTGTTTTGTAGTCTTTGCTTTATGTACATATTTTTTTTAATACTCCTGTTTTATTAGTGCAAACTGCATTCTCTGTTAACTGGTTTGCTACAAAAGTGTATGTTTGATCTTGCCACATTATAGTAGTATTTTCTTAGTACTGTGTATTATCTGCCAAGCACTTGTATTTTTCTGTGCCAGGTAATAATGGAAAGAATTAATATATCACACTAGTATAGTGTGGTTGATAAAGCAGTGGCAGGAGCAATTATACATAATTATACATTTTTTTTTTTTGGGGCTGTCACTCTTGTGCTCAAGTACGTTAGTGGACATTGCTCCACATGAATTGAAATGCTTAGTAGTAGGCCTGCTGGTAGTCCTTGGACTGGAGATTGTATTTACTGCATTAGAGCTTTATTTTCTTTAAAAGAAGTAATAGAATTTCTTTTATTCATTTACAGATTCAGTATGTCATGTTAGGAGACAGAATGTCGCAAAGGCAGAACAAAGAAGCTAACTTGATGTCTTTTCTGATACTGAATATTGAATGTAGACCTTACAAGTGCCCAACACTACAATGCCCAATGTTGTTACTACCCTGACCATCCTTACACTACCAGTGTGTCTGCTGGATTCTGATCACTGGACAATTATTATGACCCTTTTTTTTTCTTGCCCACCATTTGGGATTTTTCTTTTCCATATACATGTTAGAATGGTAAATGATCTTTTAAGGTTTCCATAATCAGGAAGACAAGAAAGTTATACCAAGGAGATGTCCCTCCACGACTTGTTTATATTTATTTTTATATATGTATTCCATGTTTTTTCCTTCAGTCGCTCTAAGGATTTTAAAAGGCGATGTCATCCTTATGCAAAGAGCCAAGCATATCTAGTGGTGCCACGTGTTTTTGTCTCTGAGCATTAGCTTTGCTACATACTGGTCATCACAAGAAATCACTGGACTGTCGATTGTCTTTGAAAATCTGGAAATCCTTTTAAAAATGATCATTTTTTTGTACGTATTGTATGTTCATGCATATTCATCTGTGTTTAGTGGTAGAGAGACCTACCTTGATGTGAGAAAAGAAGCCTTACTAAATTATTTGTTTTCAGTAATTAGGTTGAAAAGAAAACATTATAAATGCCTCAGCAACATTCTAGGTGTATGCCTGGGCAAGCATCTGGATGGGCCTACAATTGTGTGTATGTCAAGGCATCATGAAGCAGCACCGTGGTGCTCTTGTTACTAATTTAGAGGGATCTTCACTAGAATTTGAGACATTTCACCCCCTACATATTTAAAGTTGTGAAAGTAATTTGCTTTTTAAATTATCACCTACACATAGACACAACGGTCCATAAAATTATCACACTCCAAAGATTGCACACTGTACTTAAAGCAATGAAAATGAAAAAAAAATGGAAGCCCACGGCTTATAAAGAGGCTTAACAATCCTGTGGAAGTCTGGCAGGGAAGCATGAGTCCTTTGTAGTTAGTGGCCTCTGCCTCACAACTACAGAGTAGAAGCATCATTAGCCCCTGCCTTCTTTCCTATAACTTATTGACCTCATAGACTAAACCAGGTCTCAAGGGTTGTTTTTGTTTTTCCTTCTTCAGTCCTCTGGCCAGCATAGAAAACACATTCTCACACTTAGGCCTCACTATTTTCTGAAGTTCATGGCACAATTAAATTTTTGCTCATTTTGTCTGAGTTTATCTACCAAGAAATTGACTGACAACATTGGGGTGTAATCATTACTGTCAAAACTGATCAGATCAGAACTTTTGTTTAATATATGCTTGTATTTCCTTCAATGACTATTTTTTGTGAAGTTTCATATCATTAAACCTATGCTTCATCCACCCAAAAAAATCTACTGAAATCAACACAAAAGTCACCTTACAAAAAAGACCATAAAAATACTTAAAATGTTCCTTTCTCCAATAATGGAAAGAGGATGATGGGTGCAAATGAAGAATGAATTGATAAATATGCATTGGGAATAGTGTAAGGTTCTGCTTCAGTATTAATAACGTTTCTATACCTTTCTGCTTTGTGCCTTAAACTTACAGTATTACCCTCTAAATATGTAAGACTAGTAACCCAATGACGTTACATTTAGTTGGAATTTGTGATGCATAGTTTATAATTTTTTTCTTGTTTTTTTTTTCCTTTAGATTGGAAATAACAAATCTGATTTGCTGAAGACTTGTCAACTCTCCTGACCTTGCATATATTTGTATACCCCTATAAAATAACAGTGCTGAAGAATTATTTTCACTTCTCATTGTGCTGTTCCTCTGTTATTCCTCCAAGAAATGTATAAATCCATTAAAGGGAATCTGTCAGGTGGTTTTTGCTACCTCATCTGAGAGCAGCTTGATGTAGGCAGAGCGCCTGAATCCAATGTTGATGAATCACTTAGTTTTCTGGGTGCAGCCGTTATCATACAGCGATTTTAGATTTAGCAATGCAGCAGAGCTGAGAAAGCTCCCCCTGCCCACTCCAGGCTCTGTCCATTGTCTATAGACCGTGAGCTTCTTATCACAGGAGGGGGCGTAGTCGGACGAGAGCCAGCATGCCAGCTAGTCACAGTAATGATAATCACCAGGTCATAAAACCTTCATTGTAAGCAAACAGCACATAGCCTGACAAATGGTGACATTCTGTATTTTAACCTCTATCTACCTCATTCTGTTTTCAGAATACATAGCAAAACCCTGCTGACTGATTCCCTTTAAATACATGCCCCTGTGTTACCATTTTAAAGACTTTTTAATAATGTTGCCCTACAGTCGGTTTGGGTCAGCACTGATTGGACAGTTTCAGTGTGCCCCCATCTGCTATCCTCAAGTTATCGATCTGTTTTATAAATTGCTAGGAAGTATAACTGAGAAACAGCACAACATTGTCTAAGGAAAAAATGATCCAGAATTACTTAATAAGGAATACAAATATTTTGTATAGCAGACAAATCAGGAGAACTGACCTGTCCTCTTTGTCTGACAGATCATTTCCATTTTTATGGATGATATATACCGTATTTATGCTTCTCTGAATAGTTATTTCAATTAAATAAACATCTACCAAAAAAATTGAAAATCATAAAATAATCAAAGCTTCAACGTAACCTGAAACATTTCTAATTGATTAATAGTTGCATCTTATCATTCAAGACAGTGGTTTAATACTGACCGGTCCCTAGCTTTCCATTATTTCCTATCAGAGCGCCTTTAAAAGCATTCTCTATTCAGCTGCTCATCTAATTTTTAGATTGCATAGCATGTAAAAAAAATGGTTTAACTTTGTAGAAATTAGCTTTTTTGTATAGTTTGTCAGATTTGTGTGTATACATTGTCCATGAAGGTAATAGTTCATAAGCTTTTTTTTGTTTTGTTTGCGGTCATCAGTAAAATACCACACCATGTAGGAAAAAAAGAATATGAGAAGCATCCAAAGCTATGGCTTACAGAGATTATTTCTCAAAAACCTTACCGGGCCATGTTTCTTAACCACCTAATGACCTGTCAGCAGAAGACCACACTTCCCTTTTGAAGTCCCCTGAAAAATTCACGTTACTTTTTCAGCAAATCTTGGCGAGAACTGCCTGTAGCTGGACACCGAATTTACCAACTGTGGTCGGTAACGATTTTTTATATGCTTATTGTTCTTTGTCAGATATTCAGTGCAGACTGTTAAGCTTATGTATTCTGTGTTTAAGACCTGAAAACATTTTCTACACTACTGGAGAATCTTCATTACTTGTTGTATTACAGTATGGCTTACGCTTTAATAAACATATTTTACACCTGGGAAGGTGTGGCATCGAGTCTGAATGTTTGTGTTGAAATATGTGCATGAACAGTATTTTGTAAGAAAAAACGTCATGTTCCAGCTCCCATAAAATATCCTTATTCTTTATTGGTCCATATAAAACAATACATGTGGTAAAATGCTCCTTAAAAAAACTGTCAAATCAGGGCAAAAAGACATGTTTCGATCTATGCGATCTTTATCAAAGCTTGTTCACTCATGGCAGCTTCCAAGATTTTATGGCATACTCCAGCCAATGAAAACGTCAAATCACCTGACATATCAAAGGGCCTGACAGATTAAATAAGCACACTACTTATAAGTAAATTAAATCAAATCAGCAAAAAAAACGATTTAAGAACAATATTGAATGGCAAATCATCAAATTTACATTCAACTTCATAATGGAACATCATTGAGATTATAGATCCAAAATCCTTCCCGCGTGAGGAGACGCCTCCTAGCATCCCCCCACGCGGGGACTTGCTAACAAGGTCTATACCACATACCTGGAAAGATAACGTGCTACGGGCATAATGCTTTGCTGCTGTGGAGATATTGCGGTTAGAATTAGTAACATTTCTTATATCTTAGAGGTGCTCAGAAACACGGATTTTTAACTTTCGTGAGGTACACCCTACATATGACAAATTACAGGGAAGATTTAATTGTCCCACTTAATAGGACAACAGAAATGCAGCAAAGCAAATATACACAGAGACCTTTTGTTAGTCTACAATATAGTCCTCAATTTAGAGAAATAAAAAAAAAAAAAAATCACTAAATTTCTGTCAATTTTATATGATGATCAGGTTTTGGCTAAAATTCTAAATTCTGGAGTTAATATAGTAGCCAGAAGAGCACCTACTATTGGTAACAATTTCTCCCAGCATGTTTTGGTCAGGAAGTGTTAGTAAAACTTAGTTAAATTACACGCTTTTTTTTTTTTAAATGTGGTACAAATAATTGGAGAACTTGCAAACATGCACTCATTACCAAAACATTTGGGAATAATAACTCTACATTGTTATAATATTAACTCCTTACTGCAATTGGACGGAATAGTATGTCCAATGGCAGTACCCCCACTTTGATGTGGGCTCCGGCGGTGAGCCCGCATCAAAGCCGGGACATGTCAGCTGTTTTGAACAGCTGACCTGTACCCTCTATGGTTGTTAATGCCGCCTTGCTGTGAGCGCCACCCAGTGGTCGGTGGTCACAGAAAGGGAGTATTTCTGCTACATGGAGGCGATCTGCTCATCACCTCTATGTAGCAGAGGTGATCGAGTTGTGCCAGCTTCTAGTCTCCTATGGAGGCTATTGAAGCATGGCAAAAAGTAAAAAAATAAAGTGTTTAAAAATATAAAAAAATAAAAGTTTAAATCACCCCCATTTCGCCTCATTCAAAATAAAACAGTAAAATAAAAAAAATCAGACATATTTGGTATCGCCGCTTTCAGAATCGCCCGATCTATCAATAAAAAAAAAAAGATTAACCTGATTAAACGACGTAGTGAGAAAAAAATCAAAAAGGCAGAATTACGTATTTTGGTCGCTGTGACATTGCATTAAAATGCAATAATGGGCGATCAAAATGGTATCATTAAAAACGTCAGCTCGGCACGCAAAAAAGTAAGCCCTCACCTAACCCGAGATCACAAAAAATGGAGATGCTACGGGTCTCGGAAAATGACGCAAGTTTTTTTTTTTTTTTTTTTTTTTTAGCAAACTTTGGAATTTTTTTTTACCACTTAGATAAAAAAGAACCTAGGTTTTTGGTGTATATGACCTCGTAATGACCTGGAGAATCACAATGGCAGGTCAGTTTTAATATTTAGTGAACCTAGCAAAAAAGCCAAACCAAAAACAAGTGTGGGATTGCACTTTTTTTGCAATTTCACTGCACTTGGAATTTTTTTCTCATTTTCTAGTACATGACATGGTAAAACCAATGGTGTCGTTCAAAAGTACAACTCGTCCCACAAAAAATAAGCCCTCACGTGGCCATATTGACCAAAAAATAAAAAAGTTAGGGCTCTGGGATGGAGGGGAGCGAAAAACGAAAACGCAAAACCGAAAAAAGCTCCGGTCATTAAGGGGTTAAACAATATATTAACTGTAATTCAACTAAAGTGGTTTATAAAATCAATTGTACAGCCTGTAATTTGTCATACTAGATTTCCTAATGGACTTAATAAAACAAAATGAAATTATGTTTCATTATGAATATTGAATGCAAATTCGATGATTTGCCATTTAATATTGTTCTTAAATCATTTTTTTTGTTGATTTGATTTAATTTACTTATAAGTACAGGGTGGGCCATTTATATGGATACACCTAAATAAAATGAGAATGGTTGGTGATATCAACTTCCTGTTTGTGGCACATTAGTATATGGGAGGGGGAAAACTTTTCAAGATGGTGACCATGGTGGCCATTTTATTTGAAGTCTGCCATCCAACTTTATTTTTTTCAATGAGAAGAGGGTCATGTGAAACATCGAACTTATTGAGAATTTCACAAGAAAAACATTGGTGTGCTTGGTTTTAACATAACTTTATTTTTTCATGAGTTATTTACAAGTTTCTCTTTGTTTACAGCCATTGACATGTCGCAGAGGTTAAAGCATGAGGAGCGGATAGAAATTATGTTGTCTGGTGAACGCAGTACCCGGGTCATTGCAGCAGATTTCAATGCAAGAATCCGTACGATACCACCCATCTCCCATGCTACAGTTAGCAAACTGCCAAATTTCGTGAAACAGGTTCAGTGTTGGATTTGCCAAAATGTGGATGCAAGAAAACTGTCACTAATGAAGAAACATCAATGGCTGTCCTAGCTTCATTCAGCAAGACCCCACAGCGTAGCACTCGCAGCATGTCACTGGAGAGTGGCATCAGTCGAACATCCCTTCGGCGGATATTAACCCCTTCACCCCCAAGGGTGGTTTGCACGTTAATGACCGGGCCAATTTTTACAATTCTGACCACTGTCTCTTTATGAGGTTATAACTCTGGAACGCTTCAACGGATCTTCGCGATTCTGAGATTGTTTTTTCGTGACATATTGTACTTCATGTTAGTGGTAAAATTTCTTCGATATAACTTGCGTTTATTTTTGAAAAAAACGCAAATATGGCGAAAACTTTAAAAATTTTGCAATTTTCAAACTTTGAATTTTTTTTCCCTTAAAACAGAGAAATATGTCACACAAAATAGTTAAGAAATAACATTTCCCACATGTCTACTTTACATCAGCACAATTTTGGAACCAAAATTTTTCTTTGTTAGGAAATTAGAAGGGTTAAAAGTTGACCAGTGATTTCTCATTTTTACAACAAAATTTACAAAGCCATTTTTTTAGGGACCACCTCACATTTGAAGTCACTTTGAGGGGTCTATATGGCAGAAAATACCCAAAAGTGACACCATTATAAAAACTGCACCCCTCAAGGTACTCAAAACTACATTCAAGAAGTTTATTAACCCTTCAGGTGCTTCACAGGAGCTGAAGCAACGTGGATGGAAAAAATTAATATTTAACTTTTTAGCCACAAAAATGATCTTTTACAAACTTTTTTTATTTTCACAAGGTAAAAGGAGAAAATGGACAGATAAAGTTGTTGTGCAATTTCTCCTGAGTACGCCAATACCCCATATGTGGGGGAAAACCACTGTTTGGGCACACGGCAGAGCTCGTAAGGGAAGGAGCGCCGTTTGACTTTTTCAAACTAAAATTGGCTGGAATTGAGATTGGACGCCATGTCGTGTTTGGAGAGCCACTGATGCGCCTAAACAGTGGAAACCCCCCACAAGTGACACCATTTTGGAAACTAGACCCCCTAAGGAACTTATCTAGATCTGTTGTGAGCACTTTGAACCCCAAAGTGTTTCACAAAAGTTTATAATGCCTGGGTGTGAAAAAAAAAAAAAACAATTTCCACAAAAATGATTTTTTAGTCCCAAATTTTTGATTTTTCCCAAGGAAATTGGACCCCAAAACTTGTTGTCCAATTTGTCCTGAGTACGCTGATACCCCATATGTGGGGGGGGAAACTGTTTGGGCGCACGGCAGGGCTTGGAAAAGAAGCAGTAACGTTTTGGAATGCAAACATTGATGGGGGTCATGTTCCGTTTGTAGTGCCCCAGATGAGCCTAAACAGTGGAAACCCCCCACAAGTGACCCCATTTTGGAAGCTAGACCCCCTAAGGAACTTATCTAGATCTTTGGTGAGCACTTTGAACCCCCAAGTGCTTCACACAAGTTTATAATGCCCGGGCATGAAATAAAAAATCCTATTTTTTTCCCACAAAAATTATCTCTTAGTCACTAATTTTTTATTTTCCCATAGGTAACAGGAGAAATTGGACCACAAAATTTGTTGTCCAATTTGTCCTGAGTACGCTGATACCCCATATGTGGGGGGGAACCACTGTTTGGGCGCATGGCAGAGCTCGGAATGGAAGGAGCACTATTTGACTTTTTCCAACCAAAATTGGCTGGAATTGAGATTGGACGCCATGTTGCATTTGGAGAGCCCCTGATGTGCCTAAACAGTGGAAACCCCCCACAAGTGACCCCATTTGGGAAACTAGACCCCCTAAGGAACTTATCTAGATCTTTGGTGAGCAATTTGAACCCCCAAGTGCTTCACACAAGTTTATAACGTAGAGCCGTAAAATTAAAAAATTATATTTTTTCCACAAAATTGATCTTTTCACCCCAATTTTTATTTTCCCAAGGGAAACAAGACTCCAAAAGTTATTGTGCAATTTGTCCTGAGTGCGCTGATACCCCATATGTGGGGGTAAACCACTGTTTGGGTGCATGGCAGAGTTTGGAAGGGAAGGAGCGCCGTTTGACTTTTTCAACGCAGAATTGGCTGGATGCCATGTCGTGTTTGGAGAGCTCCTGATCTGCCTAAACAGTGGAAACCCCCCACAAATGACACCATTTTGGAAACTAGACCCCTCAAGGAACTTATCTAGATTGTGGTGAGCACTTTGAACCCCAAAGTGCTTCACAGAAGTTTATAACGTACAGCCGTAAAATAAAAAAATTCTTTTTTTTTTTTTACAAAAATGATTTTTTAGCCCCCAATATTTTATTTTCACAAGGGTAACAGGAGAAATTGGACCCCAAAAGTTGTCCAATTTGTCCTGAGTATGCTGATACCCAATATGTGGGAGTAAACTACTGTATGGGCGCACGTCGGGGCTCGGAAGGGAAGTAGTGACGTTTTGGATTGCAGACTTTGATGGAATGGTCTGGGGGAGTCATGTCGCATTTGGAGAGCCCCTGATGCGCCTAAACAGTGGAAACCCCCCACAAATGACACCATTTTGGAAACTAGACCCCTCAAGGAACTTATCTAGATGTGTGGTGAGCACTTTGAACCCCAAAGTGCTTCACAGAAGTTTATAACGTACAGCCGTAAAAATAAAAAATCCTTTTTTTTTTTACAAAAATGATATTTTTCGCCCCCAATATTTTATTTTCACAAGGGTAACAGGAGAAATTGGACCCCAAAAGTTGTTGTCCAATTTGTCCTGAGTACGCTGATACCCAATATGTGGGAGAAAACTACTGTATGGGCACACGTCGGGGCTCGGAAGGGAAGTAGTGACGTTTTGGATTGCAGACTTTGATGGAATGGTCTGGGGCGTCATGTCGCATTTGGAGAACCCCTGATGCGCCTAAACAGTGGAAACCCCCCACAAGTGACCCCATTTTGGAAAATAGACCCCACAAGGAACTTATCTAGATGTGTGGTGAGCACTTTGAACCCCGAAGTGCTTCACAGAAGTTTATAACGTACAGCCGTAAAAATAAAAAATCCATTTTTTTTTTACAAAAATGATTTTTTTCGCCCCCAATATTTTATTTTCACAAGGGTAACAGGAGAAATTGGACCCCAAAAGTTGTTGTCCAAGGGTAACAGGAGAAATTGGACCCCAAAAGTTGTTGTCCAAATTGTCCTGAGTACGCTGATACCCAATATGTGGGAGAAAACTACTGTATGGGCACACGTCAGGGCTCGGAAGGGAAGTAGTGACGTTTTGGATTGCAGACTTTGATGGAATGGTCTGGGGCGTCATGTCGCATTTGGAGAGCCCCTGATGCGCCTAAACAGTGGAAACCCCCCACAAGTGACCCCATTTTGGAAAATAGACCCCACAAGGAACTTATCTAGAAGTGTGGTGAGCGCTATGAAGCCCTAAGTACTTAAGTTTTATAACATACAGCCGTAAAAACAAAAAAATCATTTTTTTTTTTACAAAAATGATTTTGTCGCCCCCAGTTTTTTATTTTCCCAAGGGTAACAGGAGAAATAGGCCAAATTGCACAATAACTCTTGGGGTCCAGAGTATGCTGATACCCCATATGTGGGGTAAACTACTGTTTGGGCGCATGGCAGAGCTCAGAAGTGAAGGAGCACCATTTGACTTTTTCAACGCAGAATTGGCTGGAATTGAGATCAGACGCCATGTTACATTTCGAGAGCTCCTGATGTGCCTAAACAGCAGAAACCCCCCAATTCTAACTCCAACCCTAACCCCAAACACCAATAACCCTAGTCCCAACCCTAACCACAAACCTAACCTAACACACCCATAACCCTAATCCCAACCCTAATCCTAACGTTAGCGCCAACCCTAATACTAACGTTAGCGCCAACCCTAACTTTAGCCGCAACCCTAACCCTAACGGGAAAATGGAAATAAATACATTTTTTTAATTTTATTATTTTTCCCTAACTAAGGGGGTGATAAAGGGGGTTTGATTTACTATTTATAGCGGGTTTTTGTGATTGGCAGCTGTCACGCTAAAAGACACTTTTTATTGCAAAAAATTGTTTTTTGCATCACCACATTTTGAGAGCTATAATTTTTGCATATTTTGGCCCACAGAGTCATGTGAGGTCTTATTTTTTGCGGGACGAGTTGATTTTATTTGTACACATTTTTGAGCACGTGACATTTTTTGATCCTTTTTTTCGTTTGGTGGTTAGAATGAACAAAAATCAGCAATTCATGAATTTCTTTTGGGGGAGGCGTTTTTATTGTTCCGCGTGTGGTAAAATTGATAAAGCAGTTTTATTCTTCGGGTCAGTACGATTATGGCGATACCTCATTTATATCATTTTTTTAGGTTTTGGCGCTTTTATAGAATGAAAACAATTTTATATAAAAAATCATTATTTTTGCATCGCTTTATTCTGCGAGCTATAACTTTTTTATTTTTTCGCTCATGATGCTGTGTGACGGCTCGTTTTTTGCGGGACAAGATGACGTTTTCAGTGGTACCATGTTTATTTATATCGGTCTTTTTGATCGCGTGTTATTTCACTTTTTGTTCGGCGGTATGATAAAGCATTGATTTTTTGCTTCGTTTTTTTTTTTTTTTTAAGGGGTTCACTAAAGGGGTTAACTAGTGGGACAGTTTTATAGGGGGGGTCGTTACGGACGCGGCGATACCAAATATGTGTACTTTTATTGTTTTGTTTTTTTTATTTACAGGAAAAAATGAATTTATTGGGGAATATTTTTTTTTTTTTTATGATTTTTTTTTACACTTTTTATTTTTACTTTTTTTTACTTTTTTACTTTGTCCCAGGGTGGGACATCACTGTATTTTAGCAGATCGCTGGTGTGACAGTGTGCACAGCACTCTGTCACACCAGCGATCGCTCTGGCACTGCTGCAGGCTTCCTCAGCGCCTGCTCTCAGCAGGCACTGAGGAAGCCGCCTCCCTGCAGGACCCCGGCGCCATCTTGGATCCGGGGACCTGGAGGGAGGACGGACCCTCGGAACAGCGCGACACATCGCGCTGCTCTGAGGGTCTCAGGGGAGCGCGCAGGGAGCCCCCTGCCTGCGCGATCCTCCCCTGTGCCCCGGGTACACCGCGATCATGTTTGATCGCGGTGTGCCAAGGGTTAATGTGCCGGGAGCGGTCCGTGACCGCTCCTGACACACAGTCACGGGTGTCAGCTGTGATAATCAGCTGACACCCGGCGGCGATCAGCTGCGCTCCCCCCGGGAGCGCAGCTGATCGCCCATGACGTACTATTCCGTCCATGGGAATTAGGTCCAGGGTCACATGGACGGAATAGTACGTCTGATGGCAGAGAGGGGTTAACTACTCACAAATGGCACCCTTACAAAATCCAGCTGCTGCAGCATCTCAACGAGGATGACCCAGATCGGCGCTCTGAATTTGCAAAATGAGCAAAACAAAAATTGGAGCAGGACCCTCAGTTTACACAGAACATTAAGTTCAGTGATGAGGCAAACTTTTTTGTGAATGGTGAAGTTAAACAAAACCACCGCTATTGGTCTGACACTAGTACCCACAGTGGATAGATCCCACCAAGACCGTTGGAACACAAAAATTGATGATATGGTATAACGGGTACAAAGATAGTGGGGCCACTCTTCATCAATGGAAACCACTGGATATCTGAAATTGCTACATGATATCTTGCCTTTATGCACTGAAGATGGCACGTTCCCTGAGTTTTTCCAGCAAGATGGTGCACCACCACATTATGGGTGTCAGGTCCGAGCATTCCTACATGAACAGTTTCCTGGAAAGTGGATTGGTTGTCGTGGGCCAGTTGAATGGCCACCAAGGTCTCCTGATATGACCCCATTAGACTTTTATCTTTGGGGTCATCTGAAGGCAATTGTCTATGCTATGAATATACGAGATGTGCAGCTTCTGAAACAATAGATACTGGAAGCCTGGGCTAGCATTTCTTCTGCAATGTTGCTGTCAGTGTGTCAAGAGTGGAGAAGAGGGTTGCATTGACAATCCAACACAATGGGCAGCACTTTGAACACATTTTCTAAGTGGTCATAAACTTGTAAATAACTCATGAAAGAATAAAATTACGTTAAAACCAAGCACACTGTTGTGTTTTTCTTCTGAAATTCTCAATAAGTTTGATGTGCCACATGACCTTCCCATTGAAAAAAATAAAGTTGGATCCAAAATGGCCGACTTCAAAATGGCCACCATGGTCACCACCCATCTTGTTTTCCCCCTCCCATATACTAATGTGCCACAAACATGAAGTTGATATCACCAACCATTACCATTTTATTTAGGTGTATCCATATAAATGGCTCACCCTGTACTGTGTTTATTTAATCTGTCAGGACCTTTGAAATGTCAGGTGATTTGGAGTGATGTTTTCATTGGAGTATGCCATAAAATCTTGGAAGCTGCCATGAGTGAACAAGCTTTGATAAAGATCGCATAGATCGAAATGCGTCACTGCCTTGATTTGACAGTTTTTTAAGGAGCATTTTGCCACGTATTGCTTTATATGGACCATTGAAGAATAAGTATATTTTATGGGAGCTGGGTCATGCGCTTCTTTTTTCTTACATGCAACAGTCTTTTGATCAAGATTGGAGTTCCGTGCACCTGCAGTGGTTGTCGGTGAGCTGGCTTTGCAATTTTCCTAGTGAAAAGTATTTTGTCAGAAAAGAGATTATTTACTTCTGGACGGTAAGAAATAATTTATCAATAGAAATGATTGAAAGCAGAATAAAGTTGTAAAATAGATGATTGTATTCTCTGGAAGCAAACAGTAATCTTATTTTATTTATATAGCGCCAACAGATTCTGCAGCACTTTACAATTACCGTATTTTTTGTATTATAAAACACACTTTTTTTCCCCAAAATTTTGGGGGAAAATTGGTTGCGTCTTATAGTACGGATGGATATACCTTACCGGCTGCGGTGAAGAAGGGTCCCAGGGTCGCGGCTGAAGGAGGAAAGAGTGGAGCGTTGCTGCAGGCCGCATGCTGGGATGAGGGGGTGTTCCAATGTGCGGCTTGCTGCTGCAGGTGTCGGGTGATGCGGCTGGTGTTGCTCCGGTGCTGCGTGGGCTCTGCTGACATTTTGTGAAAGGCCAGAGCCCCCGCAGTTCCATGGTTTCCTATGCGGAGGACTCCCGGAAAATGGCAGGCGGGGACGGCGCATGCGCAGATGGAGATCTCGGCACCAAGATCTCGGGAGATGAGATTTCAGCACTGAGATCTCCAGACATCTTGGTGCTGAGATCTCCATCTGCGCATGCCCCTGCAGCACCGGACACCCGCAGCGGCGCGCCGCACATCGAATTTGATGTAATTTTTTTGTGAAAAAAAGTTAAATGTTCATTTTTTTTTTAAACATTCCAAAAATTCCCGTGAAGCATCTGAAGGGTTAATAAACTACTTGAATGTGGTTTTGAGCACCTTCAGGGGTGCAGTTTTTAGAATGGTGTCACTTTTGGGTATTTTCATATAGACCCCCCAAAGTGACTTCAAATGTGATGTCGTCCCTAAAAACAAAAAATGGTGTTGTAAAAATGAGAAATTGTTGTTTAATTTTTAACACTTATAATTTCCTAACAAAAAAATGTTGGTTCCAAAATTGTGTTGATGTAAAGTAGAAATGTGGGAAATGTTACTTAAGTGTTTTATGTGACATATCTCTGTAATTTAAGGGCATGAAAATTCAAAGTTGAATAATTGCGAAATTTTCAAAATTTTCACCAAATTTCCTTTTTTTTTCACAAATAATCGCAAGTCATATCAAAGAAATTTTACCACTATCATGAAGTGCAATATGTCACAAGAAAACAAATCACCAGGATCCATGGAAGCGGTCCAGAGTTATTACCTCATAAAGGAACAGTGGTCAGAATTGTAAAAATTGGCCTTGTCATTAACATGCAAACCACCCTTGAGCATAAAGGGGTTAAAAAAAAGTACCTCTGTTTAAATATTTCTCACTATGTTAAATCTAATGTAACTGAGGAAATGGTTCCACTAAAATAATTTCTGCAATTTTAGCAACTCATCTGTTTATTTAATTGCATGTGTCTGTGGTTTGCGATATATTGGCTGAACAATGCAAACCTTAAGATTTCAAAACACAGATTTATATCTAAGAAGTATAATTTCTCCTTGCAAAGATTGACATGTTAAGCATGCCGAGATGAGGAGACTTAAAGCCGCAATGCTCGTCTGGGAAATATGCTAATTGTCTCTTCAGAGAGGAAGAAAACTAGAACTCTAGTGCCATCTATTGGAAGTAGCAATCCTAAAAGTCAGTGTCGACCCTTTAACGAGCCTTATCACATGACATAGGATAAAAGCCAAACCAGAATCTCAACTTGCAGACATTGTGTTTCAGGGTACTGCCCCTCGTCAGTGCAAGTGTGAGACCTGGTTTGGCTATGTGACAGGCGTCTGACCAAAATCCAAGAAGTATATTTCTATTTGCGGAGATTGACATGGTAATCATGCCGAGATGAGGAGACTTAAAGCCGTAATGCTCCTCTGGGAAATATGCAAATTGTCTCTTCTGAGAGGAAGAGAACTAGAATTCTAGTGCCACCTATTGGAAGTAGCAATCCTAAAAGTCAATGTCGCCCCTTTAACGAGGCTTATCATATGACAGGATAAAAGCCAAACCAGAATCTCAATTTGCAGACACTGTGTTTCGGGGTACTGCCCCTCGTCAGTGCAAAGTGTGAGATCTGCACTGACGAGGGGCAGTACTCCGAAACACAGTGTCTGCAAATTGAGATTCTGGTTTGGCTTTTATCCTATGTCATATGATGAGTGTTTGAGAGGTGTGTGTAGTGCGGTTGATGACCGTGTGTATGGTGGTGGGGTTTGGAAGCTGAATGTAAGATTGTTAGATGATGAAGATGTGATGAATAAATTAAAAATTAAGTATAATGGTGGAGAGTATGTAAGAGGGATTTTGTGTGTGTGCTGGAATGGTGGGACTGGGTTAAGGTGTTGCAAAAAATTCTTTAAAAAATGGGGCTATAAAAAAGCTGCTATTTATCGGAGAAGATTTAATGATTTAAACAGGCGTTTAGACTGGTTAAGAAAGTGAAGAAAGGATGGATGTGTCTGATCTGGTGGTTGAGACAAAGAGTGAATTAAAGCGTGTTATGGATGAGAAAGGGAAGGAAATCATCTATCGCACTAAAATAGAACATCTAGAGAAAGATGAAAAATGCACGAGGTTCTTTTTTAAGAAAATGAATAGGAGAAAGGTTGGTATGGATAAAATCCTGGATAGGAACGGTTTGTGTGTGTCAGGTGAGAATGTGATAAAGGAGGTGAATAGGTTCTTTAGCAAGTTACATGATAAAAAAAATGGATTGATTCTGGTCTTGTTTCAGAAGTGCTGAATGGGTTAGAGAACAAGATGGACAGTGGAGAATGTGATATTTTGAATGAGGATGTGATTATGGATGAAGTAGAAAACGTGATGAAGAGTGCTAAAAAGAATAAGACACCAAGTAAAGACGGATTGCCGGAAGAATTCTATGTGAAAGCATTGGATTTTCTGGGTGCTGATTTGACTGAGATATGTAAGTATATGTGGGAGAGTGGTAAGTTGTGTGAATCAGTGAAAGAGGGGGTGGTTGTGCTTGTGTATAAGAAAGGTGACAAAGTGTTTAGAGAATCTAAGACTTATAACGTTGCCGAACTCAGATTACAAAATCTATAGCAAATTGTTGTCGAATCGTATGCGTGAGGTGATTGGTAGTGTTTTGGATGAGGATCAAAATGTAATCATTAGAGTTGAGCGAAACAGGTCGGTCAGATTCAAAAGTCGCCAACTTTAGCCAAAGTCGAGGTTTGTCAACCGAAACCTGACCATAGCGTGAGGTCGGCCATGCGGTCATTGAAATGAGCGCCAAAGTCGTATTTCCCAGAATGCTTGCTGGTGCCTTTTTTCAGCCAATGAGCAAGGACGTACACTGTGGGCAATGAGATGACATGTGCAGCGTCCACCACCATCGTAGAGAAGGGCATTGCAGTGATTAGCTTGCTTTGCGTGGCGTCATAGTGTCTATAAAAGCCCTCACCGCCGACCTCCATTTTAACAGTAGGGAGAGGTTGCTGATTATCAGTAGGGAGAGAGTTAAGGCTGTAAAGATAGAAGTTCTTCTGTGCTTGTGCTGATAGCAATTGTGCTGTACAGTTAGTGTGCAGTGACGGGAGGATTTTCTTGTGTGCAGCAGCGCTGGTTATTAGGCTGCCTGATAGCTGTATTGCTGTGTGTACACTGCTGTGCAGACTGCTTTTTACACAGTACTAATACTTTTATTCTTTTTTTCTGCACAGTTACCGAGCGTACATTTTTTCCCTCATCGTATAGAGCTGTACACTCCTTATACACCACCGTGTACTGGCTGGTATCACGGACAAATACATGCTGACTATCTGTGTGTCACAGGAAATATATAAGGAGATTTCAATTTTCCCTTACACTATATACAGTTGGTATCTTCTGATACAGTACCTTTTTTCTACCTTTTGTATTACGGTCAAATCCATACTGAGCATCTGTGTGTGATTCCGGAAATATATACGGAGATTTAAATTTTTCCCTACACCGTATACAGCTGTACGCTCCTCATACAGTACCGTATATCTTCTGGTATTTTTGGTACATTTTCCCAAACATGAGGAAGTATGTTGGAAGAGGCCGTGGCGGGGTGGGCCAGCTGGTACTGATCGTGGTGGTGGTGCATCTGCTGGTAGTGCCAAAAGCACAATAGCACCTAAGGCAGGAGGTGTGGAGCCTGCGTCATTGTCTGGCTCCATAAGGCATGGAAGGCTCCCTTTTCTGGGAGTAGGTAAACCGCTTTTAAAGCCGGAGCATCAGGAACAGGTTATGGCTTACATTGCCGAAACAGCCTCCAGCCCTATCGCCTCCTCTTCTGAAGTTTCAAAACCTGCAAGCACTGATCGTAGTGCAGGCTCCTGGTCAGGAACAACACCTTTCCTTGTGTCCTTCACCCCCACCAAAAGTGAAGGATGTGGCAGGCCACACTTCAGGTTACTCCCTGGAGCTCTTTTCACATACCATGCCTAATTAATCAAGTGAAATCCTGAATTCCCCAGTCCAAGATGAATATGACATGGAGTGCACTGATGCACAGCCAGTGCTATATGATTCTGCTGTTACATTCACCCAGAGCACCGCATTGCCCTTGCAGTCTGCTGAGCCAGATTCTGACCCTGATGAAACTCAGGTGCACCTTCCAGCATACTATACCACCTTACACTGTGACACAGAGGAAGGTGCAGATGAAATTGAAGAGGAGGTGATGGATGACCCAGTTGTTGACCCGGATTGGCATCCATTGGGGGAACAGGGTGCCGCTGGCAATAGCTCAGAAGAGGAGGATCCGCAGCAGGCATAGACATTGCAGCTGCAGGTTATCTGGCAGGCCCGTAGCAGTCCAAAAACGTGTTAAAAAAGCAAAAAGAATTGCAGGACAGCTTGGCCAGACGGTCAAATTAGCACATCGTGCAAGCCCTGAAAATTTTTCCCATAGTAGGAAGACTGCAGTGTGGCACTTTTTTGACCAAAATCCTATTGATGAGGCTAAGGTTATCTGTAAGAAGTGCGGAAGGACCTTTAGCCGAGGGAAAAATCTCGGACATTTGAATACCAGTTGCATGCTTAGACATGTAAACACCATGCACTTGCAAGCGTGAACGGACTACAAAACCTCACTGGCTTTGAACGCCTACATTGCCAAACTGATCTCATTAGAGATAATGCACTTCCATTTGGTTGAAAGTGCAGCGTTCCGAGAGCTCATGGCCTACGCTGTCCCACGCTATGACCTACCCAGTCGGCACTTTTCTAGAAAAGCCATCCCTGCCCTCCACCTGCATGTGAAAGACCGCATTGTCCATGCACTCAAACAATCAGTGAGTGGAAATGTGCACCTCAACAGATGCATGGCCAGGGCCGTTACGTGTCCATCACTGCGCACTGGGTGAATGTAGTGGCTGCAGAGTCCACAGGGGACATCGGCGGTGGGACACTGCTGCCTAGCCCAACGGCAACAGTTGACTGTAGGCGTTCGACCCTCCTCCAGAATCGAAAGATCGTTGACAGAGCGCAGTCGCACTAGCACTCCATCCGCAGCTGCCACTGTTGCACACGAGGTGTCCCACTATTGAACAGCTAGTGGTAAGCGTCAGCAGGCTGTTTTAAAGATGTCTTTGGGCGACAACAGACACCTTGAGGAGGTACTAGCCGACTACTTGCAGTGGAAACAGTCATGGCTGGGCAGTCTACATCTTGAGCCAGGCAAGGTAGTTAGTGATAATGGCCGTAATTTTGTGGCGGCCATAGCCCTGGCAAAACTCAGACACATACCTTGCCTGGCTCATACCTTGAACCTGGTGGTACAGTGCTTCATAAATAATTATCCAGAGTTACCAGCCCTTCTCCATAAGGTGCGAAGACTGTGCTCGCACATCTGTCGCTCGCCCGTAGACTCCAGTCATATGCAGAGGCTGCAGCGATCAATCTACCTCCCCAAGCACCGCCTAATCAAAGACGTTGCAACAAGGTGGAACTCCACCATGCACATGGTTGAGAGGCTGTGCGAACTTAGGCAGGCAGTAATGCATTTGTGGGAGGATACACGGGCAGGCAGTTTGAGGGCAGACATGGAGTTGTCGGGTGTGCAGTGGTCAAAGCTAAAAGACCTCTGTAAAGTCCTTCAGTGTTTTGAGGAATGCACATGGCTGGCAAGCGCAGACGATGCCATCATAAGCATGAGCATCCCACTTATGCGTTTGCTCATGCAAACTTTGATGCACATTAAGGACACCTGTCTGCAGCGGAGGAGGAGGGAAGCCTTGATGACAGTCAGGCATTGTCTGCTCAGGGAACTGTCGTGGACGAGGTGGAGGAAGAAGAGGAGGGGATGATCATTTTGGGGAGGGGCAAGAGAAAATGTTGGCTTGCCAAGGTAAGGTACAGGGTTTGTGCGTGAGTGGAGGGATGTGGATTTGGCAGAAAGTGCTCCTCCACCCACCACTGGCAGTGCATCATTGACACCTGGAACATTGGCCCACATGTGTGATTGTCTTGCGGATCCTAAAAAGGGACCCCCGCATTGCCAAAATTATGAAGGATGACGACTACTGGTTGGCCAGCATCCTCGATCCACGCTATAAAGGCAAATTACAGAACATCATGCCACAGGAGAACCTAGAGCTAATATTGGTGAACACACAAGCAATTCTGGTAAACCGTTTGTTAGAGGCATTCCCAGCACACAGCAGCGATGCAGGTTCTACCATGAGCCGTGCTGGGCCAAATGGAAGAGGTGTTCGTGGTGCACACAGCCGAAGTGGCGTTGGAGACGGGTTTCATGACCATGTTGTGGACTTATTTCTTATACTGCTCACACGACAGGTAATACTGAATCGATTGCAACAGACAGGAGACAGCAGTTGTCAACAATGGTTCAAAATTACCTCTCCTCCCCTATCGATGTTCTCTCTCACAGTTCATTACCCTTTGACTACTGGGCCTGTAAACTGGACACCTGGCCTGAATTGGCACAATATGCCTTACAGGAGCTCGCTTGCCCTGCTGGTAGTGTGCTATCAGAAAGAGTCTTCAGTGCTGCTGGATCAATCCTGACATAAAGAAGGACCCAGCTGTCGACCCAAAATCTTGGTGATCTCACCTTCATTAAAATGAACCTTGCCTGGGTTTCAAAGGATTTTGTACTACCTTCCCCTGATGACACATAGGTTGCCAGCAAAATGGCTCGCTTTGTCCTCCTCTTCCTCCGACTTCTCCAATTCCTCCATTTGCAGCTGCTGAACGTCCAGCCTACACCTCAACATATGCCAGTTTTTCCACCTCCCTTATCGGGCTGTCCCCCCCCAGGGCTGGCGTCAGCACCTGGCGCACCCGGGCAGGTGTCGGGGCCTGGAGCAGGTGGGGGGCCCACTCGCCGTCAGAGACACCGGCGTACTATGAGGGGCCCTGTGCCAGTGTTGGCGCCCACGAGTGGGCCCCCCTGCTTGCTCAGGGCCCCAGCACTTGCAATACTTACCTCTCCCTGCTCCACCACTGTGACATATTCCACGTTTCCTGACAGTGTCATTCAGGTCAGAGAGCGCGATGACATCACGTCTGCGCCCTCTGCCTGATCAGTCACAGTGCAGAGAGCTGGAAGATGGCGACGCTGAGGAGTCCAGAGTAGAGCAGTGCCCAGCGAGGAGAGGTATTTCATTTTTTTAATGTTTGGAGCAATATATGTAGAGCATTATACACTGGAGAATTATATATGGGGCTCATCATACACTTGAGCATCATAGATAGGGCCCATTATACACTGGAGCATTATATTGGGGCCCATCATACACTGGAGCATTATAAATGGGGCCCATCATACACTGGAGCATCATATACGGGGCCCATTATACACTGGAGCATCATGGGGCCCAATATATATGGAGCATTATATATGGGGACCATTATATTTGGAGCATTATATGGGGCTCATCATATACTGGAGCATCATATATGGGGCCCATCATAAACTAGAGCAACATATGGGGTTCATTATGGGGAATCATATAGGGCCTTTTATTTATGGAGCACATATGGGGCCTATTCTGTATGGAGCATTATATGGAGCCCATTCTGTATGAAGCAATATATGGGGCTCATTCTGTATGGCGCACTATGTGGTGCCCATAATACTGTATGGAGGACTATACTGTCCGTTTTTTTAGCTATCGTAGAATTTACAATAGATATCACTCATGTAATGTAAGAAGTGAAGTATTTGGCATTGTACTATACCTATATTTCTCTGCCATATCGGAGCATCATGAATTGTGGTAAGTGTTAAAGGGGCCCACTGAGACTTTCGCCCGGGGCACACGAAAACCTGGAGCCAGCCCTGCACCCCCCCACAACTTTAGCCAAATAACCCCCAGTTTTCAATGCGTTACTATTATTATAAAGTAAATTAAGGTTGACAAGCTTAAGTAATAAGAATTGATGTAGTTGGCATTGAAATGGGCACTGTAGGTGTGTTTACTGTCCTCCACTCCCTGCCGACTTTTATTCCCCATTGACATGCATTGGGATCGGGTCTCCGACTAAACCCGGCCGATAGTCGGCCGACTTCGTTCGACTCGACTTTTGGAAAAGTTGAGCCGACCGAAACCCATCTCGACCCTCCCGGAGGCAAAGTCGCTCATCTCTAGTAATAATGTCTTTGTATGATTGTGTGACAAGTGAGTTTCTTTTTAATGGTTGGTTGAGTGAGAAAGTGAATATTATGTCTAGTGTAAGGCAGGGGTGTCCCATGTCCCCTGTCTTGTTTGTATGTGTGATTGAACTTTTGTTGTGCTTGGTGAGACGTGATAAAATGGTGCGAGGTTTGTTGGTACCTGGGAGTGGTGGGAAGCATGTGAAAGTTCTTGGCTATATGGATGATGTGACTGAGAGAAAGTGTTGCGTCTATGAGTAGGGTTACGTTGCTTTTGGAGTTTTTGTGTGGTGCCTCTAGCTTTAGTATGAATTGGAATAAATGTAGTTTTAAATGTTTTGGGGATGACGGGGTTAAAATGGAGGGGGTAAAGTGTGAGGAGTGTGCTAACAAAGTGCTGGGAGTATTTAATAAGGAATTGGAAGGTAAGGAAAGCTGGGAGGAGTGTGGATTTATGCATAGAACGCAAGTTAAATTTTTGGCGACTGAGAGACTTGACCTTGCTTTTTATTGCAACAGTTTTTCCATTGTCTTATAGAAGAATAAAAAGAGTGGAAAAGTTAGTTTTTACTTTTTTCTGGAGCAGTAAAATAGAGAAACTTAAGAGAGAGTCTTTTCAAGTCTTGTTACCTTGGTGGCATGGCCTTTCCAAACATTGAGATTTTTCTGGGGCTTCAGTATATTAAAACTTTAGTTATTTTGTTGAATAAAGAAAATAAGGGAGCGTATATGGCAAGTTATTCTGCAGGTTGGATGTTATACGGCTAATGTTGCAGAAAGAGGGTTGCTAGAGTGCCTGTTGCTTTAAAGTGTCGAGTCTTGTATGAGGTGATTGAAAAGTTTGGGAGGAAGCATGATTTACTGAGTGTGCCAATGAATGATTTTAGAATAGTTAAGAATGTGATGAAAATAATATGTAAGAATGATGTGGAGTGTATTATTGTGGGTTTGAGAGGGATGAAGTTTCGATTGCATGGAAGAGTTTGGGAACGCATGGGATAGACAAAGGGAAATTGTATGGATGTCCTTGCACAATATCTTGAGTGTGAGAAAGGTTCAGAAGAGAAGAGGTCTGAACAGAATGGATGTGTGCCCAAGAGAAGGATGTGGTGGATGTGAGACTGTGTGGCATACTATGTGGGACTGTGATTGCGCGTACAGTGTGCAGAAGTGTGTAGGTGGGTTGTGTAAAGAGTTAGCGTGTGTGAGTTTTATTGATTGGCTTGTTGCAATGTTTGGAATTGGTGCATGTAGTCGTGTGAAAATTAGAATACCATGGTTATGACTTGTGTGATGCAGAGTTTGTGGGATGTGAGGAATTTAGGACTTTTCAAAGAGAAGCCTGTGTTATGATTTGGTAGCAGAGGAGGACAGTAGCAAAATTAGGCTTAAGGAACCAGGCACCCAGAGAGGTTGGTAACTAGCGGACTGCAGACCCCTAAACTGGCAGCACAAGTAGAAGTAGCCTTGGGACGCCTCGTCACAGCCGGAGAGATAACTAAGCCTAAAGAGAGAAACGGAAAAGCTATCTGCCCCGGAGTAGACCCCCAAAGGAATAGGTAGCCCCCAACATATATTGGCAGTGAGACAAGATGAAATACAGACACAGGCAGAAAATAGCACAAGCAAATGCTGGGGCCCAAACTGTCTAGATAGAAAAGGACAGGAAGGAATACTGTGCAATCCGGAAAAAAACACTAGAAAAAACTCCCTACACTTCTGATATATAAAAAAACAGACCACACGATCTCTCCCCCGCTAGATCAGACCTCTGGTGTGCACTGGTAGCAAAAAAGCAGATACTGAAATAACAGAGAACCAACAATACAAAAACTGTCTCTGGTGTGAACAGGTAGCAATTCAGTAGATGCAAAAATAACAGGGAACTGAAAATGCATAAACAATGGCAAATGAGAAACAGTATCCAGCGCAGGCCCCCACAGGGAAACCTGGCTGTACAATTCAGTTGGGCAGAAAACTGAGATAGACAAAAACACAAGCCAAAGAAATAAACAGCAAATAACATCTGAATGTTGCAGGACAAAGCAGGAAGCACTCTGACTTCCAAAAGAGACCAGGAAGCAACTAATCACCTGCGAGGATCATGGGAAGGTTACTCACTTAAATCTCCCCAGTCATCAACACCAGATTGCCAATCATCGCTCCCAGCTGATGAACTTCTGTTAGCCAAGGCAGCTTCATTACTATCAGCAGCCACCAGAGGGAGCCCAAACTCAGGAGTCAGATCCAGAGCGTTCACAACAAGACTGTATCTTTGAATACGTGTGTTGGGCTGATACTTTATAGATTATTCTTGATTTATAAATTAGACAGCGAAGTCGGTGGTGGTTCTGATCAGGGCTGCCATCAGAGCATTACTGTCCTTACTACTGTATAGGGCCCAGTGATTAGGAGAAAAAGGGGGCTACAGCACGCTAGCAGCCCGGTCTGCGCTTGGGCCCCTTGACATTTTGTTCAGGCATCCGATTCTGAACGCCCGATGCATAACAACTCTGGTGTTTTAAAGAGACACCTACAGTGTTGTAAATGCAGCTGGCGAACGAAAATGGGCACTGTAGCTTTAAGCTGTGGCCCGGTGCATCATGGTCCAGCCTGACGTGATGTCACACTCTGCTCCACTTCTTCATTCCAGAGCAGCGTGCGGTTGTCATGGGTGCATCGCCACGAAGATCGTCGCGATTGCACATTCTGACTTCTCACAGCTGAGCTGCTGTTTCTTTGTGTTTGGTTATGAGAGAGTTAATTTTACCTAGCTCTTTGCTAAGACTAGGTCCAGCCTCGCCCGGCTGCTTTGGATTATGTTCTAATTAGTTTCCTTTATATTCCTGCCAGTCTGGGTGTTGGATGCCGGTGAAAGCATTCATATAGTTTAGCAGACTGGATCGGTTCTGGGAATACTTAAGCTAAGAGCTCCTTAGTTGTTTTACTCTTACAGCTTATAGTTTATCTCTGAGACCTTAGGTGTTCCTACTGTGTGTGAGTGTTGTATGTAAGACTTTATTTACTTTATTTCTTATCTTTCTTGTATGTCTTTCTGTTCATTAACCGTTACCTGGTCATTCCCTTTGGTGGTATTCAGGGTCCTTCTTAGGACTAGAATACAGTTGGCAGGGATTGATAGGAGACAGGGTTTACGCTGGTGGCCTGGACCTCTGTACCTTTAACAGTACCTCCAGGTTGAGGGATTAGTTAGGACCCCAGTTTAGGGTCAGCTTAGACCCCGGTCACCCTCTAGCCGGAGACAGCGTATAACGGATTCCGTTTTGACCCTCTGGACATTCTGTCAGGTAAAATCTATGTTATCATATATCTATGCGCATGTTATATAGTATGTTGCCCTTTTGATATAGATTACTGTCATCACATATATATATCTGCTATACAGCGTGACATTTTCACCGGCCATACTAAAGATTCTCCCCAGCTGTCATGGATCCAGTAGCCCAGCTGGCCCGGCAGTTGCAGGGATTGTCCATGGAGTTGGCAGACATTAAGTCCAAGGTTTTGTCCCCCCCGGAGCAAACCAGATCTGAACCTAAGGTTGCTCTCCCAGACAGGTTCACTGGTGGGCGGGACAAATTTTTTACTTTCCGGGAGGCATGTAAATTGTACTTTCGGCTGCGGCCTCGGTCATCTGGGAGTGAAGAGCAGAGGGTGGGAATTGTTATCTCGCTCTTACAAGGGGATCCTCAATCTTGGGCGTTCTCTATTCCTCCAGGCTCCCCAGATCTCCAGTCAGTGGATCGATTTTTTACTGCCCTGGGTCTGGTATATGATGATCCGGATCGAGTCTCCCTTGCTGAAACAAGGTTACGTAAAATACGGCAAGGAAATCGTCCAGCGGAGGAATATTCTTCTGAGTTCCGTAGATGGGCAACAGATACTCAGTGGAATGACCCCGCTCTTAGGAGCCAGTTTTGTCAAGGGTTGTCTGACAAATTAAAAGATGTGTTGGCTCAGTATGATTCTCCTCCATCACTGGAGGCTGCTATGGCCCTCGCTATTCGCATTGATAGACGTCTTCGGGGAAGACGCGAGGTAACTCCGCCCCCCGTGATGACTCCACCTACTACTAAAGTTCCTTATACTGAGGTTCCCCTGGTCTGTTCTGAGGAACCCATGCAGTTGGGAGGGACATCATTTTGTAGGAGGGAATCAGCGGTGCGCCGCAAGACTAGAAGGTGCTTCTTTTGCGGGAGAGAGGGACATTTTGTTGGGGGGTGTCCATCCCGGACCTCTTTGAACCAAGGAGTTAACCTGGGAGTGTGTATTTCGTCCCCAAATCCCTCTCAGTTTCTCGTGCCTGCGGAGGTGGTGATTGGTACTAGAACTGAGAGGATTTCTGTTTTTCTTGATAGTGGGTCCGGGGCTAATCTGGTGGACACTCGGTTTGCCCAGGTGCATGGTATGCAACTGAGTGTATTGGCCAAACCGGTCCCTATACTCTCTATTGATTCTAGACCTCTTGGTCAAGGTAGCTTGGTACAAGCTGTTCATAACATAGATCTTCGAGTAGGGGCAATACATAAAGAGCAATTGTCTTGTTATGTGTTGGAGGGTCTGCCTGCTCCTATTGTGTTGGGACTTCCTTGGTTGGCTAAACATAACCCAGTGATTGATTGGCAATCCAGAAAGATAAGCCAGTGGGGTGAATTTTGCAAGAATAACTGCATGAGCACGGTCATCGGTGCGGTTGTGCCTAGGACTTTGCCTCCTTTTCTGGAGGACTTTTGGGAGAAGTTCTCAGAGGAGGGGTGTAAAGAGTTACCTCCTCATCGCACATATGACTTCTCAATAAAGTTGCTTCCTGATGCCTTATCTCGTACTTTCCCAGGGGTCGGGAAGACGGATGATCCGGTTCCTATTCCTCAGGAGGGAGTTGTAGTGTCAGCTGTATGCTCTGAGCTTGAGGGGGAGGTATTGGGGGCTCAGGGGGACGCCCCTGTGGGACTTCCAGGGAGACTGATAGTTCCAGATCGCTTAAGACTGAAGGTTACGGAGAACCCTTACAAACGGATGGCTGATAGGAGGAGAGTTTCTGGTCTAGATCTGAGGGTGAACGATTTGGTGTGGTTGTCTACCAGGAATATAAAACTTAAAGTTCCCTCCTGGAGGTTGGGTCCCAGATTCATCGGGCCATACAGGATCAGTTCCATAATTAATCCTGTGGCATTTCGTCTGGACCTCCCTCCTACGTTTAAAATTCATAATGTGTTTCACAAGTCATTACTTAAAAAGTATGTGGCACCAGTCATACCGTCACCTCTACCTCCTCCTTCAGTGGTAGTCAATGATAACGTGGAAGTTCATTGTAGGGGGTATGGTCCTGAGGAGAGGACGTGGGTCCCTGCGTCTGATGATAACGCAGATCGATTGGTTCGGACCTTTCACACAATTTACCCGGACAGACCTGGTCATGAGGGTCCGGAGGCCCCTCGTAGAAGGGGGGGTACTGTCATGGGTGCATCGCCACGAAGATCGTCGCGATTGCACATTCTGACTTCTCACAGCTGAGCTGCTGTTTCTTTGTGTTTGGTTATGAGAGAGTTAATTTTACCTAGCTCTTTGCTAAGACTAGGTCCAGCCTCGCCCGGCTGCTTTGGATTATGTTCTAATTAGTTTCCTTTATATTCCTGCCAGTCTGGGTGTTGGATGCCGGTGAAAGCATTCATATAGTTTAGCAGACTGGATCGGTTCTGGGAATACTTAAGCTAAGAGCTCCTTAGTTGTTTTACTCTTACAGCTTATAGTTTATCTCTGAGACCTTAGGTGTTCCTACTGTGTGTGAGTGTTGTATGTAAGACTTTATTTACTTTATTTCTTATCTTTCTTGTATGTCTTTCTGTTCATTAACCGTTACCTGGTCATTCCCTTTGGTGGTATTCAGGGTCCTTCTTAGGACTAGAATACAGTTGGCAGGGATTGATAGGAGACAGGGTTTACGCTGGTGGCCTGGACCTCTGTACCTTTAACAGTACCTCCAGGTTGAGGGATTAGTTAGGACCCCAGTTTAGGGTCAGCTTAGACCCCGGTCACCCTCTAGCCGGAGACAGCGTATAACGGATTCCGTTTTGACCCTCTGGACATTCTGTCAGGTAAAATCTATGTTATCATATATCTATGCGCATGTTATATAGTATGTTGCCCTTTTGATATAGATTACTGTCATCACATATATATATATCTGCTATACAGCGTGACAGCGGTGACGGTGTGCCATGTGGGGGTGGACGGCGAGGCAGACCAGAAGAGAAGAGTCGGCGGGCGGACCAGACGAGGTGACGGGCAGACCGGATGAGCAGGTGGGAGGCGGCGGGCGAGCAAGGTAAGTAGTCTATCTCCTGTGGTGCTGTGGCGGTGAGAAGAGGCTTGGCAGGCTGAGGCTCAGTGTGGTGACTGACTGGGGGCAGGGGCATGGGCCAGCATTCCAACAGTGCCCGGGCAGGGTGCCAGCATCCAACAGGGCCAGGGCCTGAATTCCAAGGGCCCAGGGCAGTCAGGGGGCCTGCATTCCAACAGGGCCCAGGCAGGGGGCCAGCACCCAACAGGGCCAGGGCCCGCATTCTAACACCGCCCTGGGCAGGCAGGGGGCCCGCATTCCAACAGGGCCCAGGGCAGGCAGGGGGCCCGCATTCCAAAGGGCCCAGGCAGGGGGTCAACATCCAACAGGGCCAGGGCCTGCATTCCAACAGGGCCCAGGGCAGGCAGGGGCTCCGCATTCCAACATTGCTCGAGGCAGAATGGAGACGGGGCAGGAAGAAAAATCTTTTGACTGTGGACAGTTCGAGTGGTGGAGGTGGGGCTGGGGTGGAGCCTGGGCGGAGTCTCATGGGGGCCCCAAAAATTTTGCCAGTTTGGGGCCCCAAAATTCCTAGTGGCAGCCCTGGTTCTGATGCAGAGGGCGTTTGGAAATTTAAAAAATGGCAGCATCTGATCAAATATCAGTGAAATTGTATTGATGTTAAGGATGTCTTTTGTTTATACCTTTGGTTTGTTGTACTAAAATAAATATGAACCATGATGATGAGATTTTGAAACAACAAAGTTAAGTTGATGAGCTTATATTGAGTTGTTTATAACTAACCTGAATGGGTTTTTAAAAAAAAAAAAAAAGTGTCTGCAAATTGAGATTCTGGTTTGGCTTTTGGAGCGCCCCCTAGGGCCTGGGGTATTCGGACCCGGGTTAGACAGTTCTTGAGGGGATTAGTCACGGCAGCAATGACCCGGCCCATGGCCCTGGGCGTCCAAGAAAATTGTCAAAGATGATGGTGGGGGTAGTTTGTAGGGTAATTACTTTGTGACGCCACCCGTTTTGTTCGGCTATATATGGCCGACGCTGCTGTTCAGTTCCACTGGGGCGGATGGTGATGCAACAGAGATGTTACTGCTCTCCATGGGTAGAGCTAGGCCCCAGGGCAGATATAACAGGCTGTTCAGGTGATGGTGAACGTTGAGGTGCAGAGAATAAGCAAGGGACACAGAAAAGTGCAGTTTTCTTTACCTTTTACTTCTTGGTAGGTGAAAATGCAATCCGGGGTGCTAGTTACAGATGATAGCTGGAGTCCAGCTCGCCTGGAAGCATTCAGGGGATCCACCCTGCCAGGTGGGGTTAGAGGCCTTCCTGCTGCACTCTCTTTTCTGGTCCCTGCTGCCTGTAGCTAAGCTGCGACCCTTTCCTGTGTGTTGGCTTTAACCTGTATGGCAAACAGTTTGAGCCTATCACAGGCACTGTCTGTTCACTGGCAGCCCTGAGCTCTTGGTCTGCTGCGGTACCTCCAGGTGTTCGGTGTGGTCATGGAGCTTGCAGTCCCCTGCCCTCCAGATTCAGCTGTCGGTGCGTACAGTACACGCACCACCCTGGACTCTGGCGTCCTATTAATCAGCGCTACGCTCCGGGATCAGTTCTGATGCAGCTGCAATTCCCAGAACCCTTGTCACCGCTCCTGTCTCTTCCCTCACCTCAGACTGACTCACTGACTGACTCTTTCCAGAACAATCTCCTTATCTCAGCACTAACTCCTCCACCAACTGTAACTCCCTTAAGCTCCACCCCTTTTGGCCTTGAGTTAGAGCAGGTGTTGGATGCTGTGTATTACCTCGCATAGGGACCTCTTCCTGCTTCCAGGCATGACATCACCACCCTATAGAGGGAGGCAATGTCACCCTGGCAACCGGACTCTGGGGTGCCACACTTTTATCCTATGTCATGTGATAAGGCTCTTTAACCCCTTCATGACCCAGCCTATTTTGACCTTAAAGACCTTGCCATTTTTTGCAATTCTGACCAGTGTCCCTATATGAGGTAATAACTCAGGAACGCTTCAACGGATCCTAGCGATTCTGAGATTGTTTTTTTCGTGACATATTGGGCTTCATGTTAGTGGTAAATTAAGGTCGATAATTTTTGCGTTTATTTGTGAAAAAAATGGAAATTTGGCGAAAATTCTGAAAATTTTGTAATTTTCAAACTTTTAATTTTTATTCTGTTAAACCAGAGAGTTATGTGGCACAAAATAGTTAATAAATAACATTTCCCACATGTCTACTTTACATCAGCACAATTTTGGGAACAACATTTTTTTTTGTTAGGAAGTTATAAGGGTTAAAAGTTGACCAGCGATTTCTCCTTTTTACATCAAAATTTACAAAACCATTTTTTTTAGGGACCACCTCACATTTGAAGTCACTTTGAGGGGTCTATATGGCAGAAAATACCCAAAAGTGACACCTTTATAAAAACTGCACCCCTCAAGCTACTCAAAACTACATTCAAGAAGATTATTAACCCTTCAGGTGCTTCACAGGAACTAAAGCAACGTGGAAGGAAAAAATGGACATTTTAATTTTTCCAACAAAAATTTTCTTTTAGCATCAATTTTTTCATTTTTACATGGGCATCAGGATAAAATGGATCCTAAAATTTGTTGGGCAATTTCTCCTGAGTACACAGATACCTCATATGTGGTCATAAACCACTGTTTGGGCGCACAGCAGGGCTCAGAAGGGAAGGAGCGCCATTTGACTTTTTGAATAGAAAATATGCTGGAATATTTAGCGGTTGCCATGTCACATTTGGAGAGTCCCTGTGTGCCTAAACATTGGAGCTCCCCCACAAGTGACCCCATTTTGGAAACTAGACCTCCTAAGGAACTTATCTAGATGCATAGTGAGCACTTTGAACCCCCAGTTGCTTCACAAATTGATCCGTAAAAAAAAGAAAGTACTTTTTTTTCACAAAAAATTTCTTTTAGCCTCAGTTTTTTTCATTTTCACATGGGCAACAGTATAAATTGGATCCTAAAATTTGTTGGGCAATTTCTCCTGAGTACACAGATACCTCATATGTGGTCATAAACCACTGTTTGGGCGCACGGCAGGGCTCAGAAGGGAAGGAGCGCCATTTGACTTTTTGAATGGAAAATATGCTGGAATATTTAGCGGTTGCCATGTCGCATTTGGAGAGTCCCTGTGTGCCTAAACATTGGAGCTCCCCCACAAGTGACCCCATTTTGGAAACTAGACCCCCTAAGGAACTTATCTAGATGCATAGTGAGCACTTTGAACCCCCAGGTGCTTCACAAATTGATCCGTAAAAAAAAAGAAAGTACTTTTTTTTCACAAAAATTTTCTTTTAGCCTCAGTTTTTTTCATTTTCACAATGGCAACAGTATAAATTGGATCCTAAAATTTGTTGGGCAATTTCTCCTGAGTACACAGATACCTCATATGTGGTCATAAACCACTGTTTGGGCGCACGGCAGGGCTCAGAAGGGAAGGAGCGCCATTTGACTTTTTGAATGGAAAATATGCTGGAATATTTAGCGGTTGCCATGTCGCATTTGGAGAGTCCCTGTGTGCCTAAACATTGGAGCTCCCCCACAAGTGACCCCATTTTGGAAACTAGACCCCCTAAGGAACTTATCTAGATGCATAGTGAGCACTTTGAACCTCCAGGTGCTTCACAAATTGATCCGTAAAAAAAAGAAAGTACTTTTTTTTCACCAAAATTTTCTTTTAGCCTCAGTTTTTTTCATTTTCACATGGGCAACAGTATAAATTGGATCCTAAAATTTGTTGGGCAATTTCTCCTGAGTACACAGATACCTCATATGTGGTCATAAACCACTGTTTGGGCGCACGGCAGGGCTCAGAAGGGAAGGAGCGCCATTTGACTTTTTGAATGGAAAATATGCTGGAATATTTAGCGATTGCCATGTCGCATTTGGAGAGTCCCTGTGTGCCTAAACATTGGAGCTCCCCCACAAGTGACCCCATTTTGGAAACTAGACGCCCTAAGGAACTTATCTAGATGCATAGTGAGAACTTTGAACCCCCAGGTGCTTCACAGAAGTTTAAACGCAGAGCCGTGAAAATAAAAAATCATTTTTTTTCTCAAAAAATGATTTTTTAGCCCACTATTTTTTATTTTCACAATGGTTACAGGAGAAATTGGACCCCAAAAGTTGTTGTCCAGTTTGTCCTGAGTACGCTAGTACCCCATATGTGGGGGGAACCACTGTTTGGGCACACGTCAGGGCTCGGAAGGGATGTGGTGACGCTTTGAAATGCCGACTTGATGGAATGGTCTGCGGGCATCTTGTTACGTTTGCAGAGCCCCTGATGTGCCTAAACAGTAGAAACTCCCCACAAGTGACCCATTTTGGAAACTAGATCCCCAAGGAACTCCTATAGATGTGTGATAAGCACTTTGAATCTCCAAGTCCTTCACAGAAGTTTATAACGCAGAGCCGTGAAAATATAAAATCATTTTTTTTCCACAAAAATAATTTTTAGTCCCCAATTTTTTTTCCCAATGTTAACAGGAGAAATTAGAACCCCCAAAGTTGTTGTGCAATTTTTCCCGAGTACGCTGATACCTCATATGTGGGGATAAACCACTGTTTGGGCATACGTCGGGGCTTGGAATAAAGGGAGCACTGTTTGACTTTTTGAACGCAAAATTTGCAGGAATCAATGGTGGCGCCATGTCGCGTATGGAGACCCCCTGATGTGCCTAAATAGTGGAAACCCCTCAATTCTAACTCCAACACAAACCCCAACACACCCCTAACCCCAACCCTAACCCCTACACACACCTAACCCTAATACAAACCCTAATCATAACCCTAACCCCAACACACCCCCTAATCCCTAATCCACTCTAACCATAAACCTAACTACAAGCCTAACCCTAATTCCAACCCTAACCCTAATTCCAACCCTAACTCAATTCCAACCCTAACCGTAATTCTAACCTTAACCCTAATGCTAACCCTAACCCTAAGGCTGAGTTCATATTTAGTTTTACCAGCCCGTTCAACACGTAGCGTTGACCGGCTGGTAACGGTATAGCATAACGCGATCGCGTTATGCTATACCCGCTAGCGCAGATGAATCAGCAGATAATCAGCCGCGGATCAGCAGCAAAATCCGCCGCGGATCAGCGGCGAAATCCGCCGCGGATCAGCGGCGAAATCCGCCGCGGATCAGCGGCGAAATCCGCCGCGGATCAGCGGCGAATCCGCCGCGGATCAGCAGCGAAATCCGCCGCGGATCCGCCGCGAATCAGCAGCAAAATCAGTTGCGGATCAGCAGCGAAATCCGCCGCGGATCAGCAGCGAAATCAGCCGTGGATCCGCAGCGAAATCATCGCGGATCCGCAGCGAATCAGTCGGGATCCGAGCGAAATCAGTCGCGGATCCGCAGCGAAATCAGTCGCGGATCCGCAGCGAAATCAGTAGCGGATCCGCAGCGAAATCCGCCGCGGATCAGCAGCGAAATCCGCCGCGGATCAGCAGCGAAATCCGCCGCGGATCCGCCGCGAATCAGCAGCAAAATCAGTTGCGGATCAGCAGCGAAATCCGCCGCGGATCAGCAGCGAAATCCGCGGATCCGCAGCGAAATCAGTCGCGGATCCGCAGCGAAATCAGTCGCGGATCAGCAGCGAAATCCTGCGGATCCGCAGCGAAATCCGCCGCGGAATCCGCCGCGATCAGCAGCAAATCAGTTGCGGATCACACGAAACCCCGCGATCAGCTGATTATCTGCTGATTCATCTGCGCTAGCGGGTATAGCATAACGCGATCGCGTTATGCTATTACCGTTACCAGCCGGTCAACGATACGTGTTGAACGGGCTGGTAAAACGCAATATGAACCCAGCCTTAGGGTTAGGGTTAGCATTAGGGTTAAGGTTAGAATTACGGTTAGGGTTGAATTTGAGTTAGGGTTGGAATTAGGGTTAGGGTTGGAATTAGGGTTAGGCTTAGGCTTGATTTCGCTGCTGATCCGCGGCGGATTTCACTGCTGATCCGCCGCGGATCAGCAGCGAAATCCGCCGCGGATCCGCCGCGAATCAGCAGCAAAATCAGCCGCGAATCAGCAGCGAAATCAGCAGCGAAATCCGCCGCGAATCAGCAGCGAAATCCGCCGCGGATCCGCAGCGAATCAGCAGCAAAATCAGTCGCGGATCAGCAGCGAAATCCGCCGCGGATCAGCAGCGAAATCCGCCGCGGATCCGCAGCGAAATCAGTCGCGGATCCGCAGCGAAATCAGTCGCGGATCAGCAGCGAAATCCGCCGCGGATCAGCAGCGAAATCCGCCGCGGATCCGCCGCGAATCAGCAGCAAAATCAGTTGCGGATCAGCCGCGAAATCCGCCGCGGATCCGCAGCGAATCAGCAGCAAAATCAGTCGCGGATCAGCAGCGAAATCCGCCGCGGATCAGCAGCGAAATCCGCGCGGATCCGCAGCGAAATCAGTCGCGGATCCGCAGCGAAATCAGTCGCGGATCAGCAGCGAAATCCGCCGCGGATCAGCAGCGAAATCCGCCGCGGATCCGCCGCGAATCAGCAGCAAAATCAGTTGCGGATCAGCCGCGAAATCCGCCGCGGATCAGCAGCGAAATCAGCCGTGGATCCGCAGCGAAATCAGTCGCGGATCCGCAGCGAAATCAGTCGCGGATCCACAGCGAAATCAGTCGCGGATCCGCAGCGAAATCAGTCGCGGATTCGCAGCGAAATCAGTAGCGGATCCGCAGCGAAACCCGCCGCGGATCAGCAGCGAAATCCGCCGCGGATCCGCGCGAATCAGCAGCAAAATCAGTTGCGGATCAGCAGCGAAATCCGCCGCGGATCAGCAGCGAAATCAGCCGTGGATCCGCAGCGAAATCAGTCGCGGATCCGCAGCGAAATCAGTCGCGGATCCGCAGCGAAATCAGTAGCGGATCCGCAGCGAAATCCGCCACGGATCAGCAGTGAATCCGCCGCGGATCAGCAGCGAAATCAAGCCTACAAGCCTAACCCTAATTCCAACCCTAACCCTAATTCCAACCCTAACTCAAATTCCAACCCTAACCGTAATTCTAACCTTAACCCTAATGCTAACCCTAACCCTAAGGCTGGGTTCATATTGCGTTTTACCAGCCCGTTCAACACGTATCGTTGACCGGCTGGTAACGGTATAGCATAACGCGATCGCGTTATGCTATACCCGCTAGCGCAGATGAATCAGCAGATAATCAGCCGCGGATCCGCAGCAAAATCAGTCGCGGATCAGCAACAAAATCCGCAGCGGATCAGCAGCAAAATCCGCCGCGGATCAGCGGCGAAATCAGCCGCGGATCAGCGGCGAAATCCGCCGCGGATCAGCGGCGAAATCCGCCGCGGATCAGCGGCGAATCCGCGCGGATCAGCAGCGAAATCCGCCGCGTATCAGCAGCGAAATCAGCCGCGGATCAAGCGAATCAGCAGCGAAATCAGCCGCGGATCAGCAGCGAAATCAGCCGCGGATCAGCAGCAAAATCAGCCGGAAATCAGCCGCGAATCAGCAGCTAAATCAGCCGCGAAATCAGCGCGAAATCAGCCGCGAATCAGCAGCGAAATCAGCCGCGAATCAGCAGCGAAATCAGCCGCGAATCAGCAGCGAAATCCGCCGCGAATCAGCAGCGAAATCCGCCGCGAATCGCAGCGAATCAGCAGCAAAATCAGTCGCGATCAGCAGCGAAATCCGCCGCGGATCAGCAGCGAAATCCGCCGCGGATCCGCAGCGAAATCAGTCGCGGATCCGCAGCGAAATCAGTCGCGGATCAGCAGCGAAATCCGCCGCGGATCAGCAGCGAAATCCGCCGCGGATCCGCCGCGAATCAGCAGCAAAATCAGTTGCGGATCAGCCGCGAAATCCGCCGCGGATCAGCAGCGAAATCAGCCGTGGATCCGCAGCGAAATCAGTCGCGGATCCGCAGCGAAATCAGTCGCGGATCCACAGCGAAATCAGTCGCGGATCCGCAGCGAAATCAGTCGCGGATCCGCAGCGAAATCAGTAGCGGATCCGCAGCGAAATCCGCCGCGGATCAGCAGCGAAATCCGCCGCGGATCAGCAGCGAAATCCGCCGCGGATCCGCCGCGAATCAGCAGCAAAATCAGTTGCGGATCAGCAGCGAAATCCGCCGCGGATCAGCAGCGAAATCAGCCGTGGATCCGCAGCGAAATCAGTCGCGAGCGATATCCGATCAGCGAAATCAGTCGCGAATCGCCGATCGCGAAATCATCAGCGGAATCCGCAGCGAAATCCGCCCGGATCAGCAGGAAATCCGCCGCGGATCAGCAGCGAAATCCGCCGCGGATCAGCAGCGAAATCCGCCGCGGATCCGCCGCGAATCAGCAGCAAAATCAGTTGCGGATCAGCAGCGAAATCCGCCGCGGATCAGCAGCGAAATCAGCCGCGGATCCGCAGCGAAATCCGCCGCGGATCCGCAGCGAAATCGCCGCGGATCCGCAGCGAAATCCGCCGCGGATCAGCAGCGAAATCAGCCGTGGATCCGCAGCGAAATCAGTCGCGGATCCGCAGCGAAATCAGTAGCGGATCCGCAGCGAAATCCTCCACGGATCAGCAGTGAAATCCGCCGCGGATCAGCAGCGAAATCCGCCGCGGATCAGCAGCGAAATCCGCCGCGGATCAGCAGCGAAATCCGCCGCGGATCTGCGCGAATCAGCAGCAAAATCAGTTGCGGATCAGCAGCGAAATCCGCCGCGGATCAGCAGCGAAATCCGCCGCGGATCCAGCAGCGAAATCAGCCGCGGATCCGCAGCGAAATCAGCCGCGGATCCGCAGCGAAATCAGCCGCGATCCGCAGCGAAATCCCCGCGGATCCGCAGCGAAATCGCCGCAGATCACAGCGAATGCCGCGGATCGCAGCGAATCCGCCGCGGATCAGCAGCGAAATCCGCCGCGGATCAGCAGCGAAATCAGCCGCGGATCAGCAGCGATATCCGCCGCGGATCCTCAGCGAATCCGCCGCGGATCCCGCATCGCCGGATCAGCCGCGATATCAGCCGCGGATCCGCAGCAAAATCAGCTGCGGATCAGCAGCAAAATCCGCTAGGAAAAAAAAAAAATTCTTTTTTTTATTATTTGTCCCTACCTATGACGGGGGGGGGTTCATTTACTTTTTTTTTATTTTGATCACTGTGATAGTTTATCACAGTGATCAAAATAAATTTTTTTACAATGGAGGGCGCACTGCGCATGCGCCGCCATTTTCCAAGATGGCGGCGCCCATGAAGAATCCCGGGCAGCCGCCGGGACGGATCCAGGGACATCGGTGGATCGGGGAGGTGAGTAGGGGACGTCGGAAGGTGAGGGGGGGGGATCGGAAGGTGAGGGGTGGTGATCGCAGGAGCAGGGGAGCAGACAGCGACGGCGGTGACCGATCGCTGCCATCTTTCGATGGCGGCGGCCGATCACCGCCGTGACATGGTGTGGGGGGGTCTGATCGCGGTCTCCAGCCATGGCAGATGCTATTGCAGCATCGGCCATGGCTGGATTGTAATATTTCACCAGTTTCATTGGTGAAATATTACAAATCGCTCTGATTGGCAGTTTCACTTTTAACAGCCAATCAGAGCGATCGTGGCCACGTGGGGGTTAAGCCAACCCCCCTGTGGTGATGCAGTAAGGGTCCTGTTACTGCGGGTCGGGTGACCTTTCAGTGACCCCGGACCCCCGACCCGCAGTAACATGATTTATAGCATGACGCCTACGTCGGCGTCATGGGTCGGGATGGCACAGGTTTTCATGACGCCGACGTCGGCGTCATGGGTCGGGAAGGGGTTAAAGGGTCGACATTGACTTTTAGGATTGCTACTTCCAATAGGTGACACTAGAGTTCTAGTTCTGTTCCTCTCTGAAGAGATAATTTGCATATTTTCCAGAGGAAAATTGCGGCTTTAAATCTCTTCTCGGCATGCTTAGCATGTCAATCTCAGCAAGGAGAAACGATACTTCTTGGATATCGGTCAGACACCTCTCACACAGCCAAACCAGATCTCACACTTTACACTGATGAGGGTCAGTACCCCGAAATACAGTGTCTGCAAATTGAGATTCTGGTTTGGCTTTTATCTTATGTCATGTGATAAGGCTCTTTAAAGGGTCAACATTGACTTTTAGGAATGCTTCCAATAGGTGGCACTAGAGTTCTAGTTCTCGTCCTCTCTTGAGACAATTTGCAAAACACAGATTTAACACCCAATAAAGATTTATTAAACAGTATTTTAATACAATTAAAAGAAGTTCACAATCGTAATTTCAGTTGTCTATGCATGTTACCTATTGGACATATGAAAACAGATGTTTAGGATAGATTAGATAAGCTACACTTATCCAATGCCTACATTTCTGGATTTCTAAGCTGAATAGTTTATATCTTGATGGGTTAAATGAGGCTATTAAATTGGGATGACAAACCAAACGCCCATTTAATAAATAGAGTGAGGAATGCCATCAGTAATTGTATTTTTTTGCAAACCTTTCTCTCCGTATTTTATAGGCATTGTGGTTTATTTTTGTAACTACTGGTAGCCCTATGTTTTTTAATGTTTGGTATTTTAATCAATTGTAAATGTTTTTGTTTAATTGTTAATTAAGTCTAGTTTGGCTTTTATCTCCAGTCAAATGGCAGGGCACGTTGGGGCTCCATATTTACTTTCAGTATTGCTATTCCCAGCAGGTGGCACTAGAGCTTAATTCCTTTCTTTGTGAAGAGGTTTTTTGCAGATTTAATTTCCCAGAGGTGCATTGTGTGGTCTATGAGTGTCTTCCTACCATCATGTTATTCTCCAAAGGTAGAGACATTACCCCTCATACACCAGCCAGAGGCCTTTCCTCTAGGCAAATCATATATTTGGCTCTGGCCAAATTATTATTATTACCGTATTTACTCGTGTATAAGCCGAGATTTTCAGCACCTTTTTTTGTGCTGAAAATGCCCCCTGGGCTTATACACGAGTCATAGGGCAGAAACTAGCGGGGGAGGGGATGCGGCGGCAGGAGCCGGTGGCTGGGACATCATACTCACCCTCCCTGTGCCATCGCTGAACGTCCCTGCAATCCTGCATTCTCCCCGGCTTCCTGCAGCTCTCCAGCGCTGAGCGGTGACGTAATACCCGCTCATTAATGTCATGTAATATGGACGCGACGCCACTCCCATGGGCGTGGCCTCCATATTCATGGCCTTAGTGAGCGGTATTACGTCAGCGCTGGAGAGCTGCAGGAAGCCGGGGAGAACACAGGATTGCCGGCGGGACGTTCAGCGATGGCACGGGGAGGGTGAGTATGATGGAGGAGGATGGGGGGAGCATGGAGGAGGACAAGCAGGACGGGGGGAGGACGGAGAGCACGGAGCAGAACGGGGGGAGGACGGAGAGTACGGAGCAGAACGGGGGAGGATGGAGAGCACGGAGCAGGACGGGGGAAGGACGGAGAGCACGGAGCAGAACGGGGGGAGGACGGAGAGCACGGAGCAGAACGAGGGGAGGACGGAGAGCACGGAGCAGGACGGGGGAGGACGGAGAGCACCAGCAGAACGAGGGGAGGACGGAGAGCACGGAGCAGAACGAGGGGAGGACGGAGAGCACGGAGCAGAACGGGGGGAGGACGGAGAGCACGGAGCAGAACGGGGGAGGACGGAGAGCACGGAGCAGAACGGGGGAGGATGGAGAGCACGGAGCAGGACGGGGGGAGGACGGAGAGCACGGAGCAGAACGGGGGGAGGACGGAGAGCACGGAGCAGAACAAGGGGAGGACGAAGAGCACGGAGCAGGACGGGACGGAGAGCACGAGCAGAACGAGGGGAGGACGGAGAGCACGGAGCAGAACGAGGGGAGGATGGAGAGCACGGAGCAGAACGGGGGGAGGACGGAGAGCACGGAGCAGGACGGGGGGAGGACAGAGCAGAACGGGGCGAGGACGGAGAGCACGGAGCAGGACGCGGGTGGGCACAGAGGAGAATGGGGGAGTGCAGAGCTGGATGGGGGAGCACGGAGCAGGACGGGGGAGGATGGAAAGCACAGAGCAGGACAGGATAATGGAGCAGGAGGAGGGGAGCACAGAGGAGAATGGGGGCGCACAGAGCTGGATGGGGGAGCACAGAGCAGGACGGCAACTTATACACCCGGCTTATACGTGAGTCAATAAGTTTTCCAAGTTTTTGTGGAAATATTACGGGGGTCGGCTTATACACGGGTCGGCTTATACATGAGTATATATGGTATTATACATATATATAGCGCCATTTATTCCATTGCGCTTTACATATGAAAAGGGAAAAATATAGACAGGTACAATAAACATGTGCTAGACAAGGGACACACAAGTACAGAAGGAGAGAGGACCCTGCCCGCGAGGGCTCACAGTCTGCAGGGATGGGTGAGAATACACTAGGAAAGGGTAGAGCTGGTCGTGCGATGGTTCAGTAGACTGAGGATCAGGGTGGATAAAAATCAATGATTTTTTAAAAAAAAAATCAAAAAAATCGGATTTTTTTATTTAAATCGGATTTTTTTGATTTAAATCTGATTTTTTTCAATAAACTGCTTTTTGAGGAAAATATTTTTACCATCCAAAGGTTCTTCCATCATGAGATAAAGCTGAGTTGTTTAACTCAGTAGAATAAAGGCTGTATATGTGTAACATTCACAATGCCATGCTCTTCCAGAGGTTTCTGTAGGATTAGTGGGCAGTTTCAGAGTTATCCATCCAGGATAGTGCTTCATTAGCAGCAGCATCATCATCAGACACCCACAGCCACATATCACCATCACCCAAAAGGAAGAAAAAAACCTTTACCTCCTGGAACCACCATAGATAGGTTTGTGATAAGAACTAGCAGATTAGAAAAAGAGTTGATTGATGAAAAAATTGTCCAGTTTATTTATGCAACGAACTCTTCTTTCCGTCTGACTGAGAACCCACATTTCATTAATATGGTTCAGTCACTGAGACCAGGATACAGTCCACCCAGCAGAGCTGATGTTGCATGGAAACTGCTGGATCAAGTGTATGACAGAGAAATGGAGCAATGTGCAACAGCTCTGGAGGGTAAAATTGTTAACCTAAGTATTGATGGGTGGAGTAATGTCCACAATGATCCTATTGTATGTGCTTGTATAACAACAGAAGAAGGTAAAGTCTTCCTTGCACAAACAACTGGTACGTCAGGAAATGCACACACAGCAGAATACTTACAAGAAGTGGCAGTAAAAGCTATAACAACATGTGAACAAAAATTCAAATGTCTAGTACGCAGTTTGGTCACTGACAATGCTGCAAACGTATCCAAGATGAGAAGAAATTTAGAAGAGCAGGGAGGGAATACAAAGCTAATAACATATGGTTGCAGTGCTCATTTGCTGCACCTCTTAGCCAAAGACTTAAGTGTTCCAGAAATAAAGGCTAATGTTGTTGAAATTGCTAAATACTTCCGTAATAATCATTTTGCTGCAGCAGCTCTGAAAAGGATGGGTGGAACCAAGCTAACGCTCCCACAAGTGTTAGATGGAACTCTGTGGTGGACTGTTTTGAGCAGTATATCAAAAACTGGCCTATTCTGATGACACTTTGTGAAGAAAATCGAGATAAAATAGATGGCACTGTCACGTCCAAAATCCTCAACATTGGGCTTAAGAGAAATGTTGAACATATGCTGAGCTTCCTGAAACCCATCTCTCAAGCTTTAAACAAAATACAGAAAAATAGCTGTTTTATTGCGGATGCTGTTGAAATTTGGAAGGAACTGAGTGAACACTTAAAAACAGAACTACACATGGACAGAATTAAATTACAAGCGTAAACAAACGAATGGGACAAGCACTGACTCCAGCTCATTTTTTGGCAAATATTGTCAATATCCAATATCAGGGTCAAAACCTAAGTGCTGAGGAAGAGGAGTTAGCTATGACATGGGTATCCAGCAATCATCCATCTTTAATACCAACTATAATAAACTTCAGAGCTAAGGGGGAACCATTCAAGAAATATATGTTTGCTGAAGATATTTTAAGGAAGGTCACACCAGTAAACTGGTGGAAGTCACTTAAGCGCTTGGATTTAGAGACTGTTCAAGTAATGATTTCACTTTTAACAGCAGTAGCTTCTTCTGCAGGCGTTGAAAGAATATCTCTTCCTTTGGACTCATTCATTCTAAATTGAGAAATCGGTTGGGACCCAATAAAGCAGGAAAGCTTGTTTTTCTTTTCCAGATTATGAATAGGAACAAAGAAGATGATGATGAAGATGACGACGAGTGAGCTACAGAGGACAGCAGGGACAGTAGTATTTAAGTTTTTCATGTGTCAGCTGGGCTGACAGTCTAAGTTTCTTAAAATATATATATATTTTGTTTAGCCAAATTAGTTAACAAACATGGATGTTTGTTTAAGCAAATAACTTATGCTGTAATGTTGTTATTGTTTCAGTTGAATAAATCTATTTAAATTGTTATTAAGGTCAGGATTATTTTTCTCCTTCCTAAGTACAACAGAACAGTGGTGTCCAAATATGAATGATTAACCCATTAAACTGGGGAGAAAAAAGTAATCTAAAAAGTGATTCTAAAAATCTTCATCTACTTGCATGTTAAAGTAGCAAGAACTAGTTTAGGTAGAAACTTTGATTTAAATCACTGATTTAAATCAAGCCTTACTGACTAGTGATTTAAATCTTGATTTAAATCGTGATTTAAATCAGTTTGATTTAAATCAAATCCACCCTGCTGAGGATCATTGCAGGTTGTAGGCTTGTCAGAACAGGTGGGTCTTCAACACGTCAGAGATTAGTGTTAGTAAATTATCCTGAATAAAATAGAATTCAGATGAATGTTTTTAAAATATATTTTATACATTTCATGTCTGAAATAAGTTTTTATAAAAATATTGAACACATGTATTTTTATTCCTGAGGGAGATTCCTACATTTTGAATCGAAACACTTTTCACATTTATCTCAATAAACCATCAAGTTCAATGTACTTAATTTGCTCTCAATGGTTTAAACCTCTGGATGAACACTACACTCGAACATCCATTATAACTCACAAAAACCTTTACCTAAATATTGGTAAATGAATAAGGATGACAAAATTTGCAAAAGTAGTAATTTTTATTGAAAAAGTCATAAAATCTCAATATTATACTGAAACAACAAAAAAACAAAAAATCAGGAACATATAACCATAGACTTCACTGAGACAAAAAAGCAACTGCCCAATCAAGATTTAAATCTCTGGTGCACAGAAGTAATCAGCAAATGTTACCCAACAACAGGTGCTTCTCATACGAACACACTAAAAGGAGAGGGGTCCTCATGGAATTAATTACAATGGTGTCACTACTCTGAGGTATATCCAATGCATGCAATGAAATTAACTGACTCTGAAGTCTAAAACTTATTGTATCCTGAGAACTTTGGAAAAACACCATAAGTAATTCAATAAAGGACAACAATATATAAAGGGTGCTGCTGTTGGTATAAAAAGTGCCTTAGTGCATGCAATGTAAACTACCACCTCCGGATATCTGAATGTCCAAAAACCGTATGACCTCTAACAGTTGGAAAACTTCCATAGTTACATTAGTGTGGTTATCAAATGCTATTACCTGCGGGCTGCTCATGAAAGTCCTGGCGTCCCTACTGCCCCGACGCGCGTTTCGCAAACCTTCTTCGGGAGGCATGTCAGGGTAGGGGAGACGCCAGGTTAAATACATCATAGCGGTGATACAATTGGATAGACAATTATGACCCCTATACTTTGATTGGTGGCCAGCACCGTCAAGGTTAACAATACGTCACTCTGAAATTGCGTCTTCCTTTTTCCCGAAGCGATACCACAACCTGCAGTGAAATGAACATTGTGGAATAACGCCCCGAGGCTACAAAACAGCCAATCAGAGAAGTGGACGGGACATCATGTCATTTATAATCTGGCGCATGCGCACAAACAAATCGATGTTATTGAAAAAAAGGGGGACGCCCTAAAGCAACGCAGCGCCCAATAAGAGGAGTGGGCCGATCTTCACGTCATCAACTATCTGGCGCATGCGCTGATCAAACAAGCCCATATTGCTAAGGGAGAACAGGGGGCGCGGTCATGGGAGGAACAGTGTAGCGTCAGAAATGACACACACTGCTAGCTGCACCAATAGACCGCACCTCCTATTCCAAATAATTTCGTGATCAGCAGATGCGCACAGCCAATGACGCGGGATGGTCTTCCTTAAGCAAGTATAATTCATTAAAAAACAATATCCACTATTAAACAAATACCTGCTAAAGAGATTAATATATGAATATATACCAAATGCCCCATGTTATAACAGCCGAATATAGGAGAATAGACACTCACAAAAACAACCCAAATTTATATCTAGAGACAAAAAAAGGGGGGCTTTTAAATACCCAATACTATAAAGTATGAAAACATCAGTATAATATACATCTCTTCACACAAGGTTATTCAAAATTAGATCGTCCTGTAGTAGATATATTTCTTCAGTCTCCCCGAAATTTAGAGAGACATAGTCCCTTGAATTAATCTTGCTTCTTCATAAGATTAAATAATGGCCCAAAGCATGCCGGGATAGTTGACCACGATGTCTTCCGTATGTAAATTCACTGCAAATGAAAAAAGGTTATTATCTAGAGAAACTAGAAAAGAGAAAATCAATATACAAAATAAAAAGAACAAATTATTAAAACCATAAAAATACCCCTACCCACCCTACTTCCAATGCCATCCACATCTACCGGTCAAGAAACAGAAATTTCCACATAACCCAAGGAATTAAAGAAAAGCCCCAAAGCCAAAACTTTCATTTAGACCCTGTGGGGCCACAGTCCCCAATCGATATATCCACTGACACTCCTTCTTTGCCAGTCTCTTGTGGATGTCACCACCCCTAAAGCCTAAATTCACTATGTCAATTCCCTTGACTAACAACAAATTAGGATTACATGAATGGAATTTCTTGAAGTGCCTAGGTAGCGTTTTCAAGGAGGTAACATCTTGGGAATTTTTGGCCTTGGCGATGTCAATACAATGTTCCCGGACCCTTATTTTTAACTCACGGCTTGTAAGGCCAATATAGATTTTCCGGCACGGGCATTCAGCATAATAAGTCACCCCTTGCTAGAGCAGGTGATATGAGCTCTAATCTGAAATCTCCTGGTATCATCATGATTATTAAACGAAAAACTCTTTTTCATGTTAGCACATCCCTTGCATAATCCGCAGGGGAAGAAACCCTCCTTCCCTTTACATTTTTGTTGGTTTCCCCTTCTCTTTGGGTCATAGGTACTGTGAACAAGCATATCACGAAGGCTAGGTGACCGTTTTGCCACCATTAAGGGTTGCGATGGTAAAATATTCCTCAGGGAATGATCCATAAATAGAATCTGCCAATGCTTTTGAACAATCTTTTTGAGACTATACCAATTATTTGAAAAGTTGGTTATGAATCTTACCTGATTATCCGGCGTTTTCTGATCTATTGGGAATTGGTTTATCTTGAAGTAGTTGATTTCGTGTTTTTAGCTCTAATGTATCCTTTTTGGATTATTCTACGGCTATATCCGCGCTCCTGGAATCTTCCCCTCAAATCCCTTGATTCTTTTTCAAACTGGGAATCTTCAGAACAGATTCTTTTTAGTCGTAAAAACTGTCCAATAGGTATTCCATCTATGGTTGCTTTGGGGTGCGATGAAGATGCATTTAGGAGTGCATTTGTAGAAGTCAGTTTTCTATATAACGTTGTATTAATAATACCCTCAGGAGATGCTGAAATCAATAAATCAAGAAACTCAATATTCCTTCCAAATTTGTATGTGAGACGAATATTTTGATCATTCTCATTGAGTCTTGTCATAAACAATTTAAGGTCTTCTATCGGTCCTTCCCAAATGAACATAACATCGTCTATAAATCTGACCCAATTTTGGACATGTTCTATACCTGGAATTTCATTTTTCTGAAAAATACTCCATTCCCATGCTCCCATGAAGAGGTTGGCATATGAGGGGGCACAAGCCGCCCCCATAGCCGTACCTTGCAATTGGAGGTAAATTTTACCATTAAAGGAAAAGGTATTATGTGTCAAAACAAATTCTAGTAAGATAATAATCAGTTCTGACATTCCCCTTTATTCCTGAGGGAGATTCCTACATTTTGAATCGAAACGCATTTCACATTTATCTCAATAAACCATCAAGTTCAATGTACTTAATTTGCTCTCAATGGTTTAAACCTCTGGATGAACACTACACTCGAACATCCGTTGTAGTTGATTGCACCCACGTATCTCTTCAGTCTGAGATTGGAGAACATTTTTGGTGTAATTAACACCACCAAAGAGGAGTAAATTTCCATGAATTTGCCAGGCAGTCTTCGCCATGCCCCTCTCCTCTCTCTGCCCAATTTAGTGAAGATGGCTGGGACTGACATAAAAACACTAAAATTCGCTAAATCTTTGCACAACTTCAAATATACTGACATAAGCACTTTGATGAATCGAGTCTGTAGTCTCTCTGGTGAAAATGGTCTAAACTATTTTTTTGTGCATGACAGGACACTGGTCTCTCTTCAGCAAAAATAATACAGCAGATTCATAAGGAGACTTAGGCCTGGATTTACGGTGTTAAGAACGTCTTAATGAGGGGACTGCAGGAATAAGATGCACTAAATTAATGAATTTGGTGCATCTTATCAGTGGCGAGAGCCTTCATGAGCCTCAGCACAAAACTTTCTCCAATCAAAGACTGGAGAAACATTTCTGGGAGAAATAATGTCAGCATTTTTTAAGATCTTGACCGGCCGGCTAGCATAGCTATTCCCCTTCTTGCCCCAACGTCTCTCTACCTCCGTCCATTTTGTCTGAACTGTCTGAAATTGGGGTGCAAATGCCAAAAGTTGTTCAAAAAGTTTTCAACTTTACAAGGTGTTTTCTGGCAGATTTCTGCGTAAACACTTCAATGAATTTGGGTAACTCGATGTTAGAATAGATAACTGCATTCAATAAAATCACAAATTAGGATAGAACTTGTAAAATCGAACCTATACTTATAAATTAAACTCAGATTATGCTACTCATAAAATATATATTACAATTACATCTTTATTCTATTGTTATCCACATTGAGATTCGCTCAGTAAATACTACAATGGTAAATACTATTAAAGATCAGTGCTACGTTGTATTATAGAAGTAATAATGAATTATTAATAAATACAGGAATTAATAATTATTTTTGTGTTGCTGTTATTATGTAATAATCAAATTATTGTTGCCTGTTGCTGTAATTACTCAATAAATGAATACAGGTAAAGCAACTAGAAACAATTATAAGGTATGGGTAAGTACAGGCTTGGACTGGCCCACATGGAGAGCCGGTAAGTCCCTTGGTGGGCTGTGCAGCCCAGCCGACACTAGTGGAATCATGCTTTCCCTAGCACAGCTATGCCCGTTGGATCCACAGTAGCACACTCTCTCTTTCCTCTGCTGTGCTAGGTATTGGAAGTTGTCACTCTGGCCGACTCCCTTTAGTCTACTGTGATCATGTTGGGGTTCCATGACACTGCTATGTTAGTCTTTCTGTGAAGCTCAGCCACAGGCCGGGATTCATAGGAGAACCACAATTTTGCTGTATGCTGCAATGCTGTGATTAAAAAAAAAATGTAAAAAGTTTAAAAAAAAAAACTTGATATAAAATATACAACATTTTAAATTGTCTCCTTTTCCCATTCTAAAATATAGAAATAAAAAAATTACAAATTTGGTATCATTGCGTGCAAAAAAGTCTATTGCAATATAGAATTATTATTGTTATATAAAATTATTTAAGCTATACAATGAAAGCAACCCCCCAAAAAATCTTAACATGAGAATTGTCTATTTTTAGCCCAAAAAAAAAATCTATAGAAAGTGATCAAAATCTAATATGCCAAAATTGTATCAATAAAAATATCAGTTCAGGGCACAAAGAAAAAACAGCTCCATTGCTGGAAAAAAATAGGTTACAAGATCTCAAAAAATGGTGACACATAAAAAAATTGTTTTATTTTTTTTTTCAAATTTCAGATTTTTTAAATTGTTTTCTTACTGTAAACAACATATCAAGAAATGCTGCCAATTTTTTTTTTTTTTACATACAATACAATAAATGTTGTAAAACCAAAACCCAAAGAACAATTGCATTTTTTTCATGCAATTTCACCACTCTTGGATTTTTTGTCCCCATTGTTTAGTACATTATATGGTAAAATGAATGGCAAGATTCAAAACTACAACTCGTCCTACAACAAACGGCTATGTCGGAAGGAAAATAAAAAAAAAAGATTTGTCTCTTGGAACAAGACAAGGAAAAAACAAAAGTGGAAAAAAAAAAAATTCCCCAGTCATTAAAGGGTTAAAGGCTGACTGCTGCAGTCAATCTGGGACTGCAGCCGTGACAAAATTGCCACCACTACAGTCATTGCTTGGCTGTAAAGTCCCTGACTCTCTTTCTTGTCAGCTCTGGGAACTGCAAGGCCAAGCATTCACTGACCCCTGCTTACCTTCAGGACTTTCTGGGAGTTGGACTCTATACCGCACTACAATCTGCAATGCTATGATGGCGCCATGAGAGTTTAGTTACCGGGGTTGTGCCTGCACCGTCATCTGCAGGTGCTTTTACCTATAATGGCTGTTTACACCTTTAGATGTAATATGTTGTTAATTGATTAAAAAAAACGATTAGCACTTTGAAAACATTCTTACTTAACAGCTTTTGTTTTACACCTGCCTAAAACCGTTGCTCAGTACAGTATTTCACTTAAAATCTTAATGAGTTATTATGATTTTCCAAAGGGCACAAAATGTTGGCTGCCCATAATTTTTGGATAAGTTGTCCTGAAAAAAATCTAAAGTGTTAGTCTTTATAGTAATATTTCTTTCATCCACAAGATGGCAGCATCCACTGTATGCATTTACTGCACTCTTGCAAACCTACAAAATTGCTAAACAAACACCTGATACACTGCAACCTGTGCCCTGTCCTGCTCTCCTGTGATGTTACTGCATTAACTGTCTCTAATATTTTATTATCTTACAAAGCACCTTCATATTCTACAGCGCCTTACAGACCTCATCATCGCTGTCCCCATTGAGGATTATAGTCTAAATTCTATATCAGTATGTCTTTGGGAAGAAACCCACACAACACACACAGAACAAGTAAACTCCTTGCACACACAGAACAACTAAATCCTTGGTGGGATTTGACCCCAGCTGTGCAAAGCAACAGTGCTAACCACTGAGCCACCGTGCTGCCCAAACTATACGAACCGCTAAGGCTAGATTCTGCACAACAAATGCACCAAACATGTACAACTATATAGCTATGTAGTAACTTATTTTTTTACATTAATTCCAAAAGAAATAAAAGAGAACAAAATATGAAATCACCAAAGATAAAGGAACAAAAAGTTGTGTGAGTAGGAAATAACCATTGGAATTGCATCACAAGGGGTCTGCAAGGGTTTTTTGTGTTTTTTTTTTTTAGGAAGGCCTCTTTAACTACACAATTCTTCATAGTTAAAAAGACCCCCAGAAAAAGACAGCAATTTAAAAGAGAAGGGAATGCAAGTTGTCCTTCATGTCAGAGGCCTTTTGGGTATTTACACTCTTGATATAAAAAATGTACACAGACTTTGTTGTGGCCCCACAACATAATTTGCATGCCAATTTGTTGCAGATTTCACAATATACATTTTAAAGTATGAAATCCACAGTGAAAAATAGCAGAGAAAATGCCGATTCAATATCTGATTTGGCAAGCAATGCCCCTTTCCATGACGACAAACCCATTGTACTGCTCCCGAGGGCGAGTGGCCCAGGTGGAAGCACCCCCTATACAGGGAGCGTTAGGGGCAGGCCCGAGGGAGATGGAACCGCAACGGCTGGCGCCAAAGGGGCGACTTAGGGCAATAGCACAAGGATCACGAGGAGACCTAGATGAATACAGTGTAGCGATAGGGGCCGGGGAATACCACGAATGGAGGGATATGCGAAGATGGCAGGACCAGGAGAACCGAGAGCCGGCAATGGCCAGTAGCTGTAAGAGAGAGAGATGATAACTACAATGAGAGGAACAGGTGGGCGCAGATGAGACACGGGATGGACAGGCACAGATGTGCCAGAGGGCTGGCAAGTACGGATGAGACACGGAAGTGCCACAGGACTGGCAGGCACAGAAGAGACACTGTTGTGAATGGGTTTGAGATGAGTTCTGAGCAGAGGCTCCCTCTGGTGGTTACAAGCGGTGCTAGTCTGTCCAGTGAAGATTGTGAGGACTGGGAATCAGTTGTTACTGACTGGTCTTATATAAGGGAGTCACCTTCCCATCAGGGTTGCCGGTGATCAATTGTTCTGGTCTGAATCCTTTATTCCAGTTTCCCTTGTAGCCTGCTGTGTCGTGTCTGCATCTCCTGCTAACAGATAAGACATTTTCTTCTTTTGTGTTTGTGCTATATTTTTGCATTTTGTCCTGCACTTCTGTGGGGGCCTTCAGGGTCCCCTCCGGGGGCTTCTGCCCTCTCAGTTTTGTTCAGCCACTGATGTTTGTACTTTTGCTTTTTCCAGTTTTTTCAGTGGCTGCTGTTTTGATTTTGTTACACCAGAGAGCTAATTTAGGTGGTAGAGGTCGTGTGATCTCAGGTGTTTTTGAAATTAGTAGAGTTGGTGCTTTTCAGGGTTTTCTGGGATTGCAGTAAGTACCCTTCCTATCCTTTTCTATTTAGTTAGTTTGGGCCCCAGCGTTTGCTCATACTATTTTCTTTCTGTGTCAGTATTTCATCTTGTCTAACCGCCATTACATGTTTGGGGGCTTTCTATTGTCTTTGGGGTTCTGCTCCGGGGCAGATAGCTTTCCTATATCTATCTTTAGGTGTAGTTAGTTTCTCAGGCTGTGACGAGGCGTCTAGGACCAACGTAGGAACGCTCCACGGCTGCCTCTAGTTGTGGTGGTTAGTCAGGGTACTGCAATCTCATAGATTCCAACTGCTCTGGTGTATTGCCTTTTTTGCCTGCACTCCTCAGCTACCGAGACATAACAGTATCACCGGCCTAAAAATTGAAAATTGTATTGTACTCACAGAAGGGTAAAAATAGTGTCAGAGATATTTTTCTGTTTGTTGCATTTTTTTTTTTTTTCCCTCTGTATCTCTGGGTGCTGGGGAGGATCTTTTCTCTCAATGGAGTTTGCACAGTTGTCTGGCCGTGTGGATCAGCTTGCCACTGAGGTTCGGAGTATTGCTACCTATCTTGCTAGGTTGCCTGTTGTGGAACCTAGGATTCCCATGCCAGATTTGTTTTTAGGGGATCGAGCTAAGTTTCAGAATTTCAAAAATAATTGTAAATTATTTTTTGCCTTAAAATCTAAGTCCTCAGTGAACACAGCGCAGCAGGTTCAAATTATCATCTCTCTCCTGCGCGGCGATCCTCAGGATTGGGCTTTTTCCCTGATGCCTGGGGATCCTGTTTTGAGTGATGTTGATGCATTTTTTCAGGCCTTGGGGTTATTGTACGATGAGCCTAATGTCACTGATCAAGCTGAGAAAGCCTTGTTGGCATTAAATCAGGGGCTTGATGACGCTGAGTTATACTGTCAGAGATTCCGTAGGTGGGCAGTCCTGACCAAATGGAATGACGACGCTTTGGCAGCCCTTTTCCGGAAGGGTCTGTCAGATAATGTAAAGGATGTTATGGTGGGATTCCCTGTCCCCTCTGGTCTCAATGATTCTATGTCATTAGCGATTCAAATTGACAGACGTTTGCGTGAGCGGAGAAGTATGCGTGGAATGGTGTTGCCTTGTGAACCAGCTTCTGAACCCATGCAGTGTGATAGAGTGGTGTCTGGGGCACAGCGTCATGAGTTTCGAAAGCGCAATGGGTTATGTTTCTACTGTGGTGATGCCTCTCATGCTATTTCAGTCTGCCCTAAGCGGGGAAGACGTTTTGCACGCTCAGTTGTCTTGGGTAGTGTTCAGACTAAGTTTTTATTAACTGTCACTCTGATATGCTCTCTGTCCTCATTTTCTGCTCAGGCTTTCGTTGATTCTGGAGCAGCTATTAACCTGATGGATTATGATTTTGCTAAACGTTGTGGATTTCCCTTGATACCCCTACAGAAGTCTATTCCCCTACTGGGGATCGATTCTACCCCTTTGGCTGAGAATAAACCCCAGTTTTCTTCTCAGGTGATAATGAGGGTTGAACCTGATCACCAGGAGTGCTGCAAATTTTTGGTTCTGTATAATCTGCATGACATTATCGTGCTGGGTTTTCCTTGGTTACAGTCTCATAATCCTGTTTTGGATTGGAAATCTGTGTCTGTAACCAGTTGGGGCTGCCAATGTGTTAATACCAACACTCCTATTTTTTCTGCCTCCCCCCAGGCTCAGGATGTTCCTGACTTTTTGATTGATTTTTCTGATGTGTTTAGCGAAAGTAAATCTGCATCCTTGCCTCCCCATAGGAGCTATGACTGCGCTATTGAATTAGTGCCGGGTAGTAAATTCCCTAAAGGTCGCCTTTTTAACTTGTCTGTACCTGAACATGACGCTATGCGGTCTTATATCAAGGAATCATTGGAGAAGGGTCATATCAGACCATCCTCTTCACCCTTAGGTGCCGGTTTTTTCTTTGTGGCCAAAAAGGATGGTTCATTAAGGCCGTGTATTGATTATCGTCTCTTGAACAATATTACTGTGAAATATCAATACCCGTTACCCTTGATTTCTGACCTGTTTTCCAGGGTGAAAAACGCTACTTGGTTTACCAAGCTTGACCTCAGGGGGGCGTATAACCTTATTCGCATTAAGCACGGGGATGAATGGAAGACGGCATTCAATACCCCTGAAGGGCATTTTGAGTACCTGGTGATGCCCTTTGGGCTCACTAATGCTCCTTCCGTCTTCCAGTCCTTCATGAATGACATTTTCAGGGATTTTGTGGACAAATTTCTGATTGTTTATTTGGATGATATCTTGATTTTTTCTAATGACTGGGACTCTCATGTGAAACATGATCGAACTGTATTCCAGATTTTGAGAGAGAATGCTCTGTATGTGAAGGATCAAAGTGTCTTTTTGGCGTACAGAGGATCTCATTTCTGGGATTCATTTTGTCCCCATCTGTTATTGAAGTGGACCCGGTCAAGGTTCAGGCCATCTGTGATTGGGTCCAACCTACTTCATTAAAGGCTCTTCAGAGATTTTTGGGTTTTGCCAATTTTTATCGTAAATTTATTGGTAATTTCTCGGTTATTGTTAAACCATTAACTGATTTGACCAGAAAGGGTTCTGATGTGGTGAATTGGCCTCCTGAGGCAGTCTCTGCATTTCAGGAACTTAAGCAGAGATTCACTTCTGCTCCTGTTCTACGGCAGCCTGATGTTTCTCTGCCATTTCAGGTGGAGGTTGATGCCTCTGAAATTGGGGCAGGTGCCGTTTTGTCCCAAAAAGATCCAGAGACCTCTAAAAGTAACCCTTGTGCCTTTTTCTCTCGAAAATTTTCTCCTACTGAACGTAATTATGACGTGGGTAATCGGGAGTTATTGGCCATGAAGTGGGCTTTTGAAGAGTGGAGACATTGGCTGGAGGGAGCCAAACATCAGGTGGTGGTCCTTACGGACCACAAGAATCTGGTCTATCTGGAATCTGCCAAGCGACTCAATCCTAGACAGGCCAGGTGGGCCTTGTTTTTCACACGTTTTAATTTTGTGGTTTCCTTTCTTCCTGGCACTAAGAATGTTAAGGCGGATGCCCTCTCGAGGAGTTTCCTTGCGGACTCTCCTGAGTTATCTGATCCTTCTGTTATTTTGAAAGAGGGTGTAGTTCTTTCCGCCATCTCGCCCAATTTGAGACTTGCTCTGGAGGGGTGTCAGGAGGATAGGCCCGAGTGCTGCCCTGTTGGAAAATTGTTTGTCCCGGACCAGTGGAAAAAGAGTGTGATGTCTGAGATTCATTGTTCCGCGTTGGCTGGGCATCCCGGAATTTTTGGTACCAGAGACTTGGTTAGTCGGTCCTTTTGGTGGCCTACCTTGTCTCGTGATGTCAGGGAATTTGTGCAGTCCTGCGGGACTTGCTCTCGCTCCAAGCCTTGCTCTCGCTCTAGTGGTTTGTTGATGCCATTGCCTGTGCCCAAGAGACCATGGACCCATATCTCTATGGATTTCATTTCCGACCTTCCTGTTTCTCAGAGAATGACCACCATCTGGGTAATTTGTGATAGGTTTTCCAAGATGATACATCTTGTGCCATTACCTAAGTTGCCTTCCTCCTCTGAATTGGTGCCGTTGTTCCTTCAGCACGTGGTTCGTTTACACGGCATTCCTGAGAACATTGTGTCTGACAGAGGAGTCCAGTTTGTTTCCAGATTTTGGAGGACTTTTTGTTCTAAACTGGGTGTTCAATTGTCTTTCTCCTCGGCATTTCATCCTCAGACCAATGGTCAAACTGAGAGAACAAACCAGACATTGGAGACTTATCTAAGATGCTTTGTGTCTGCTGATCAGGATGACTGGGTCTCTTTTTTGCCTTTGGCTGAGTTTGCTCTTAATAATAGGGCTAGCTCTGCTACTTTGATGTCTCTGTTTTTCTGTAATTCTGGATTTCACCCTCGATTTTCTTCAGGACAGACGGAGGCTTCTGTCTGTCCAGGTGTTGACTCTGTTGTGGAGCGTATGCAACTGATTTGGGACCAGGTAGTGGAGAGCTTGTCCCTCTCTCAAGAGAGGGCCCAGCGGTTTGCTAACCGGCATAGGACTGATGGTCCTCGGTTTAAAGTGGGGGACTTGGTCTGGTTGTCCTCAAAGAATATTCCTATGAGAGTAGCATCTCTTAAATTTAAGCCTAGGTTCATTGGACCTTATAAGATCATGGAGATTATTAATCCTGTTTCTTTTCGTTTGCTTCTTCCAGGGACATTTAAGATCCATAACGTGTTCCACAAGTCCTTGTTGAAGAGGTTTGTTGAGCCAGTGGTTCCTGCTGCTGTGCCTCCTGACCCTGTTTTGGTTGAGGGCAATCTGGAGTATGTGGTTGAGAAAATATTAGATTCTCGTTTTTCTAGACGGAAACTCCAGTATTTGGTTAAATGGAGAGGTTATGGTCAGGAGGACAATTCTTGGGTGTTTGCTTCGGACATCCATGCTAGGAGACTTATTCGTGCGTATCATAGAACTCATCCTGACCGACCTGGTTGCTCAAATGAGGGTTCGGTGACCCCTCCTCAAGGGGGGGGTACTGTTGTGAATGGGTTTGAGATGAGTTCTGAGCAGAGGCTCCCTCTGGTGGTTACAAGCGGTGCTAGTCTGTCCAGTGAAGATTGTGAGGACTGGGAATCAGGTGTTACTGACTGGTCTTATATAAGGGAGTCACCTTCCCATCAGGGTTGCCGGTGATCAATTGTTCTGGTCTGAATCCTTTATTCCAGTTTCCCTTGTAGCCTGCTGTGTCGTGTCTGCATCTCCTGCTAACAGATAAGACATTTTCTTCTTTTGTGTTTGTGCTATATTTTTGCATTTTGTCCTGCACTTCTGTGGGGGCCTTCAGGTCCCCTCCGGGGGCTTCTGCCCTCTCAGTTTTGTTCAGCCACTGATGTTTGTACTTTTGCTTTTTCCAGTTTTTTCAGTGGCTGCTGTTTTGATTTTGTTACACCAGAGAGCTAATTTAGGTGGTAGAGGTCGTGTGATCTCAGGTGTTTTTGAAATTAGTAGAGTTGGTGCTTTTCAGGGTTTTCTGGGATTGCAGTAAGTACCCTTCCTATCCTTTTCTATTTAGTTAGTTTGGGCCCCAGCGTTTGTTCATACTATTTTCTTTCTGTGTCAGTATTTCATCTTGTCTAACCGCCATTACATGTTTGGGGGCAGTTGGTGCTCAGTAGCTTTCCTATATCTATCTTTAGGTGTAGTTAGTTTCTCAGGCTGTGACGAGGCGTCTAGGACCAACGTAGGAACGCTCCACGGCTGCCTCTAGTTGTGGTGGTTAGTCAGGGTACTGCAATCTCATAGATTCCAACTGCTCTGGTGTATTGCCTTTTTTGCCTGCACTCCTCAGCTACCGAGACATAACAAGACACAGGACGAACAGGCACAGCAGTGCCACAGGCTTGACAGGTACGGATGAGACACTGGATTGGCAGGCACAGATGTGCCACAGGGCTGGCAGGTACAGAGGAGACACAGGACGAACAGGCACAGCAGTGCCACAGGGCTGACAGGTACGGATGAGACACTGGATGGGCAGGTACAGATGTGCCACAGGACTGGCAGGTACAGAGGAGACCCAGGAACTGGACAGGCAACGACAGAGGTAAAGGGCCTGAGAATCAGATTGGGCACCAGCAGGATGTTCTAGCGCCAGGTCAAAGACAAACAGGCGTCTTACCTGGGAAGATGCCGCACCAAAATACCCGGTGGGCGCCGCCATGATGGGGTGGCGCTGCTGGGTCACGACCTCCCAGGAGGCCAGGCGGCGAGAAAGTCGCAGCTGCGTATGTATGGACTGTGATGCGCCGTGAGCCTGAGAAGTCAGGCAGAGAGCGGCGACGAGCCCTGTCGGAAGCGCGCCGGGAGGAGGAGCCAGCACCCGAGGTCATGACACAATGGCTCCCTCCTGACACTTCTTGTTAGTAAAGGAGAGGAGGTAGACAGCAGCAATACAGTGTTGAGCAGCAGGAAGAGTGAACAGCTACATGGGAGCAGCTGAGGAGTAAGTATCACGCTGGCACACTTCTGACCTCTATTGGTGTTTTATGTCGGTCAGAAGTGTGGGCATCTACTTTTTTGTCCCTATGAAGCTGCTTTTTTATGATTGGACAGTGCTATAGTGGATTAAAGGAACGCGTCCACAGAATTGAATGATATGAAACGCCCAGTTGAATGATAAGAAAATTAATACATTAGTTGAAGGTAATTTCGGTGCCCCCCTCAATGGAGTGAATAGAAAAAAAAGGAACAAGTACAGTTTCTAAAGTAAAAATTTGTGAAACTACCAAGATCATAGGAAAAAGGGGAATAAATCCAGCGTGAGTTGAAAAAGGTTAAAATTGTTATTTATTGGTAACTTTAAAATGGGAAAACAGTTTCCAGGAAAAATCAAAGCAGATACAGCTCCATGCGGATAGGTGACGCAGATCAACGCGTTTCGACGTGAGTCTTTGTCAAGATCTTGACAGAGATTCACGTCGAAACGCGTTGATCTGCGTCACCTATCTGCATGGAGCTGTATCTGCTTTGATTTTTCCTGGATAATGTTTTTCCATTTTAAAGTTACCAATAAATAGCAATTTTAACCTTTTTCAACTCACGCTGGATCTATTCCCTTTTTCCTGTGCTTTCTGATTGCTCTGCCTGGATCCGTGCTGGGAGTTGGATTGGTATCCACATTCTGGAGTTGGGTAAGCTTGTTTTTTTTTTCTTTGTACATCTTGTACCAAGATCATAATTAAACAAAATAAATATCATATGGTCCCTTAAAAGGCTTTGCTGATAACATAGATGAAAAAAGTTTTCTTTATTAGCAATTGTGACCCCCCACCAACCCCCACTGCTCTCCATAACTTTAACACATCTCTGACTCAAGGCATGGAACAGAAAGATGTTATCAGCACATCCTGTAAAGGCCCCGTCTCACATAGCGAGATCGCTACCAAGATCGCTGCTAAACAGCGATCTCAGCAGCGATCTCGCTATGTCTGACACGTACCAGCGATCAGGCCCCTGCTGTGAATCGCTGGTCGTGTCAGAAATGTCAGGACTTTTTTTGATCGCTGGTCTCCCGCTGGCCAGCACGCATCGCTGCGTGTGACAGGCAGGAGACCAGCGATCAGCTGGTAACCGAGGTAAACATCGGGTTTCCAGGCGCGGGGCTGTGCCAGGAAACCCGACGTGTACCTTGGATACCAGCGCACTGCTGCAGGGAGCTGGTAACCAAGGTACACGTCGGGTTTCCAGGCACCGCGCAGCGCCTGGAAACCCGACGTGTACCTTGGTTACCAGCTCCCTGCATGAGGGGGCTGGTATCCAACGTACACTGCGGGTAACTAGGCGACACCCGCAGTGTCGCTGTCCTGATCGCTGCCTGAGCTGCCTTTTTGGCAGCTCAGCAGCGATCATGTAGCGACGCACCAGCGATCCTGATCGTTGTCGGGATCGCTGGTATGTCGCTATGTGAGACGGGGCCTTAAGCCCTACAAACTGTGGAGCCTTTGGATAAGAGATACTTTTTCAGTACATCCCACAGATGCTTGTCTAAGTTGGGATCTGTGGAATTTGAAAGCCATTTTTGCAGTGTGACCAGACACATTGATCTGCTAAATGACAACTGCCATTATGTAATACCATTAACTTACAGTGGTGTACTTTCTATGAGCCATCCTGGTTCCACCTCTTCAACTTGATGTGAAAGGAAAAGCTCTGATCCTCACATGTACATTGTAGACTTTTGGCAGTGGACAGGATTCGTCTTTGACATTATGACCATTGCACAGCTACACAGCTCCTTATGCAGTAATCTGTGATGCACTATGTGTTGTGACATGTATCTGTCTTAGCTAGAATTAAGTAATTCAGTCATTTGTGCTTCAGTCTCTCTTCTGAAGGAATAAACCAGATGGGCTTGCCTTTGCCCCCCATGTGCATTCTTGAGCCTTGGGAATATAGGACCATGTTGAGGGTTCAATTATTATCCTTCCTGGGGCTACTATTGGTAGGTAATAAACAATATTTACCAAGAACATATTTTGGACCATTGATGGGCTTTCCTGTAGATACTGCTTGGTGAAGAAAAAGTCATGTTTAGATGATATAAAGGTAAAAAAAACTCTTCTATTCTTGAAAATTCATCTCTCGGTGTGTCTAAGCATCAGCGGGGGTGCTAGAAACCTTTGCTAGAAGAACTGTTCACATCTCTTTAGCAGAATTGTCATAGTTGCTCTACATTACGACAACAGTAACTATACCAAGAAATAGCTGACAATGCTGTCCATTCGCTCCGTGTCTCTAGTAGTACTGTAACGTACAAGTATTGATGAGGGCAAAGTTCCAACCATTGGAACAAAATCTGACAACTTGTAGAAGCGCTGTTTTGTTAATCTAATCTAAATTTAGTGTATACTTAGAACACGGCAGCAATACTACATGAATTGCTAGTTTCTGACCCTAATCTTATCGAGGTTAATTTTCTGTTTATCTTAGCTGATTTAGACTTTCTCATATCATTAATGTGATATGAGCATTGAATATGTAAAGGATTCTTGACGCTTCCCTTGTTAGATGTACAGATTTATGACTATATTGGTTTTACTGAGTTTATATTGCTCTATTAAAGATCAGGCAGCATATTTGGCCCATATATGTCCATTTATGTCTCCAAACATGAATACTCTCGTTAGAAGAGATGAGACTCCACATAAGAGCCGGCCGTTGAGCCTCCACACATCAAGCATTTAACCGCCAATCTCTTAAATTTGACATAAATGATTGTGGTGGTAAAATCCTTTGCAAGGGTTCTCAACTTTAGACCGTTAGAAGTGTCCTTTGTCAAAAAGCTCACCACAAAGTATCCTTCTGTTAGGACCCCCCCAGCAATAAACCACAATCTGTGGGGAAAGCTAGCAATAAAGCCCCTTGTATACATTTGAGAAAAATTGGATGGAACAACCAATTTCGATCATAACGAACACTTGTTCATTTTGACATATAGTCTACCAATGAAATATCATTAGTATTCAAAGGCCAATCAGGCATGTATCATCAGCCAAAAAAAATTCACCATATGCCAGTGCAATCTGACATGGTTTCTTATGCAGAAACGAATAACCATTGAACTGACTGACGAGCCTTAAGAGTTCAAATTCTCTTTAGCACCACCAAAACCGAAATGAAAGATTGCACAGTGCCCATTTAATTCAATCAGTTGGCTGTAATGCAGGACAAAACAAGTCCTCTAAAGCTGGCCATACAGCGATGTTCACCATTATTGGCACCCCTTCATTTTTTTCATAGACCGTACAATATCTTCAGAAATAAATGGAAAAAGTTATATATAGGGCAGCACGTTGGCTCAGTGGTTAGAATTCCAGCGCTGGAGTCCTGGGATCAAATCCCACCAAAGACAACATCTGCAAAGAGTTTGTATGTTCTCCCTGTGTCTGCGGGGGTTTCCTCCAGGTTCTCCGGTTTCCTCCTACACTCCAAAGACATACTGATAGGGAATTTAGATTGTGAGCCCCATCGATGATAATATGTGCATACTATAAAGCGCTGCAGAATATGTTGGTGCTATATAAAAATAAAGATTATTATTATTATATCCTCAGGATTTGTTAATTAGTGTTCCAAAGTAATACAATAAAACATTGTTTTTCAACTGTTGCAATTTCACAGAATAAACAGCATGTGCAGCAATAAAAGACATTCCTAATTAGTACTTGGTTGCCCACCCTTTGGCATTGATGACAGCCTCCAAACGTTTCTTGTAGCCATCAATAAGCTTCTAGCACTTCTCATCTGGTATTTTCTCCCACTCTTCCTTTGCAGTGGGTTCAGGCTCTTGAATATTTGCATAGTTCTTTTTCCCAATGGCAGATTTCAGCTCACCCCAAAGATTTTCAATGGGTTTGAGGCCAGGACTCATTGCTGGCCATTTTAAAACAGTCAGTTTTTTTTCTCTTTCAACTCTTCCGATGTACTTTTGGATGTGTGATTTGAGTCATTGTCCTTCGGGAGGACCCATGATCTTCGACTCAAACCAAGTTTTCTTACACTGGTTAGGACATTTTGTTCTAAAATCTCTTGATAATTCTCTGATTTCATGATTCCTGTGGCATGGTCAATGCCTCCAGTACCAGACACAGCAAAGCAACCCCACAGCATTATGGATCCTCCACCATGCTTAACTGTTGGTAGGGTGGGTTCTTTTCCTTATAGGCGTCATTGCGCCGTCTGTAAACAAACTGTTGCTTTGCATTGCCAAAAAGTTCTATTTTTGTTTCATCTGTCCACAGAACATTTTCCGAAAGGATTATGGTTTGCCAAGATACTCTTTGGCAAAGATCAGTCATTCCTTTCTATGTCTTTTCTTCAGCAAACGGTTTCTTCTTTGGCTTTCGTCTGAGAAGCTCTGCTTGGTTTAGTGTGCAGTGTATGGTACTTGTTAAAGTCATGACCCCAGACTGTTCTAGGTTAGCTTTCAGGTGTTTGGATGTTTGCATAGGTAGTTTTTTTTTCCACCATTTGCACCAACCTTCGAAGACATTTCTTGTCAATTTTCCTCTTTCCTTCATGTCCAGGGAGTTTCTTGATCGTCATATGCTTGGCAAACTTCTTAATAACATTGTGCACTGTTGAAACTGGGATACCACGGTCTTTGGAGATAGAGTTATACCCTTTGGAAGTCTTGTGTTTGCTAATAATAGCAGTTCTGATGTCCTCAGATTGCTTCACCTTTGTGACAAAGGAACAGGGCCTACCATGTGACTTTTTAAAACACTGAAGTCACCATTCATTGGCTAATTGATGATCTGTGATTCTCATTTGTGATATACCACAGGCGAGTCAAAATGTTTCCATACTACTTTAATGTAAAAGGGCCAATACCAGTGTCACAGCAAGATTTAGGCTTTTCTATTTTTCCATCCCATTGTTTTTTGTTTTAAATTATCATTTGCTCTTTTGTATTTAACACGAGTGCTCTACACAAAAAAACTGTTTCACATGATTCATTTTTTTAAGGCGATATTACACATTATGTACTTAAACTTTATAGGTGTCAATAACGAAGAGCAGGACTGTCCATGTAAGATGGCTGTGGGCCAAACAATGCTTCGGCCAACTGCTCAGCCGACAGCCATCTCTGCCTACTCTCCTATACACAGGATCACCCACAAATCTCTTTAAGGCACTAAATTATGTTGATATTGTTTTATTATTCTCTTGGTATTTAAATATGAAAGTATGAATGAGACATAAAACCAACCATAGATAAAACAAAGATAAAGTATAATAACTACATTCTGGAAATTTGCAATTGCAACTGTGTTAAACATGGCTCACATAATGTAATCTACATTGTATAAAACACATTTGCAATTGTACAAATGCTATACTTACAGAAGATGAGATAAATGCTATACTTAAGGCACTGCCACACTTAGCGATCGCACCAGCGATCACGACAACGACTTAACCTGGCGAGATCGCTAGTGCGATCGCTTTGTGATCGCTAGTTAGATTCCAAACACAACTCATCAGCGATCTGTATAACGACCTCTGCGGTCGTTGGGAAAACCTAGTCCCACCTGCGACGCTGGTAAAGTCGTTCATAAAGGGTGTCACACTCAGCGATTCAGGCTCACCAGCGGGACACCAACGACCAAATAACGGCTCAGAACGTTCATAAGCGATCAACGACATCTCAGAAGGGGCCACATCGCTGCTACATGTCACACACAGCTAAGTCGCTAACGAGATCGCTACTGCGTCATGAATGATGACGCAATAACGATCTCGTTAGCGATCTCGCTAGCGATCTCGCTTAGTGTGGCATACCCTTTACAGAAGATGAGATAATATTCTATCTACAGTTGTTGTTAGTTATGTTTACCCATTTTAGGAAACCTGTTAGGCTGGAAAACAAAAGTGATTTTAATGATCTACAAAGGAAGATCAGATGTCACACGTTTATGGGTCACGAAGTATTCTAGTAAATCAAAATCTAAGAAAAAATAACACGTATACAGATGAAGTAAAAACTATTAAATTACACTAACTATACTGGAAATTGTCACATGCCTTTTACAAGCTAACTGGTTAGTTGCCATACATAGAAGTATAATTGTGGCTGAATTGGCCAACTTTACCTGTGAGGTACTGTCATTTATTTTAAGGCATATCTGGTGAATAAAGATGCAGATGTGTGACCCGCACCACAATTGTGGGTTACCAGGGCTATGGGGTACTCGGAGCCGAGCCCATGGAAGTCCATGGGATTTGTGTCACTGGCAGCGGTGTACAGCAGGAACGGTTGGCTGTAATCAGGATAGGTCAAGATTTCATCACCTGTAAGGATCTCTTTCATCTTTTGGAATGCTTCAGCCTGTTCCTTACCCCAATTAAAGGGAGGGTTTCTGCTCTTTAGGGATTGTCCTACTAGGAGATCCTGTAGAGGCGCTGCCTTCTTCGTGTAATCTTTCACGAACCTCCTATAGTAACCCGTTAATCCCAGGAACTGTCGCACTTCCTTGAGGTTCTTCGGCTCCGGCCATTTCTGGATGGCGGTGACTTTCTCTGGGTCCGGCGCTACTCCCTCTGAACTGACGATGTGCCCCAAGTATTGTACCTTCTGTTTAAGTAGATGGCATTTTGAGGGTTTCAACTTCATCCCGTACCTGGACAGGGACTCGAATACTTCTGCCAGGTGCTTCAGATGGTCCTCATATGTCTTGGAGTACACGATGACGTCGTCTAGGTATAGCAGCACGGTTTCAAAATTGAGATGTCCCAGGCAGTTCTCCATCACTCTCTGAAATGTTCCCGGGGCACTGCTGAGCCCAAACGGCATTCTGTCGAACTCACAGAGCCCCATTGGGGTGGTGAAAGCCGTTTTCTCACGATCCTCCTCAGCTACAGCCACTTGCCAGTATCCACTAGTCAGATCAAGGGTAGAAAAGTAGTTAGCCGTTTTCAGAGCAGCTAAGGACTCCTCAATTCGTGGTAATGGGTAAGCATCTTTATGTGTTATGCGATTCACTTGCCTGTAATCCACACACATTCTCATACTACCATCTTTCTTTTTAACCAGAACTAGAGGGGCTGCCCAGGGGCTACAACTATCCCTTATCACCCCGGCTTCCTTCATATCATGTAACATTTCCTTAGCTTTCTGATAATGGGCTGGAGGTATAGGCCTGTACCGCTCTTTGATGGGAGGATGACCACCTGTAGGGATATGATGCTGTACTCCCTTAATGGCCCCAAAGTCGAGGGGGTGTTTACTAAACACTTGTGCGTACTCTTGTACCACCCGCAATACCCCTTGTTTCTGGTGGGCGGGAGTGGTGTCTGTCCCGACATGGAGTTGCTGACACCAATCCGCCACCTGAGTTGCCGGGTCATTATCCTCCGCTGGTTGGCGGGAGTCTAAGGACTCAGTCGGGAGAATAGAATTATTATCGACGGCATGTAATTTAGCAACTGTTGCATAACGGGGTAAATTTACTTCATCATCTCCCCAGTTGAGAAGCCGTACCGGTACTCTCCCATTTATCACTTCCACTACCCCTCTCGCTGTCATGAGTGTGGGTCTATGTTCTGAGCAATGGGGTTCTACTACTGCTTGGTAGTTTTGTCCTCTCAAACCTATGGCTGCCCTACACCATATTATCATTTCACTCATTGGGGGTATCACAATAGGATTCGAGTCGGTGACCCGTACATTACCAATTTCGCCGTCTGTAAGCTTCGCTTGCTGCTGACACATCAGGGCCCGGATCTCTCTCTGGATCACTCCCTTCTGCCTTGGTCGGGCGATCTCAGCGAGCTGTTGGAGTAGAAACACAACTTCTCCCAGACAGTTACTGATAATGTTAGTACCCAGAATTATGTTTAAACCGTTCTCTTCATTTACAGTCTTTACTACTAGAAGCCCCTGGTCTTTCAACTCCTCTCTGCCCACTTTCACATCCACACTTTTGGTCCCGAGTACTTCCACAGGGAGACCATTAGAAGCATACACGGTAAAGTCAGGGCTCGGGGGTTGAAGACTATCCATAGACCAGAACTTTGTATATAGGGCATCAGGTATTATGGTCACCTGAGACCCAGTATCTAGCAACGCCGGAACTGCAATCCAATCCAGAATGATGGACAGGTAGGGTCGTCCACCCACGAACCTGCGGTTCCAATCTAAGGGGCCTGACGAGTCTCCACCTGGGTGTTGGCCCTCGGACCCAGGTTCTGCCCGTTTAAAGGACACTGTGTCGACATATGACCTTTCCGGTTGCAGCGGTAACAGATGATCTCCCGGCGAGGAGGGTGCTGGTCAGGGGTTGCTCCTGGGGGTGGCGTTGTTCTCCTCCGGTGGGGCGACGTCCTCCTTCTCCTCCGGTTCATCCATGGGACATCCTCCGGGCAGTCGGCTAATAAGATCTTTCCTTCTTCCTCTTTCCGCAGCTGCAGGGCACTCATCACAGCAGCCAGATTTTTAGTCAACTGGCGCACTTCCGAGCACAGACAGTCCAATTCACTAGGGGGCGTCACCTGCGTTGTGGCTTCTGCCGCTAGCGGAGAAAAGGTGGTAACTGCCGGTTCCAGAGTGACTTCACCCTGGTGATGTTGGGTTGCCACTTCAGGTTTGCCCAGGGGTCGCAGCCCTTTTATTGCCATGTCCTTTAGGGCATCAAAGGTGGCATCTGGATGATCTAAAGACCACCAATTTACAGTTCTGCATTCCGATTGGGACCTCAGTCCTTGCACAAATTGTTCTTTCAGCATCTTATTTTCATCAATGACACTTATGGTATTAACCTGCTTGAGGGCTCTCAGGGCCCCTTGTAGTCGGCAGGCATAGTCCCTTATGCTGTCACTTGGTTGCTGTGAACAGTTGTAGAATGCAATCCGGAGATCTGTTTCGGTGCGATCTTCAAAAATGGCCTGTAACTTTAAGAGGATCGCAGGCACCAACTCCTGGTCCGTGGTAGCCCAAGTCTCCACTTCTCTCTCAGCAGCGCCAGTTAGCTGCCCTATTAATACTGCAGCTTTTTGCCTCTCAGACATAGAGTACATTTCCAGGACACTGCATATCTTCCGTTTGAATCCTGCTAAAGTGCCTGGCTCGCCGCTGTACTGGGGGACCATTTCGCCCCAGGCATATATGGGAGCGTTAGTGGCATGAGCGGGACTACCGGGCCGGGTGCTGGGCCTGCGCCCCCATCCGGCGCTACAATGCCACGCGGCGCGGGGTCGGGGCCTCCGGCTGGGGCCGCACTATCGGCCGGTTGTTGCGACATATTAGTGCCCCCTTGGTTAATCGGGGCCTACCGTTTCCAGAAGCTGCCGCTCCACAAGCACAGCGATGGGGACAGGACCTTCTTCGCAGGCGCTCTGATGTCAGGACGTTCACTTCCTGTCGCAGGACTTGCCGCTGATCAGAGCCGGGGGCGTGTCCGAGACTCTGCGCGCTTTTCAGGTACGCCCACCTTCTTCTCCAGCGCCTCAGGGCGCGAATATGGCGGCAAATATGGCGGTATTTGGCGCCAAAAGCACAGACAGTCTTTTTCACCAAAACACTCCACAGGCACACAGGGCTCGCAATGCTGCAAGTTTCGGATCCTGTTCGTGACGCCAAAGTTTGTGTTGTCCCGCACCACAATTGTGGGTTACCAGGGCTATGGGGTACTCGGAGCCGAGCCTGTAGATTTCTATAGGGAATGTCACTGGTAGCGTGGCTCGGTCCGTGGCCCTGGCGGTCAGGCGTATGATGGGGGGGATTATTTACAGGGGATTAGTAGATAACAGTTCGTGACGCCACCTGTAGTTTTCTAGTCACTAAGACCAGCGCTGCTGTAGATCTCTGAGGGGATGTTGTGGCAGCTAGATGACGGGTCCCCCACAGGTGGGACTGGTCCCTCAAAGTCTATGGTTATAATGATGTAGGGTGCAGATAAATGAATCAGTCTCACACCATCCAGCGTCTTTCCATACCTTTTACTTGTCAGATGTTTAGGCAGGTCCCGGGGAGCTGGTCGGGGTGGAGACTGCACGTCCAGGTAACAGCAGAGCAGGTTAGAGGCCTCCTTAACTTTCAATATGATGAGTCCAACTAGCATGGAACTAAGTTAACTCCGAATACTCCAGCTAACTCCATAGCTGTACTGCCCGGTCAGTATTGTGGTGGAGCCTTCTATGTGGTGAGAACAGAGTCCTTCTATGCTAGGCCTAGCTAAAAGTCCTTGTTCCTCCTGACTCCGATTACGTACCGACACTTCAAGGGCTGCTTTCTGCGACCTAAGGTCCAGTAAGACTCTGGTTGTCCCGTTACTATGAGTGAATCAATAGCAACTCCTCGGTCCCCAGTGACCGGATAATTAGTGTAGGCAATTCACTACCTAAGGCACTGCTCCGTCCTCTCCACTGTGCCCTTTGCCCTGCTTTCCACTCTCAACACAGGCACTGCACACTTCCTAAGGTAGTACAAGTCAATACTTTCTTGCTTCTTCCTTGGAGCTTGCTGACAGATTCTCAGTATACTCCTAGTTCAGGAACACATCAACTGAACTTCACTGTCCTTGGGACAGGCGACTGAAGTTTCTGCTGCAAACTTCCCTTTCTCCAAAGCTGTCTCTGTCTTCAGGTTAAGGAACAGCTCTGACTAGGCTAGGATGAACTGGCTCACCCTTACTAGCCTCCACTTTATGAACTGCTGACAGGAACCAACTGAGTGGCTGTCTTTCACTTCACTTCCTGGAAGACTCCTCACTACTCCCCACTACTCCCCACTACTCCCCTCCTCTGCTGCATGTCACTAGCTTATATACCCTGAGGGTGTGTCTAAAGTGTGAATGGATGATGTGAGCTTTAACTGTTACCTTTCTGTGCAGACTCCAGGATAATGTGTGCCTTACATACCAGGGCTACACACAGACACCATATTTGTATCTCATTTTCCTCATCTGTATGAAGATCATTCTTAATTTTAATAAACTAGTAAAACAACGTAAGGTTGATTTCCAATTGTTATGTTTCTGTTAAGGGCTTCGACTGGTGAGGTGGATTCTCCAACACATTGGCCTCAGTAATCAGCATTGATAGAAAGTGATGGTGCAGTGGTGTGGGTCTTGAAGATCGACACATAATTTAGCAAGGACTAGGACAGCAGAGTATTTAGGAGGACAGCTATAGAAGCAAAGCCTGATAAGAAGCTGAGCCAGGTGTGTGGATATATACGGTAGAAGTAACTATATAAGAGGCTGTTATCTTCCATCAGAGATGCAGTTAATTGCAGAAATACAGAGATGTGTATGCAACCTGATATCTTTCAGAAAGGATGCTGTTAATTACAGGAATGACAGGGGAGTAAATGCAGTCTATTATCTTCCAGGCAGGGCAATTGGTAAATATCAGCAATGTGTGCAAACTGGTACTTGTAGCAATTAAATGGTTAACCACAGGCAACAATGAAGTATAGGCAAATTAGATACTTGCTTGAAGAGATGGATTATCTTTATTGCAGAAGCTACAAGTAAACAGCACCAAGAACAATGTAAGTGTTGGTAAATGTGGGCACAACTAGTAAGCTGGACTGAGCTAGAAAATAATGGTGTGGTAGGGTATAAGTCAGGAGTAGCAGGTAAATAGCTAGAGCTGAGCTGAGTGAAGTAAAAGCAAACAATGCCAATTAATACCCAATCACCTGGCCTCTAACTGAGACAACCTTTAAACCTGGCTCACCCCCTCTGACTCAGCCTCACCAGCTGCACTCTCATACAGTGGATTCCACCTATCTCACACCCCCCGCCCCAGCAACAAACGTGGTGGAGGAGTTGGTTTGCTCCTATCTGATACCTGCTCCTTTACCCCAATTCCACTACCCCCCTCCGCTACTATTCCCTCATTTGAAGTGCACTCCGTCCGCATCTACTCCCCCTCCAACCTCCAGCTGGCTGTCATCTACCGCCCCCAGAACTAGCCATCTCCACCTTTCTCGATCACTTCACCACCTGGCTGCTCCATTTCCTCTCTGCTGACATCCCCACTATCATCATGGGTGACTTCAACATCCCCATTGATGCTTCTACCCCAGCGGCCTCTAAACTTTTATCGCTCACTGCCTCCTTTGGCCTCACTCAATGGTCCTCTGTGGCCACTCACAAAGATGGTCACACGCTCGACCTTATCTTCACCCGCCTCTGTTCTCTTACTAATCTCACTAACTCACCCCTTCCGCTGTCTGACCACAACCTACTGACGTTCTCTTCCCTCTCCTCTTCTAGTGCACAACCCCACTCCACAAACTCACTCACCCTCGCAGAAATCTCAAACACCTCAATTTACCAATGCTCTCTGAGTCACTCCTCCCTCTTAGAGACATATCTTCACTTCATGACACAGATTCTGCTGCCACCTTTTATAACACTACAATAACAGCAGCACTTGATTCAGCCGCCCCCCTCACACATAGCAAAACTTGTACAATCAACAGGCAGCCCTGGCTGACCAGCCTCACCAAAGAACTGAGACGGGCTTCCAGGGTTGCTGAGCGGAGATGGAAAAAATCCCACTCTGCCGAGCACCTAACTGCATACAAGCAGTCCCTCACCAGCTTCAAGTCCACGCTCAACGCTGCAAAACAAACTTCTCATCTCTCATATCCTCCCTGTCTCACAACCCTAAACAGTTCTTCAACACTTTCAATTCTCTACTCTGTCCCCCAGCACCTCCTCCTTCTCCTCTCATTTCTGCTGAAGACTTTGCCTCTTTCTTTAAGCAGAAGATCGATACGATCAGAGAAAGCTTTGGCCCACAGCCCCCATTGCCCCTCTTAGCTGCTCAGCCTTCTTCCTCCAACATCAACTTCTCCACCATGACAGAAGATCAGCTTTCCACCCTCCTATCAAGATCACACCTCACCACCTTGCATGCTTGACCAGCTCCCATCCCACCTCATCCCTAGCCTCGCCACCGTCTTCACCCCTACTCTAACACACCTCTTCAACCTCTCACTTACAAATGGTGTCTTCCCCTCATCCTTCAAACTTGCCTCAATCACACCCATTCTCAAAAAGACCTCCCTTGACCCATCCTCTGTGTCTAGCTATCGCCCGACATCTCTTCTCCCTTATACCTCAAAACTACTGGAACAGCATGTCCATCTTGAACTGTCCTCCCACCTCTCCTCCTGCTCCCTCTTTGACCGCTTACAATCAGGCTTCCAACTGCATCACTCAACTGAAACTGCCCTAACTAAAGTCACCAATGACCTACTAACTGCCAAGAGCAAGCGACACTACTCTGTCCTCCTTCTCCTGGACCTGTCTTCTGCATTCGACACTGTGGACCATTCCCTCCTGCTACAGATTCTCTCATCTCTTGGCATCACAGGCTTGGCCCTATCCTGGATCTCTTCATATCTACAAACCAGACATTCAGTGTCTCCCTCTCACACACTACCTCCTCACCTCGCCCCTGTCTGTCGGTGTTCCTCAAGGCTCAGTTCTAGGACCCCCTACTCTTCTCCATTTACACCCTCGGCCTGGGACAGCTCATAGAATCCCATGGTTTGCAGTATCATCTCTACGCCGACGACATGCAGATCTGTCTATCTGGACCTGACCTCACCTCCTTACTGACCAAAATCCCACAATGTCTGTCTGCTATTTCTGCTTTCTTCTCTGCTCGCTTTCTAAAACTGAACATGGACAAAACAGAATTCATCATCTTTCCCCCATCTCACTCTACCCCCCACCAGACCTGTCCATCAACGTCAATGGCTGCTCACTTTCCCCAGTCCCGCATGCTCGGTGCCTCGGGGTGATCCTCGACTCTGCCCTCTCTTTCAAGCCACATGTCCAAATCCTAGCCTCCTCCTGCCGTTTCCAAACTCAAAAATATTTCACGGATCCGTGCATTCCTCGACCATAAAACTACAAAAACACTAGTGCATGCCCTCATCATCTCCCGCCTCGACTACTGCAACCTCCTACTCTCTGGCCTTCCCTCTAGCACTCTGGCACCACTCCAATCCATCCTGCACTCTGCTGCCCGACTAATACACCTGTCTCCCCGTTATTCCCCAGCCTCTCCTCTCTGCCAAGCCCTTCATTGGCTTCCTATCGTCCAGAGGCTCCAGTTCAAAACCCTAACCATGACCTACAAAGCCATCCACAATCTGTCTCCTCCATACATCTGTGACATGGTCTTCCGGTACATACCCACACGCAACCTTCGATCCTCTCAAGATCTCCTCCTCTACTTCCCTCTTATCTCTTCTTCCCACAACCACATACAAAACTTCTCCCGTGCCTCTCCCGTACTCTGGAACTCTCTACCCCAACACATCAGACTCGCGCCTACCATGGAAACCTTCAAAAAGAACCTGAAGACCCACCTCTTCCGACAAGCCTACAACCTGCAGTGATTACTTATACCAAAACCATGGGTAACATAGAAAAACATAGTTCCAAGGTCAGGAACAGGGCAACTCCCTAGATATTCAAATACCAAGAAATATCAGAGCATCAAGCCCAAAAATTGATGTCAAAAGTTATGAATATAAAAATATTTTTATTGAAACACATCAAATAACACATAACAACAATGAGTATACTGGTGAAAGAGCAAAAATGAGCCTGGTACACATTGAATTGCACACTAGACTGGATATAAAGTCCCACACAAGTATGTAATGAAGACCAATTAAACATATGTGCTTTGATACAAAAATGGGAACCGCATCTCAGCAGGAGAATGCCCCCCGAGGAAGCTAGATATAGCGAAACGTGCGTCGGGGCACGTTCCTGGTGTCACATTGTCCATATATGGGTAAGCCACTTATGCACTTTTGGATATAATATATGGCACATTATAAATGATATAAATTGAGATGCATGCTAAACTTTTTTTGCCATATAGCACGGTAAATTTCTTATGTGACTGTGCAATGTGGGTCTGCACCTCATGACTATATGTTGTGGCTGTTTTACAATGCATGGAGACATACTATTTATGTACATATGCCAACTTGTGGCATTCTCCTGCTGAGATGCAGTTCCCATTTTTGTATCAAAGCACATATGTTTAATTGGTCTTCATTACATACTTGTGTGGGACTTTATATCCAGTCTAGTGTGCAATTCAATGTGTACCAGGCTCATTTTTGCTCTTTGACCAGTACTTTCATCTATGTATACTCATTGTTGTTATGTGTTATTTGATGTGTTTCAATAAAAATATTTTTATATTCATAACTTTTGACATCAATTTTTGGGCTTGATGCTCTGATATTTCTTGGTATTTGAACCTGCAGTGATCATCAGTCCACTGAACCACCGCACGACCAGCTCTACTCTCTCCTAGTGTATCCTCACCCATCCCTGTAGACTGTGAGCCCTTGCAGGCAGGGTCCTTTCTCCTTCTGTACTTGTGTGTGCCTTGTATTGCTCACGTTTACTGTACTTGTCTATATTTGCCCCTTTTCACATGTAAAGCGCCATGGAATAAATGGCACTATAAAAATGTATAATAATAATAATAATGGGCAATTTCCAAAGATAAGGTTGAGATCTTCATCATCAGCACCTTAAAGTCTTTGTGTTTCCTAAGTGCAATAATATGGTTTTATAACTATCTGTGGTTGCTGAGTGTACGTTTTATCATACCTTTATTAAAAGTTAGGTTTTAGAGTATTCCATATTTTGTAAACACTAAACAGTTGAGTAAAAATTTTCATAACTGTGCATCTCTTTGTCCTACTGGAATCCTAAAGACCCCCATACACATAAAACTTATGTTTCCGAACTTTCGATTATGGATGGGTTCTGCTGACACTCTAATGTGTATGGGTCCGGGGCCAACTGATTGTCAGACGTACAGAGGTCACCCCGCCCCATGTCATGTCCCAGTCCTGACCTAGCTCCGCTCACTTTGTCGGAGCTGGGTGAAAATGGCGTAAAACGGCAAAAGCCACAACATTTTTGCATTGCATTGCACAAAAATGTTTTTTTTTAAAGCTTTTTATGCCAGTTTTTTTATGCAAAAGCTTTAATGAATCAGGGCGACAGGCTTTAGTAACTTTGGAGGCCACAAAATTAGACACACAGTTTTTAGGTCTTGAAGTCCTCTTACACAGTAGATTTCTGTTGTCTGAAAACACCAATATCGGTGGACTTGGCTGACAGTCTAATGTGTATAGTGACATCCTGAATCTCTGGTCTGTTAAGCACTCGGCATGTCTGAATTTGAATTCATGTTACTCTAATGTGTATGGGGACCTTAAGAGATCATTAGGTCTATCCCAATGACCTTGATGAGTCTGGAATCCCCCTTTGTTTTTGACTTGCTGTGGCTATTGAGGTCTAGTCTGCCTGGAGATACAATAGCAGAACTTCCAATTTGTTCATTAGGGAGCAGGAGGTCACCTCTGCTCATCCATTAGCTCTGCTCACAGTGTTATTTTGATTTGGACACACTTCTGACGCCTGTACAGCACACCATTCACACATAGGTGAACTGTGTCAAACTGTCTAATTTACCAATAAGGGCCTCCTCCACAAAATTACTCCTGGCACCAGTTGTCACAAACATGCATTCTCAATGGAGGACCCAATGATGATGTTAGTGAGACGACTGCTGAAAAGACACCTCTATAGAAAACAGTAAGTCCTCGTTATGACGTCTGCCATTCAGTTTTGTGTTCTATCCATATTTTTCTTGCATAAAACATGCTCCCATTATAGTCTGCTTAGCTGTTGACATGTCTGTGCATTTTTGTGAACTGAATGGTCAGCAAAAAATCACCGAAGGCATGTCTGTTTTGATCCAAGCCACAAATCAAAGTTACCACTCTATGGGTCTGTGAAAATTATGCACTGAACATGGACGGCATCGGTGCACAATTTGTGTGCTGTCCATGGTTAACATTGTAATGTATAGGAAAAACTTTGTAATTTTTTTTTCATCTGTGAAAATCGCTAATAAAACACTGATAAAACTCAGATCCAAAACAAGGATGAACTGTATTTTTACATATGAGAAAAATCACGAACGTCTGACTGTTAAGAGGCCTAGTGGAATGAAGTATTGAAAACAACACCACAAATGTGGAAAAATGTTAACACCTGATTGACCAATTGTTTAGTTTCTGACATTTATTTAGTTATTATTATTGCCTTAGAATCTGGAATTTGCCTTTGTTGCACACTTGTGTGTACTTACCTGTTTTCTTTTATTGCTCTGTCAGATACACGATTCAGAAAGAAGTTACAGAGGCCAGAAAATCTGTTGCAAAGTATATTTTAACTTCTCTCTACAAGGCCAGTTATTGTTGTACATAAAACCTTTCTCAAGGTTGCAACTAAACTGACAGTAAATCTTAACAGACCTAGACCAGTTCTATGGCACCATTTAATGTTTAACATTCCTTCAAAAACATCCTACACATTACACATTTGTTGTTCCCAATGGCTGCATTAAGTAAATATATAGGAACACCAAATAAATTGCAAAGAATCAAGACTTGGGTAGAATCCACTTTACTCTTCATGAATAAGCACATTCAAGCAATTAATACTCTCTCTTTCATGTGTCTTTTCTTCCCTTCCTTGTCTAGTTGGCCCATTATTTACTACTGCTTCCCCTTTATACTGCACAACTGTTTTTATTAGGTTAGTCTCTTCCATAAAGAGGAAGGCAGCATAGACATACAGTACATATCATAGGGGTAGACCATGCTACAGTAATGGTTCTTTTAAAGAGAGGGAATAAGCCCTGGTTTCTCCCATCATCTGTTTGACAGGACCTTGTGGAGCACCCCAGAAAACTACACTGTCAGCAAGCATGTACTGTTTATGCATCAGCTATCAGATGGCGGTGGAGAGTCTATACTTATCATGAATGAGTCCACTGTATTCATTTTTCATTACTTGCCCTTTTGCATGGGCGTTACAAGTATCCGATCATTGTCCTGTGTTAACAAACTAGTAATCAGATGCCCATACACCTGCACTTTTTGTGGGACTTACAGAGGATCTGTAACTTGCTCAAAAAATAAAGCTAAATATCTTGTAAAAATCCCTAAGATCATCTGGTTCTGCCGCCATTTTTAATTTTTGCGTTGGCTCGCTCCATTGCAGAGATGTTTACATCTGGATTTGTTTTGGAACGTACCATGTGAAATCTCTGCTTATAAACCAAATAAGCGTCTCTTCGCAGTCTTCTCTGGGTGTCATGCACTTTCACCCCTCCATCTCACATGCTGTCAATTACAGTTCTAAGACTGCTAGACCAGCTGAGCTGTAAAGGGTAAAAGTGCATGATCTCCAGAGAAGATTAAAGAAACCTCCAGTTTCTTCACAGTCTTTTCTGCATGCAGAGATTTCACATACTGCGCACCAGAAGAAACAAATGTGAATAGCTTTGTCAAGGAGTGATGCAGCACAAAAAGGAAAAGCACGCCAAAACCAGTGGAGCTCAGAGGTTTTTACTTAGTATTGAACTCAATTTTTGAGAAAGTGACAGGACATTTTGAAGATATAATTATTGCAAACAGAAGAGGTGATGGTGACTATACAGGGAAAACAATTGTATTAACGATCATTTGTGGAGATGAACAAATTCTAAGTTAAAAGTTCGGAGTTCATCCTGGGCAGTTAGGGTCTGGTGCTAAACGCTGAACACGGACTTCTCCCGGAAGTCCTTTGCAACGTTCGGAGTTCTAGGAGGAGAGAGAGAGGGACAAATACTCAAAAGTTTGGGTCCCCATTTAATGGGGTTCAGGTTCAAGTTCTGGTACCCAAAACCGAACTTTGGAATAAAGTTTGGGTAAGGTACCAGGACCCGAACTTCCGCGGGTCCGCTCATCCCTAATCATTTGTTCTCACACGGTTTGCATCTGTCCGTGTAAAAGGGTCTTCAGCCTCCCAAGGTTTTTAGTATTATTTGGACATCACACTTGTCCCTCTAATATACTTCCAGCAAGGATAATTGTGATAGAATGTGTATCAGATACTTGGCAATAATTTTGTAATAAACTGATTGTTTTTCTGTGATCTTCCTTATAAATGGTTCTGTAATTTAAAGTAAATATGGAAAGTGGACAGAACTATTTATGTGATATGCTGCTGCTAATGTGGGGACCTGCTCTTATAGAGACTTAATTTGCGCAGGCTGGATTGGACTGTGTACCTTATCAATGTGGATGAGAGTTTAATCAGGGCTTATCACGGTGCGGTCAATCAAGGTTTATGAGGAATGATAACAATGTCACATCACTTCTTCATGGTTTCATTTTGAGACTGTATCAGAGAAATAAATAGCTGAGCATTATAGAAAATATATTCTAATTCCGTAGCTTTCAAGAAAAAAGTAACTGCAGTGTTACTGATAGTAAACCCCACACCGTTTAATGGCTTCAAGTTTCCACGTATATTTTGTCTGCCTAGACTTACCATTATTGTTTATTTAATAATTCCATAAATGTCTCTTGACTTTGGTTCATATGACAGTAAAACAGATTATGTTTTTTCTGATAATGATAGCAAAGAAAGCAGAGTCAGCATTGAAACCAATGTTGTTTTTCCTCTGTGTTTATATTTGAATCATTTTTTATTATTGGCACTTATCACATAGCAAATAATTTTTAGAGAAAAAGGAAAAAGGGAAAACAGATGGCGCTCACCACGCTGCGAGATAATCGATGTCCAGGATGAAGATACACGTGGAGTGCCGCTTCTTATGGTGAGGCACAGCAATGAAGAGTAGGACGGAAGGAATCTGGCACAATCATCCAACGTTAAAATCCAGTTTATTCACAAGCCATTAAAAACGACGGTCCAAGGAAACCATATAAAACCTATTAAAAACACACAAGACTAAAAGAGATGATAAATAGGCCTACAGATTTCTGTGGGTGCTGTATTAAGGATTTGAGTGATATGGAACGCAAATATGGGCATGCATCAAAATTGCATGATTATATTGAAAAATGTGAAATTCTACCCAGATATGGCTCATTGTAGTTTTATCTAAACTAAATAAAGCCCTTGATAAGTCATCCTGTAATAATAAAACATGTCCTATTGTCTGAAGGCCTCCCCCATGTCTAAACCAACATGCAGTGGAACTGCTGGGACCATGAGAAGGGTACTGAAACTGGGACATTAAGGTTCATTTAAAGGATATTTAAAGGATATTAGTAAGAACAATTTTATAATATTCGACCTTTAAAGGGGTTGGTTCATTCTTGATCTGGGGTAGAACCCCTTCACAAAATAATATAGGATGGTATATGCCTTTAAACAAAATAGCATTTAGGTAGATGGTAGAGTAGTTACACACTTTCAGATGGCCTAAGGGTGCAGTCACACACAAATGTCAGTTCAACAGCATTACTCATAGGGACGCAACAAACTTTATGGTTACACATTCTTTCAAAAGGACACAGCAACACATCTGACTTGAGCAGTGGCACACAATTTTATATATGCCACAGTGAGTTGACATTTGCGACAATTTACTGATACTTGCAATGGTCTGGCAATTTTTTCAGCAGCAACTCCTTTACTCTGGCAGAGTCTTTGTGTCACTTCCTATGTAGTTCAGAAAACATTTGCAAAGCTTGTCACATCCCCTCTCATGGTCACCTCTCTTGGCAACAATATCATGCAGTAGCTTGTTTTGCACTTTGCAGACTCTTCCAGTCTACTCTTCACAGCTAACCACATCATAGTCAGTCACACACAGACACCAATCTCTAAGCCATATCTAGCTTGGCGTTTCTCTTCAGTCCCATCAGCTCAGAACTGTCAGCAACCAGTGGGACCCACAAACACCTATCAATTGTTCAGAGAAGGCCACCAGAAGTGATCTTCATAGTAGAATTTCACCCAAAAAGCCATACCTTCCATTTGGAAAGAACTCCAAGAAACTCACCTATGCATAAAAACATTAGAACTGGTAGCAGAGGTGCTCTGATTGATGAGAATCTTTGAAGGGGCTGAGAGTGGTACAGTAATGAGTATCTGTAGGCAACAGTGAAACTGGTAGAGTGTAAGGTTCTGTGTACATGTTCCTGAAACTCAGTTTGTTCGTCAGCCATTTTACTTTCTGTCTTGCTGCAGCTATCTTGCCCTCAGTCAAAATGGAGTTTCCAGCTTGCATGTTCCCGCCCTGATTCTCTCCTTTTGCTTCTTAAGCAGCCACAGCTGAGCAATCAGTGCTTCAGAATCTAGCCTGCAGTGAACCTGTGACCTGACTCCTAAAGCCTTGGTACCTTGTACTCCAGCTATTCCTACTGAGGAACTCTGAAGCACTTGTGGACTCTGAACCCTGCTCTTTGAAAGACCCACGTTTGCATGGACTTACGGTAACAGAGAAGAAGATCCTGAACCTGTTGTGGAGAGTGATTGCTGAGCTTAGATTACTCTGGCCTGCTGTGTCTCCTGCTTCTGTGTCTGCAAACTGTGTGACTATTTTTGCCAACTTGTATGAAGTAATACAAGACTTTCTATATCAAACCTGTGTCTCATGTATTTTCATCGCACCCAAGCACAAGACGCTATATGAACTGTACTACATACATTACAAGATTCTGAAGCCAAAACGTTAGTGTCTGCTGGGTCTGGAAAGGCTGTGTCTGCTGTAACTGTGGATATCGACGTCCGGTTGTACTTTCTGTGATGACAGTGGTTGTGACTTCTCACAACCATTCCAGGTGAGCAATTCCCTTAAGTGTTTTTTTTCTGCAGTGTTACCACAGGTAAACACTATTGTTTTTTTTTTCTCTCTTTTCTCTTTTTTGTCTGCTGTAACTGTGGATATCAGATGTCCGGGTGAACTTTCTGTGATGATAGTGGTTGTGACTTCTCACAACCATTCCAGGTGAGCAGTTCCCTTAATTTTTTTTCTCTCTGCAGTGTTACCACAGGTAAACACTATTGTTTTTTTTTTTTTTCTCCTCTCCTCTTCTTCCAGTACTCCTGTCTTAAAAGATCTGGAAAATGGAGGCCCGCATAAAGGAACTTTGCGGAGTGACTGATAATATCCTTGCAGATTTGCAGAATATAAAGACCCGTTTTTCAAGCCTACAGGACCTCACTAATCACAATTTGCAAGTGTTTGGACAGACTGCCCAGGATTTGCGAGCCAGGATTGAGGTTCTAGAAGAGCGAGTCCAGGCTCCTGCCGTAGCCCCGAGTTCTGGGATTCCCAAGTTGCCCCCTTTTCGTTTTGGCGGTGAACGTGAGAAATTCAGGGGATTTATTAATCAATGCAATCTTTTTTTTCTGCACATGCTTCACAATTTCCCACTGAACATCTAAGGTGCTTACTATAATTATGTTGCTTACCAACAAGGCTTTGATGTGGGCAAACCCTCTGATTGAGACTGAGGATGATTGTTTGAATCACCTTGATGCTTTTATTTCAGCCATGGGGCAGGTGTTTGATGACCCCAATCGAGGTGCAACAGCTGAAGCAGCCATGTTAGCTTTGCGCCAAGGTAAGCACTCGGTAGCTGAATATGCCTTGGATTTCAGGAGATGGGCCCTTGATACCACCTGGGACAGTTCCGCCAAAAAATCTATTTTTCGAAAGGGGTTATCTCCACTGATTAAGGATGAACTTGCTCGTGCCGACCCTCCCACTGCGTTAGGTGACTTTATTAACTACTGCATCCGTATTGATACTCGTCTGACTGAACGCAGGCAAGAGAGATGGTTCGAAAGCAATCGCACTAACCTTTTCCTACCTTCCTCTCCAGCTAAGGAACCTTTGAGTAGGATTACACGGGAACCTGAACCTGAACCCATGCAGGTAGACTCTTTACAATGACGGGTTAGTGATGCACGCAAGGAACATCGTTTTAAGGAAAATCTATGTTTCTATTGTGGTAAGTCAGGGCACTTCATTATAAACTGCCCCAGCCGTTCTCGTAAGACTACTGCAGCACTCATTCATTGTGAGTGTTGCGAGAGGGGATCTGTCAGGTCCGAGCCTCAGGCTCCAGAGAGATCTGCAGCAACAGATCTTGATTTCTCGGACTTAAACTCCGTTACCTCTGAGGACGTTGACTGTGTAAACGCTGCCATTTTTCAAGTTTCCTCAGCGGTGTCCCAGCTGAGTTGTAAGAAAAACAATTCTCATTGCTTTCTTTCCATCAAACTCTGGGTTGACTCAGCTTGGGTGTCTAGCTCTGCTATGATCGACTCAGGGGCAAGTGGAAATTTTATGGATGTCTCCTTTGCTCTGAAACAGGGGATACGTTCAGTGAAGAAGGCTACTCCAGTACAGATGGAAACTGTGGATGGCTCCCTGCTGACCTCTGGACCAGTGGATCAGGAAACAGAGCCTTTGAGGGTTCTTATGGGTAAAGATCATCAAGAGAAACTGTCCTTTATGCTTATCTCTTCTCCCCACTTTCCCATTATTCTAGGGCTACCATGGCTGCAGGCTCAGAATCCTACCATTAACTGGGAGACCAAGGAATTACACTTTCCAGAGAAACAGATGAGTCCAAAAGTTTCAGCTTGCTCTGTTCCTAAAGGAACCATGTCAGTCCCTGAACTACCAGCTGTATACCAGGACTATGTGGATTTATGTGACAAGAAGAACGCTGACCAGCTTCCTCCTCACCGTCCATATGATTGTCCAATTGAATTATTGCCTGGAGCAGAGATACCTTTTGGTAAGATCTACCCCCTGGCGGGGCCCGAGCTAAAGGCTTTAAAGGATTACATAGACGAAAATCTAGCCAAGGGCTTCATACGCCCCTCTTCATCTCCTGCAGGTGCACCCATCTTCTTTGTAAAGAAGAAAGATGGATCTCTGAGACCATGCGTAGACTATAGGGAACTCAATAAGGTTACTATTAGAAACCGTTATCCATTGCCTTTAATCCCTGAGTTATTGGAGAGAGTGCGACATGCCAAAATTTTCTCTAAACTAGATCTTCGTGGGGCCTATAACTTAGTCCGTATTAGACCTGGGGATGAATGGAAGACTGCATTCAGGTCACGCTATGGACACTTTGAATATCTAGTTATGCCTTTTGGTCTGAGTACCGCCCCAGCCACTTTCCAACACTTGGTGAATGACATCTTCAGGGATCTCCTAGATACATTCGTGGTAATTTATTTGGATGATATTCTAATTTTTTCTAACTCCACAGAGGAACATCATGGACATGTGAGAATGGTCTTGGAACGTCTAAGACAAAATCATCTTTACATCAAACTTGAAAAGTGTGAATTCCATAGGACCGAAATTCAATTTCTGGGGTATGTACTGTCTACACAAGGAATTAGTATGGATGGAAGCAAAACCCAAGCCATCAAGGATTGGCCAAGTCCTAGAAATGTGAAGGAGGTACAGCGCTTCATCGGGTTTGCCAACTTCTATAGACGTTTCATTAGAAATTTCTCTGAGGTAGTGTCACCTATCACCCAACTTACCCGGAAAGAGTCTAGGTTCTCCTGGACTCCCCAAGCCCAGGAAGCATTTTCCCGTCTAAAAGATAAATTTACCACTGCACCTATCCTAGTACATCCCAACCCCGAGCTTGCCTTCATAATAGAGGTGGATGCTTCAGACTGTGCCGTTGGAGCTATACTCTCTCAGAGAACAGGTGAGAAGAATGTCTTGCATCCCTGTGCCTTCTTTTCCCAGCAGTTGTCTTCGGCTGAGAGGAACTACGATGTGGGCAATAGAGAGTTGTTGGCCATTATTGCCGCCTTCAAAGAATGGAGACACCTTCTTCAGGGAGCTGCACAGCAAATAGTCGTCCTGACAGATCATCGTAACCTTGAGTTTATCAGGTCGGCTAAGTGCCTGACTCCTCGCCAGGCTCGCTGGAATCTTTTCTTAAACCAATTTAATTTTATCATTTCTTATAGACCAGGATCGCGCAATGGAAAGGCTGATGCACTCTCTAGGATTTACTCAGCAGAGACACGTCCAATTACTCCTCCTAAGACTATTCTTCCTGACTCTAGATTCCTAGGAGTAATTCATAATCAAGACCTACTTAAGGACATCAAGGAAGCATACCATGCGGATTCCTTTTTGGCACAACCCCCAAGGGACGTAAGTCTTGTCTTTAAGAATGGTGTGTGGATTCAGGGACAACGCCTGTATATTCCTGAAACAGTCAGATTGAGAGTATTGCAACTCATTCACGATTCCAAGATAGCTGGGCATAGAGAAATTCTAAAGACACAGGAATTTCTCTCTCGTTTCTTTTGGTGGCCCACTTGCAGGAAGGATGTTTTAAACTATGTCACTTCATGTGAAGTCTGTGCAAGATGCAAAACACCTTGCTCCTCACCAACTGGTCTGTTACAGCCTCTTCCCACCCCGTCCTGCCCGTGGGGATCCATTTCTATGGACTTCATTGTGGAGTTACCAACCTCTCAAGGGAAGAACACCATTCTAGTGGTGGTTGACCGTCTAACAAAGGCAGCTCATTTTATCCCTTGTGTCGGCTTACCCACTGCAAAACAGACATCAGATTTGATGATTAAAGATGTGTTTCGCTTACATGGAGTACCGGATGAGGTTATTTCGGATCGAGGGGTGCAATTCACTTCTAGGTTTTGGCAAAATTTCTGTGCAGCATTGGACATTAAAGTAAACCTTTCTTCTGCTTTTCATCCCCAGACTAATGGACAGACCGAACGAACCAATCAAACCCTGGAGCAGTATCTCCGCTGCTTTATCTGCCACCTACAGGATGATTGGGTGGATCTACTTCCATTAGCTGAGTTCTCGTATAACAACTCTCAGAGTGCCTCCACTAAGCAGTCTCCTTTTTACTCTAATCTAGGTTATCATCCTAACATTCTACCACGATTTCCCATAGAAACGCCTTTACCAGCAGTGGCTGAAAGAATCACGTCTTTACAGAAGAATGTGGATCTTCTAAAGGAGAATCTGGAATCGGCTCAGGAAAGGTACAAGAAAGCAGCAGATAAATTTCGTAAACCTGCACCAGCTTTCAAGGTAGGAGACTTGGTCTGGCTGTCAACCAGAAATCTTAAGTTAAGGATTCCATCGTCTAAGTTGGGACATAAGTACATTGGACCCTATAAAATCAGTAAAATTATAAGTGCCGTTGCTTGTCGTCTTCAACTGCCCAGAACTATGAGAATTCACCCTGTCTTTCATGTATCCCTACTAAAGGCTGCGACACCCAATACGTTTCCTGGACGTTCTTCTCCTTGCCCTGACCCAGTGCTAGTCGATGGTCAGGAAGAATTTGTGGTGGAAAGGATTTTAGATTCCAGGTTGTATAGAAATCAGTTACAATATCTGATTAAATGGCAGGGCTACCCAGTGGAGGACAACTCATGGGAACCAGTCAATAACGTTAATGCTCCTCGCTTGCTCCGTCAGTTTCATCAGAGGTACCCACACAAGACTGGCCTGAGGTCATCCGGAGGTTGTCCCTAAGGGGGGAGTAATGTAAGGTTCTGTGTACATGTTCCTGAAACTCAGTTTGTTCGTCAGCCATTTTACTTTCTGTCTTGCTGCAGCTATCTTGCCCTCAGTCAAAATGGAGTTTCCAGCTTGCATGTTCCCGCCCTGATTCTCTCCTTTTGCTTCTTAAGCAGCCACAGCTGAGCAATCAGTGCTTCAGAATCTAGCCTGCAGTGAACCTGTGACCTGACTCCTAAAGCCTTGTACCTTGTACTCCAGCTATTCCTACTGAGGAACTCTGAAGCACTTGTGGACTCTGAACCCTGCTCTTTGAAAGACCCACGTTTGCATGGACTTACGGTAACAGAGAAGAAGATCCTGAACCTGTTGTGGAGAGTGATTGCTGAGCTTAGATTACTCTGGCCTGCTGTGTCTCCTGCTTCTGTGTCTGCAAACTGTGTGACTATTTTTGCCAACTTGTATGAAGTAATACAAGACTTTCTATATCAAACCTGTGTCTCATGTATTTTCATCGCACCCAAGCACAAGACGCTATATGAACTGTACTACATACATTACATAGAGATTCCTTGCAAGTTTGAGGTTGGATTTGAGGAAATGTAGTTGGGGATTTGGTTAGGATTAATAGTGTCTTCAATACTAAGAAACACAGGCAGCCATTTAGCAGTTATGCAATACCATCAGGGACACATATGATTAGCTCCAATTTTTTTCTGCGGCAGAACAATGACCTCAAACATACAGCCAATGACATTATTTTCAGAGAAAATAAGAACTAGAAGTTCTGGTGAGTTATCATTTGGCCTCCACAGACCCCTGATCTCAAGATCATCGTGTCCGTGTGGGATTACATGTAGAGACAAAAGAATAGAAGCAAACCTTCATCCACAGAAGATCTGTGGTTAGTTGTATGAGATGTTTGGAACAACGTTCCTGCCGAGTTCTTTTAAAAACTGTTTGCAAGCGTAGCTAGAAGAAATTATGCTGCTTGGAGGCAAAGGGCACGCACACCAAATATTGATTTGATGCACACCAAATATTGATTTAATTTAGATTTCTATTTTGTTCATTAATTTAGTTTATTTTCATCAATTAACAAAATGCTATTAAAATGGAGCACTGAGTGATTCCTCAGCGCTATTGGTGGAAAAATATCTACGCTTTTCCAATAATCAGACTTTTTCCTCAGGATACAGCCACAGAACTTTTTAACACTTTTGTATTTTAAAAATATTATTACTTTGCAGCATTTTCCCACACCTCACTAAAACGGTTGCACAGTACTGTACATAGCTGATAATAGTCAGAATAGCTACACTGTAAGATACTGGAGGAAAACCATAATCACATAACACATAATAAATAAGTTTTTTCATCATATAGAAAGTTATAAGGCACTCATTCACATTAGTGAAAAGTTGACAAAGCAAAAGATAAAATATGTGTATGGTATATTCTAGAACTTTCTTCCCATGAAGGATTCGGCATGTTAAATGTTAATGCCCAATCCGTTTCTTTTCAGGAGAGAGATATTGCCCCTTTGACAACACATGCACACACTGCTGCTGACAGCCATTTTTACTAATTTTCTGCTTGACTGAAGACGACTGATGATCTGATTTATTTGATTTTAGACAATAAATATAATTAATATCATATTCAATTGCCATCAATTAACATTAACTATCGTACAGGGTCATACAACATCATAAAAGTAAAATGTTACAATTTTTTAAATGTAGTCATTTTAATACAAAAATATCCAACTTTTGCAAAATCTGTTCTTTTGTGTTGATACTCTTTTTATCTATGCGGCTGACATCCCATAAAGAACACTTTAGACCTCAGTATTGATTGAGTTAAATTCAGTGCTAATTTAGTAAAATAAACATGTTAACTATTAACTTTATTAGAGGTCACTGGAGTATTTCTCACAAGCAATATGAAAAAGGTTCCACAAATCCTGGACCCTGGAGTATTGATTTTTCCATTCTTTTAACTAAAGATAAATGATCTGCACTCCCTGTTATCCACTGCACAGGTGATTGTCTTTACATGAAGGAAGTTTGTAAATGAAATTTTCTAGTGATCTGAACTCCAATATTATGATGTTATTTACACTAATGCATATATATGAAATGTAATAGAATTAGTTTAGTTATTGAACTTCTAGATTTCTCAAGTGTAAAATAAAAAAGGGTTCAAACCAAAGGAAATATAATAAAATGTAATAAATATACCTCCTACCTACAAAACAAATATAAAACGAGGGCCCATTGCTGTTACTCATTCACCCTTCTCCCTGCCCATCACGTGACAGGACCCTGTTCTTGTCTCCCCTTTCTCTCCTCCTTCTTGTGTATTGTAGGGGACCCTGCAAAAGTTCTTGCCACCCATCAAAAAAGTGGAAACACAAAGCTGTGCTGTACATTGCACCACTACAGATCACATTATAACATTTCATAATAAAATGAATAAAATACATTTATACAAACTTCAAAACACATTTAAAGGCCAACTAAATCATTCTGCATGTTTAGATGTACTGAAACGGTTCTTTATTCACACAAGCTGTCATTGGTCATGAGATTTTTTTTTGCAGAACCATTGCATAATTTTAACTGTTAAGGCCCCAATACACATAGCGAGATCGCTAGCGAGATAGCTGAAACATCACCGATTTTGTGACGTAGCAGCGACCTAGCCAGCGATCTTGATTAGTGTGACACTCAGCGACGATCAGCCCCCCTGCTGGGTGTCGCTGATCATCGCTGAATGTCCTGGACCATTTTTTGATCGCTGGTCTCCCGCTGGCCAGCACGCATTGCTGCGTGTGGCAGGCGGGAGACCAGCGATAATCAAGCTGGAGCCGGTAACCAAAGGTAAACATCAGGTTTCCAGGCGCCGGGATGCGCCTTGAAACCCAATGTGTACGTTAGATACCAGTGCGCTTGTGCAGGGGAGCTGGTAACCAAGGTGCACAGCGGGTTACTAAGCGCCGAGCCTTGGTTACCAGCTCCCTGCACAAGCGCGCTGGTATCTAAGGTACACTTGCGGGTAACTAAGCGATGTGCGTCGCTTGTTACCCGCAGTGTCGCTGTCCTGATTACTGCCTGAGCTGCCTGTTTGGCAGCTCAGCAGCGATCATGTAGCGACACACAAGCGATCCTGACACGTGCATATCGTTGTCGGGATCGCTGGTGTATCGTTATGTGTAACGGGACCCTTAATGGCCTTCCTGCAATGTAGATAGGAGCTAGCCTCCACACTGTGACGTTCTAATTAAAATATAGGTTTGATACCAGACTGCTAAAAAATAATTGTTAAAATTAATTGATTATACTCCATTAATCTGAAACATGAAAATAATGTGTTATAGGGTAATATCAAAATTGGTTATCTGTCCAAAAGTTTACATTGTTTCATCCAACCAGGAACCTGCAAATATTTTGTTCAATTCTTAATACAATTAAAGAAGCACTCCTATCAAATGTTTTATTCTCTTAATATACTGTAATCATCACATTATATAGCACTGTGTAGTTACAATTGCTCAATTTGCTCTTCTATCCAGTGAAGTATTCTGTTCTCATTAGGTTTATGACATCATGTGATTAAAAACTAACTAGCTGAATTCTTCTAAGATCTATGCGGAAACAGGTCAATTTTCCCTGTATGAGTCATGAGTTACTGCAAAAGTCCCTGGCAGGGGAATGAAGGAGCATCTGGGTCAGGAGTTGAAAGGGGGAATGATTTTTGAAGGGAAAAGAGACTTCCAGTTTCTACATAGAGCAGAGAAAAGAGAAGAATTTATTGGGTAAAAAGGCAAAATGAGAAATTGTAATTACACAGTGCTATATAATATTATGATTGCAATATAGTAAGAGAATAAAAACTTTGATAGAAGTGCTTATTTAATAAAGGCCTTCCCCCAATCATTTCTAAGAATGGGGCACTATTATTTCTATTCAGCAACGTGCGTCATTCATTCCTATGGGACTGCCATATAAAGCTAAGTACAACACTCTGGCAGTCCCATAGAGAATGAAAGGAGGGGTGGTTGAGCATGCACACTGTTGCTTCATTCCAATCATGGATAAAAGTGCCCCGTTCTACAAATTAGTGGGGTCTCAAAAGTAGGACTGCTATGTTTAGGTAGCTGAGGACGACAGGAGCAAAATACTGCCAAAGCAGCAAGACACCAGAGAGGCTGGAACCTAATGGGTTGCAGATCCCAAAACTAACCGCACAACTAGAAGTAGCCGTACCTACGTCGATCCTAGACGCCTCGGCACAGCCGGAGAGTTAGCTACACCTGAAGATGGAAAGAGGAAAGCTAACTGCCCCGGAGTAAAGCCTCCAAAGAAATAGGAAGCCCCCAAACTTGTAATGGCGGTTAAACAAGAGGAAAACACGAACACAGACAGAAAATAGAATGAGCAAATGCTGGGGCCCAAATCTGTCTAGAAAGTAAAGTACAGGAGAGGAATTCTGTCTGTAACCCAGAAAAACCCTAATAAAAATACCAGCACTTCTGATTGCAAAAAACCTGAGACCACACGATCTCGACCACCTATATCAGATCTCTGGTGTGACACACAGCTACCCAGCAAATAAAATATCAATAAAACAGAGAACAAGTGCAAATACAAAATGAGAACAGAGGGCAGCACAAGCCCCCAAAGGGGACTCAGCTGAAGTCCAAGGCAAGACTGCAAGAAGCAAGGGAAATCCACCCACAGAAAAAGAAACAGAAAGTCACTTATCTGAATGATAGCAGGAAAGCAAGCTGAAATTCCAACAAAGACCTGGAACAACAATTGATTACTGGCGAGGATCATGGGAGTTCAGCTCACTTATATCAAGCCAGTCATCTCCACCTGACACCCATTCCTTAATTGGTTCAATACCCTCAGCAACCACCAGAGGGAGCCTCAGCTCCAAAGTCGTCTCCAAGATATTCACAACATAGGACCTTCACTGATCCGATAACATCACCTATCCTGTGGATAGATGATAACTTCTACCTAGCAAACTACACCTTTGCCATTTGAGATTGGATTAATAGGTTGACCATTTTGATTAATCCCTTTTTATTGGAAGGGTATATGATAATAAGCTGATCACATGATGTCGCATTGCTGAGATCACAGTAATTAACTAAAACTTGTGAGGTAACCTGTAGCAAGTGTTCAATTTCCCTGTACTACAGCCACAAGGCAAATTAGGCTGGGTGCCCACGATCTGGAAATAGCAGTGCTTTGTATGTAGCGTAAGTTTGCTGTGTCCAAAGCGCTGCCTTCTATTGAACGCAGGTGAATCCGCATGTGATCACTGAACCACGCAGATTTGCCGCATCCAATGCATGCTATTGATGTAATTTCTCTTGCGGAGACACTAGTCTCCGCAAGAGAGATTGACATGCTGTGGTCTGGAAAGATGCGTCACATGTCAGTCTACGCTGGTGATCCGCCGGAATCTGTGCATGCATAGTGGACATGGGATTTCTTGAAGTCCCATCCACTATGCTGTCACAGCTGTCCACTGCGGGTTTGACGCTGCATAAATACGCAGCGTCAAACCCCCAGCAGTTCTTGATCGTGGGCATCTACCCTTAAGGCCCCGTTACACATAGCGAGATCACTAGCGAGATCGCTGAAATGTCACCGATTTTGTGACGTAGCAGTGATCTAGCCAGCGATCTCGCTTAGTGTGACACTCAGCGACGATCAGCCCCCTGTTGGGTGTCGCTAAATGTCATGGACCATTTTTTGATCGCTGGTCTCCTGCTGGTCAGCACGTATCGCTGCGTGTGACAGGTGGGAGACCAGCGATAAGCAAGCTGGAGCTGGTAACCAAGGTAAGCATCAGGTTTCCAGGCGCCAGGCGGCGCCTGGAAACCTGATGTGTACGTTAGATACCAGCGTGCTTGTGCAGGGGAGCTGGTAACCAAGGTACACAGTGGGTTACTAAGCGCCGAGCGGCGCCTGGAAACCCGAAGTGTACCTTGGTTACCAGCTCCCTGCACAAGCGCGCTGGTGTCTAAGGTACACTGCGGCTAACTAAGCGACATGTGTCGCTTGTTACCCGCATAGTCGCTGTCCAGATCGCTGCTGAAAGCTGCCTGTTTGGCAGCTCAGCAGCGATCATGTAGGGACGCACCAGCGATCCTGACAAGTGCATATAGTGGTCGGGATCGCTGGTGAGTCGCTATGTGTAACGGGACCCTTACACAGCTCTTGTTGAAATGAATGGTAAAAATCTGCCAGAAGGATCAGCCAACCTAAGCTGTCTGGATGGTCATAGCCAGCTGAATAAAATGATACATTGACATGTGTGATCTGATGTCTTATTCCAGAGAAACCATGTTTTTCTTTTCTCATGTAAATGAGTTGTTCAGGACTGTGAGCTGGACACTGATCTGCATGAGATTCTGTCTCCAGATATTATTTTAAATCAGAGAGCAAGTTACCAGTGGTAGACTAACACAGAACAGTAGAACTGAACTTTGTTTCCTTACAAACACATTTGCTGCAACTTTGACAGCTCTGCTGTATTGCAAAAAATATTGCAACACTGGCAGCCTGTGCGATGGAAGCTGAAGCACTTAGAGAACACCTGCAGATGTATTTGTTATAATCATGTAAGGGACCATCCGTGGCGAGGTTTGGTTCACGGCCCCAAAACACCCATTTACAGTACCCCTGAGTGTGTGTGTATGAATTGGGGGCTTGCGGTTTATCCCTTCTAAGGCCACAAGCAGTTTGATGGTATGTGGACCTTACATTCATGCAACGAATCAGGGAGCCCAACAACCGTTTTAAAAAGGTTATAACTTCCTTACTTGAACTTTTGAACAAGGTCTTTAAATGTTACATATGCATGCATTTTCTTTTGCAATTCGGCATAAGGCAAAGGCTCATAATTAGGTTTTGTTACAAATGGCATAATGATTTTTTGTTACAATTCGGAGCAACAGAGTCTTTCCTACAGCCTACTGGCTCTGGCCTTCCACTGACTGTATTCTCTTCTATAATGCTGCACCCCGTGCTCCTACCTGGTTGAAATAGTATTTCCTCTACACCTCCAGGACTGGTTTTACATGTTGACCTGGCAATTATACATCGCGGAGACACTGGATCGCAGATATCAAGGTATTGTGGGCACCGTAGCAAATAGAGAAGGTGCTTAGAAGCAACAAGGAGAAGACCACCAGCAGACAGTCCACCCACTGATCCGTTTGTCACCGAACCCCCCTGCACAGCCAGCAAAAGGTATCGGTGCAGCCCAAGCCCAAAGTCTCAGCAGGGCGTCTGCTGACGTCACGCAGAGGACCCAGCATGACCCTGAAGTGATGTGAGAGGTCAGCAACGAAGGAAGGTGCGGGGCTGTGTGAGGCTGCACACAGCTAATAGGCCTCTTTCACACATCAGTTTTTTGCAATCAGGCACAATCCGTCCAATTTCTAAAAAGACGAATCCAGAGTAGATTGCAAAAACTGATGTGCCGGATCCGGTTTTTAGCTGGATCCGTCGTGAACTTTTGAACCCGGAAAATGTATTTTGCGCATGTCTGGCATGGAGGAGAGAGAGAGAGAGGAGAGAGAGAGAGACCTTGGTTTTCGGCTTCCAGGCATGCGTACATGAAAAAAAAGTAGTCTGGTGGCCGGATCAGTGCTATGCCTGATCCGGCACCCATAGACTTCTATTGTATGACCAAACCTGATGAGCCGCTTCAGGCGCTATGCGTTGTTTCCGGCAGAAAATGGATCAGTTTTTTTTTAAAAAAACTGCCGGATCGCGCCTGACGGAGAAAAACTGATGTGTGAAAGAGGCCTAATTGAATCAGGGACGGACCCGGTATTCATGGCAACTGTAACTTCTGATCTGGCGCATGGAGGTGAGCAGGATGGCAGGGCAGAACAAGCTCAGATTATGGCAGCATGTGTCGCTGGGCATAGAAAAGGAAGAATGGTGTCAAACTCATCTAACGGAGAGCGAAGGGACCCCTCAGGCATGGGGGGCTAGGAGGGAGTTAGCAACAGGACTGGTGTCCTATTCTGTGCCTGGATTCCAATGTGTACAAGCACATCATATTTCTCAGGATCACCTTATCTCCCCTGGGGCCACATCTTTTGCAGATAGGAGGCCTGATAGGGACAGTAAACAGGATGGTAGGCGTGCTCGCACTAGGTCGGTTTCTTGCTCTCCATTTTCTTTTTCAGGCAGCGATTTTGTGGTGGTCTCCCCATTATTGTTTTTTCTGAAGTTGCCGGTCAAGTCCCAGAAGATCTACACAAGAGCGCATACCGAGAGCAACCATAGAAGTCTTTCACCATGTACCACCCATTTATCTTCGGTAGATTCATCACTTCCTCGTCAGCTCAGATGGTGATGGCAAAGTAGGAACTGTTGGGATTCTCGTCACCACGATCTTGGGGACAGGCATAATTCTGCGGAGTCCTGTCTGAGCCCGCCTGCCAAGTTACAATCTGTAACGCCTACAATACCACCACAGCCCGGAGCTTCCGTAACGCCTGCTGAGGGTGAGGTGACCTGCAGTGGTACTTTTCCCACGGTAGCCTACTATAATGTGTTTAATGCAAATAATGGTTTTATTAAAGCCTTAAAAGTGTTTTTAGTGAAACTGGAGCAAAAGGACAGCAACTCAAGGTCTCAGGATCCTACAGGGGAGCATTTGGCATCGCCTGGGCAGTCTGAATTTTGTGCAAATTTTGCTTTTAGGGATTCACTGTTTTTTGGTGTTGCTCCACTTGAAACTCACGTGTCTACAGAGATGAGAGACAAAACTATCCTATACAATTTTGTGGATATTTGGTCTCTTGTTCCAGTACATCATTGTTCCAGTGACCTATGATAAGTAAAGGGTTTTTAACATAATTCGAAAAATAAATAAAAGGTAGCAAAAATTTTCGGGAATTGCATCCAGGGTTTTTCCTACCTTGGCCTTTATCATTTGCCAACAATTTCCTGAAAAAGGGGAGGAGCTTTTTGTGAAATTGGCCTGGTTCCCAAAAAAGAACAGGGTAAGTTCCGTCTTATCCAACATTTATCCTTTTTTCCTGGAGACTCAGTCAATGACGGGATAACTAGAAAAGACACTACCGTGTTTTATACATCCTTCGACATAGCAGTCCAATGGGTTCGTCTTCATGGAAAAGGGGCATTGCTTGCCAAATAAGATATTGAATCGACGTTTCATTTGTTACCCGTTAACCCTATGTGTCATCATTTATTAGGTTGCAAGTTAGACAGCTTCTTTTTTGTGGATATGTGTCTACCAATGGGCTGTTCATTCTATTTTTTTGAGGTTTTTGCGTCTTTCTGCGAGTGGATGGTGAGATTTGAGTCAAGGATTCCATAAGTGGTCCATTATTTAGACAACTTCTTATTTGTGGGTCCTAAAAGCGAACACACGTGCACTTATTTGTTGCATGTTTTCAGGTTGTTGATGGGGCACATTGGCATTCCTATCGCCGATAACAAAACAGAAGGCCTGACAACAAAGCTTTGTTTCCAGGGTATCAAGCTCGACATGCTCTCTACAGTCATGGACAAAAGTTTTGAGAATTACACAAATATTAATTTTTACAAAGTCTACTGCTTCACTTTTTCTAATGGCAATTTGCATATACTCCAGAATGTTATAAAGAGTGATCAGCTTAACAGCAATTACTTGCAAAGTCAATATTTGGCTAGAAAATGAACTTTATCCCCCAAAACACATTTCAACATCATTGCAGCCCTGCCTTAAAAGGACCAGCTAACCTCTTTTCAGTGATTGCTCCATTAACACAGGTGTGGGTGTTGATGAGGACATGGCTGGAGATCAATCTGTCATGATTAAGTAAGAATGACACCACTGGACACTTTAAAAGGAGGCTGGTGCTTGGCATCATTGTTTCTCTTCTGTTAACCATGGTTATCTCTAAAGAAACATGTGCAGTCATCATTGCAACGCACAAAAATGGCCTAACAGGAAGAGTATCGCAGCTAGAAAGATTGCACCTCAGTCAACAATCTATCGCATCATCAAGAACTTCAAGGAGAGAGGTTCCATTGTTGCCAAAAAGGCTCCAGGGCGCCCAAGAAAGACCAACAAGCGCCAGGACCGTCTCTTAAAAGTGTTTCAGCTGCGGGATCGGGCTACCAGCAGTGCAGAGCTTGCTCAGGAATGGCAGCAGGCAGGTGTGAGTGCATCTGCACGCGCTGTGAGGCGGAGACTCTTGGAGCAAGGCCTGGTCTCAAGGAGGGCAGCAAAGAAGCCACTTCTCTCCAGAAAAAACATCATGGACAGACTGATATTCTGCAAAAGGTACAGGCAGTGGACTGCTGAGGACTGGGGTAAAGTTATTTTCTCTGATGAATCCCCTTTTCGATTGTTTGGGACATCAGGAAAACGCCTCATTTGGAGAAGACAAGGTGAGCGCTACCACCAGTCTTGTCTCATGCCAACTGTTAAGCATCCTGAAACCATTCATGTGTGGGGTCGCTTCTCAGCCAAGGGAATCGGCTCTCTCACAGTCTTGCCTAAAAACACAGCCATAAATAAAGAATGGTACCAGAATGTCCTCCAAGAGCAACTTTTCCCAACCCTCCAAGAGCAGTTTGGCGATCAACAATGCCTTTTCCAGCATGATGGAGCACCTTGCCATAAAGCAAAGGTGATAACTAAATGGCTCAGGAACAAAACATAGAGATTTTGGGTTCATGGCCTGGAAACTCCCCAGATCTTAATCCCATTGAGAACTTGTGGTCAATCATCAAGAGACGGGTGGACAAACAAAAACCTAAAAATTCTGACAAAATGAAAGCATTGATTGTGCAAGAATGGACTGCTATCAGTCAGAATTTGGTCCAGAAGTTGATTGAGAGCATGCCAGGGAGAATTGCAGAGGTCCTGAAGAAGAAGGGTCAACACTGCAAATATTGACTTGCTGCATTAACTCATTCTAACTGTCAATATAAGCTTTTGTTACTCATATGTTTGCAATTATATTTCTGTCTGTGATAAAAACAACTGTCAAACACACATAAAAACCAGAGGGCAGCAGATCATGTGAAAATATAATATTTGTGTCATTCTCAAAACTTTTGGCCATGACTGTATGGTTTTCCACCTTTTCGATGAAAAATTGCAGAGTCTAGTGTCCCTTCCATTTTGTGGTTGCCAGGAAGGTGCCAGTCATTGTCAGGGATACTGGTTTTCCCATCTTGAATAATACCCATGGGGTGAGTTTTTTTGAGACGCCTGTCATTTGCCACTTCCGGTATTCAGAAACCGAATCATTTTATTAGAATCACAAAAGCTATAAGAGAAGATTTGTTAATATGTAAAAAAATCTTAAGGACATTCAATGGCAGATTAATGTATCAGGAGATTGAAGTGTCCAGCGTCAATTTGCAGCTTCTGACTGACGCTGACGGCAGTTTTGGTTTTGGGGCCGTCTTAGGTTCATTGTGGTGCCAGGTGGCCTGGCCGCCCATGGGGTGGCATGATTCTAGCGTAATCACCATTTATTGATATCCTGATGTCAAAATCCCAAGCTAACATTGAGAACATCTAATCTGGCTTGTTTTGTGCTTAGAATGACACTATTTGATCCAATTCTACTTCAAAATCCTTATAGAATATGTCTGAAAACAATGTGTTAAATGGTCGACGAGACTGTCAGCCATGACAGGGTGCATAAATATCCAGAGAAAGCAGCTGACCCTACCCTTAGAAAAAGTTGGTATCCCAGCGAAACGCGCATAGGGACACATGTCCCGACTATGCCAGGAGTGATGTTAGATAGAATCGCCATGAATTGATATAGAGGTCATAATATCCACATGTATGACCATAAGAGCATGGCGCTAATAGCTGTAGATACCATGACAGCTCGCCTGCACTGACACGCTGATCATTATGCCAGTGTGGTTAGTGTTGTAAGGTGACCGCACCTAGAAACATGCAGCGGCTATATCCACATGCGATTACCGCTCATGTAGAGTGGTTGCAGCTAGTGTGCCTTATTCATAGCAGCATGCATGCTATTAGCAGGTGTATGCTGCTACATGTGCGGTACTGTCAGACACACAATAGTATTCTACAACTGTCGCACATACAATTTGCCAGCTGATATATGTGCGCACACATAAACTAATATACCTCTGTGCGGTATTTATCTGCATCGCACATGTCCAATTGACAACAGTGGAATTATACTTCTGCCATGTTATATATATTGCACCAGCCATATAAGGATCAGATAGGAATTTTTTGATCTGACATATCAATATATATGTATATTATTTTGGCTGGTGGTGTATATCAGTCAGCAAAGACCTCTTTACCTAGGGTCGGACTGGCCTTGCGGGGTACCGGTGAAATGTCCGTAGGCCCCATAGAGAGTAGAAGCAAAAAAAAAGTTTTAGGGGCATGGGCGCTTTAAATGCGCAGGATGCAGGAGTGCACGCCAGTCCCCCTCTCAAATACTCACATCTCGTTTCCAGCAGCTGTCTTCAGCGCCTTCTGACTCTCTGACATTTCTGGGCAGAGGGCGCTATGACGTCACTATAGCACGCCCTCTGTCTTGAGCAGTACAGAGAGAAAAAAATCACTCAGGAGACTGGCCCTGTAGTGGGAATGGGAGAGGTGGTGAACATGTGATTTTTTTAAGTATGCAGTGTTGTACTGGTCCCATTATACTACATGGAGCATTACATGGGTCCCATTTTACTGTATGGAGCAGTTTTGGGGACCCATTGTACTGTATGGAACATTATATGGGTCCTATTATACTGTATGGGGCAATATATGAGTCCCATTTTACTGTATGGAGAAATATATGGGGCCCATTATACAATGTATGGAGCATTATATGGGGTCCATTTTATAATGTATAGAGCAATATATGGGGTCCATTATACTGTGTGGAGCAATGTATGGGGCCATTATATACTGTATGGAGCAACATATGGGGCCCAGTTATGGTGGCGTACAGTAGATGTACAGGAGCCTCCTGAATTGTACAGTCGACGCTCCACTATTTCAGGGATAACGGCTAACAAGTATTTGCAAATAGCCATAAGGTGGGCCCCTAGAATTCATTCCCCTGTGGGCCCCAGACACCCCAATCCGACCCTGTCTTTACCCCATTACAATGGAATATACAGTAGGGATACACTTTATTTATCCCACAAAGTTCGTTTTATGGTGATCATGTAAATATGGATATTAATTTATCTGACCAGCAATTAATAAGGGACGTTGGTCAAGAATCCTATTTAAAATACAACACTCCTCACATCCTGGTATTCAGTCAGGATTTAGTGGATCACAGCTGTGATTACAACCTTTATAACTGTGATCCAATGTCCATCCATATATTGAGGTATGTAGATTTTATTATAATATCACTTTTTTTTATTGTAAAAAAAAGCTAATTTTTCTTCACATTTTTCTTATCTCCTTTCCCTTCCCTGCTAGTCTGCAATCTTTCTGGTGGTGTACACTTATGTGAATGATATACAATGAGATATGACAATCCTATTATTGTAGCCTAATAACCAACCTGACATTTCTCCAGCTTTTTCCTATAATAGTTGCGTTGAAATTTGAGGATTAGAATTGGCTAACAGGCGGATTCGATTTTGGACAGATAACATTTCTGTCGTATATGTGATTCTTTATCCAGCTCTTCTTTGCCGGTTTTAGCAATATTGTGGTATTTGGTATAGCATTGCCTTCAGTTGAACATATCGTTCAGGGCCCATCATGTTACTGGCTTAGATAATGGAATTGTGGATGCTTTGTCTTGTTCACAGATGGATTGTTTCAGAGTGCTACATCCCAGTGCTTCAGGGGTCGGTTTCTGCTGCCCAGATCACTTGTGGGTCCTGGTAGAGCCGAGCTGTTACATATAGTGGAATCCTCAGTGGCACAGTCCATGTAACAGAGCCATGGCCATGGTGTAGCCTGGGATACTTGGTTGAGTCACGCCAGTTGTAAATTTCCCGCTATTGCTCAACAATATTTAGAGATAACATTGTCTGTACTCAATTATTGGAGAAAAAAAGGCATTTCTTTCTCAAGCGTGCAGAAAGGGCTTACGGATATCGCATTTATGCTAAAATTATGGGGTGTTCGTAATGTGGCAATAGATTTTGTTGGGTGGTGATGGTCGAGGGTCAAATAAGTAGTTTCGATCTCCTCCTGTGGTGGTTTTGGCCCTGATGTTTCTCACTTGCTCACTGTCTCATGCGGTGACTTGGCATGGGGTGCAGCCTTTGTCTGAGCTATACAGGTTCACCCAACACAAGGTTGTTGGTGTCAACTTTTTATTAGATATCATGCTTTGTTACTTGTTGAAGGTAAATGGAATCAGTCTAATCTTATTTAGGTTCCTATGACCTGCGTGCCCATATAGACGGTAGGATGTTTGATCCTACTGACACATTCTCTTGAATATGCTGTCTGTGTAACTCATTGATGTATCACATACTTGAGGGCAATAAATAATTATTTGTGTCTGCTCTCTTTTATGGCCAGTGGGATCCTGGATGCAGGACCTAATTGTATAATTGAAAGTTGGGTAATTTAAGTCAGTAAATACCTTTAAATGAAATAGATTTGACCAGTTAGATTTACCTTGGGTACATTGAATTGTTCCATATTAGCTTTTATAAATTGCTTCTACAATTTATAAAATGTAGTATAAGTGACTGCTACCTGAAGTCTACTGATCTGATGGGGATAGACCTAATCTTTTCTCAAAGAGCACCTTTATTATTATGTCCCATTCAACATGGTGACATTGTCATGACAATGACAGCATTCACCCCTAATATTTCAATAGTAAGTTGACATGTGAGCGAGTTAAGTCTCACCTGTTGTGTTAGGGTAGGTTAAAGAGACTGCTAAGCTCTTCTTTCACTCTAGTAATACAGTCACAGGATCCAGCAGCCTCCATTGCCAAGTCCTCACTCTACCAGAGTTAACATTCATGTTGGCCTAACAATAAAGCCAGTGTGCTAGGTGCTGAGAGGCTTAATTTATATCCTTGCGTATAAATAAAATCTGTTTAACCGCTGTCACACCTAATAACTTTCAATAACAAAACCGCAGGTGACAAGTCTTTTGTAATGAATCCCAGTCCAGCACCATGCCAGAGCATCCCTCCGCTTCCTGTGCTAGATTTCTGCTTGTGTTAGCTGGGAGTTTGGCTCCAGTCCAGCAATTGTGTTGCAAGGTCCATTATCTGTCTATAAAACTGCGACACGATTTGCTTCTATGTCAGTAATTTTTATAGAACGTTGAGCACATTCCACCCCCACCACCATCTCTACAAATAGTAGGAGAACTGGCCTTGCCAGAATATAAAGTATATTGGACACACAGGCTTCATGCTTGTGTATACAACTGCAGAAAATCGGCTTCACAAATGATTTCTATACAATTGAAATCATAATGACTATCCACTGCTTACTTATGTTTCATTCACTCACATGGCAGAGTTGACTGATTGTATTCATTAAATATTCATATTCCCAATTCTTCTTGATACTAACAAATACAAAATGATTTTTTAGTGTAAGTCTGAGAGTAGGACACTAGGGGGCAGGGCACGAGTCCACCAAAGGTTTGATTATTTTACACTATGGAGTAGCTATTTGAAAGTGGACAACTAAACCAGGTCACACACATTAGATGGCTGGCGGACGATCGTTGGGCCATCTCAGCCAACTCTACCATACACAGGACCTCTCGTTTGGCTGTGCACTCCTGTGTTCTCTATGAGAAAGCCGCTGGCTGAGATGTCTGACTCCGGCTTATCTTCAGAAGAACAATGCAATGCAATTGTCAGTCGGAATTTGGACATGAACAATAGACATCTCACCCAACCATCAGTCTAATGTATATAAGGTCCTTGAGTGTTTAGTGGCCCTTAAATGTCTCAACCATTACTTCTTTACTATACTTCCACAGTGTAGTTGTGCTTATGTGCATCTTGTAACACTGTGAGTAAATATTAGTAACTATTTCATGCAAAATGTGTACTCTATTAGTATGGAAATACACAAAGTTCATGTGGCCCCATACTATACAGCAGTAGGTAAAAAATGTTTATAGTGCTCTTTATATGGCATCATATTTTAGTTATTCCTCTCTAGAAGCAGTTCTTCCACAGGAGAATTGCTCTGTAATATGGCATATGACAGAGTATGCCACAAACCCATATGGATTTGATATCCATAGGAACTATCCTTTATTTTTATCTATCTATCTAGACAAAAAAAAGGTACAACAGCACTATGTATGAATCTAGGCCATGTGAAAACAAAGAAAAACATTAAAAACATTCAATTAAAATTTTTCTTCCAAAAATTTTTCTCCAAATATTTTTTTTTAACTTACAGTAATAGATGAAACTGAAGGTTCTTATAATAATAATATATAATAATAATCTTTATTTCTATATAGCGCTAACATATTCTGCAGCGCTTTACAGTTTGCACACATTATCATCGCTGTTCCCGATGGGGCTCACAATCTAGATTCCCTATCAGTATGTTTTTGGACTGTGGGAGGCAACCGGAGTACCCGGAGGAAACCCACGCAAACACGAGAAGAACATACAAACTCCTTGCAGATGTTGTCCTTAGTGAGATTTGAACCCAGGACTCCAGCGCTGCAAGGCTGCAGTGCTATCCACTGAGCCACCGTGCTGCCCTTCCTAGTGTATAAATTGGCCAATTCATGTATTCCCATCAACCACGGCAAGGTGACCTCCCTCTGATGGGTCCCTGTTCTACTGTACATGCCTTCTCTCGGGCTATCAACCTACAGTTAAATTAACACAACGTCTTTTTCTTTTTCCGGGTTTAGCCTACATAAACTTGCCCATAAATTGTAGGCCTTTCTCAAGGCTTGAGAAAGGTCTGCACTTGAGACCGAAACGTCGCCACATGGGCTATTAAAAAGCACTTTTTTCTAATTCCATATGGTGTGCTGCCTCTATCTTTTTTGCAGCAAAAGGGTGTAGTTCAGGATGGAAGTTATATTTCTCAAAGCAGGATAAAATTTGGATGGAATTTTTCCTAAAGTTGAGGACCGGCAATGATGTCACGATCATGTGATCAGCCCATGTGATGTGTACCTCGCCTGTGGGTATGGTTATGGGCTATGTAATGGAGATTGTTGTTTAGCATATGGTCTGTGTGCAAGGTGTGAGGAACTAGGCTGGAGTTAGCCTGAACTTCTTCTGTTGGACTACACGTGCTGCAA
>JARQOD010000006.1:326466951-326505371 GCA_033576555.1 Oophaga sylvatica
TCAATTGGATAAATATATCATAGAAAAATCCCCCGTCCCCAAACTGTAAATGAATGAATGTAAGCACAAAGGAGAAGGCTCACATTTTTTTCCCTATTTATGACCTTTAAAATACCATTCATTTAGATAGTAATTCATTAATAGAGAAAATGGTCATGAGTATGGGGATGACATGATTCACAACTAATGTAGATGCCCCCTCGATCTGACTAATAATACTGCTTATAATTAGGAATTTCTCTCCTCTCTCGCTCCTCCAGGAGCGCCAAACACTAAAACGGACGTACAGGAGAAGTCCATGTCTGGAGTTCAGCACCGTCTGGTATGAACCCTGAACTGTAAAGTTTGGGTTCGCTCATCTCTACTTATAATAGTAATATAGGTTATAATAATATATGAGATCACTCACCACTCTCTTCTGGGGTTTGATGAGGGGTCGGCTCAGGCCATTCATCTTGCTGTACAGGCCACAGGCATTACACAGGTAATGGCCAGTACCATCCCTTCTCCATAGCGGGGTTTGCACAGAGCCACAGTTCACACATTCTCGGCTCTCTGGCAGCTCATCCAGCACATCTGCAGAAAGAACAGACGTTATTTAATACACCGCACCAGCCTCTAAAGAGCAGCCATCAATATAAAGGCCAATCTTATGACCAATGTGATTAAAAAAAGTCCTCGACCAAATTCCAGCAGCCATGAGACTACAAAGTGTGTGTATTATAATAAATATATCTATAAAACCAGTCAATGAGAACATGACGGATCTGATGTTGTTAACCTATATAAAATGTTAAAGAGGTTGTCCTCTACTTTTTCATTGATGACCTATCCTTGGGATAGGTCATCAATGTCTGATTGTCCAGGGTCTAACACCCGGCATCCCCGCCGATCAGCTGTTATCAGTGTCGGAGTCGGCCGCCAGCCGGAAGTACTCGCAGAGCTGGCTATCTTCTACTAGTGGCTGAGACAGGGTACTGCACATCTGTCTCCTATTCATATCAATAACAGCTGACCGGCGAGGGTGCCGGGTATCAGACCCCAGACATTGATGACCTACCCTAATAATAGGTCATCAATGAAAAAGTAGTGAAAAACCTCTTTAACTCAAATTATGGGTTCACTCAATTCTCGTTTATGTTTGTTTGACTGTGTCCTATATAGCGCGCTGGGGAAGAGAGCCTGCTCCACACCTAACAATTGTCAGCTATGTTACACATCCAGTATCTGCCTGTAACAGCATTAATCATGCTTGACTTATATAGCGCCATCATATTCTACGGCGCTTTACAGACATCATCATCGCTGTCCCCATTGGGGCTCAAAATCCAAATTCCCTATCAGTATGTCTTTCAAGTGTGGGAGGAAACCTGAGAATCCGGAGGAAACCCAGGCAAACACGGGAGAACATACCGACTCCTTGAAGATGTTGTCCTAGGTGGCATTTGAATCAGGACCCCAGTGCTGCAAAGCAACAGTGCTATCCACTGAGCCACCATGCTGACCTGCAGTTTAACCATTTATCAACTGCCAAAACAATGATAATGTAATAATAGACTGTCCTGGCATGTCTGGAGCTGGGCTTCATAGGAAAACAATATTTTTCTCTACTGCTGGGACATAAAAATAAAAATAAAAACTAACACCATTAAAATCACATCCCTTTTTCCAGTTTAAAAATTAAGAAATAATAAAAGCATATTTTGTATCACTGTAAACGCCTGATCTATCAATGTATAAAATTAGTAAATACTGTATAGAGGAAAAAATGAATTGATTTTTCAGTCACCAGTCACCACATCTCAATAAAAAAATATGTAATATTAAGCGATCAAAACATTGTATGTGCCCAAAAGTGGTATTACTAAAAAAGTTAGCTTGGTTCCATGAAAAAAAAATTGTTTTTTTTACAAATGTCCCTAAACTTTGTCACAACCTTAAATAAACAAAGAAAAAAAGAAAATGATGTAAGTTAGGTATCACACTAATGGCTCTGACCTGGAGAATTATGTAATTTTTTACCAGTCATTGAACACCATAAAGAAAAACTATGTCGGAATTACGTTGTTTTTTTTTCTCTAATTCATCACATCTGAAATCTTTTCTTAAGTTTTTCCTTAAATTATATGGTAAAGCAAATGGTGTCATTTACAACTGCAACTTGTCCCCCAACCAATTGGGAATTTAAAAGCCATAAAAAATAGAAAAGTTATGGCTCTTGAAAAGAGGAAGAGGGAAAAATTGAAAGAGCAAAAATTAAAATAGGCCATAACACGAAAGATTTCAAATTTGTGTAATTCTCAAAGTATTATACATTCTTTAACTATACATTCATATTCCATCTGATAACAATGCTGTATAATGTATAAATTCATAGTATACATATGTATACATGTATGTGTGTATGTATGTAATTGTAGTTTGCTTATTCTACTTATCTATGTAATACATCACTATATTAAAAATGTTTATGTATTTCTGATATAAGGCTAGTATACTAATATTATTTTTTTTCATTATATATATATATATATATATAATGAAAAAATAATATTAGTATACTAGCCTTATATCAGAAATACATAAACATTTTTAATCATGTGTGTGTAAAATCGTATTTAATTATATGTAGTAAATTTACCAGTTGTCATAAATTATAGAATATATTTTAGGTTACATGTGACAAAAATATTTAAGTAACACAAATATTGAGATGATATTCTTTATATGATTATGATACAATATTATATTAGGCAAGATCCGCACAATAAGAGGAGAAAGAAAATATCCATAGAAAGTTATCTGCCCTGTGTAAGAAAACATCAAAAAGCAAATACGTGTAAATAGATACATTTTCGCTAATGGAAAAAACATTAACTAAGTTAACGAGTTTTTTTCTTCCTTTTTATCTTTTTTTATAATATATGACATCTTCTTGATGTAACAGCTGACTTGTGTCATTATAAAACAGACTTTACATCTTCGTTATAGTGACTGCATATTTCAATATATTTAACAATTACATAGCTTCTTGTTTTTCATCATGTGAAAAGGATAAACTCAGGAATTTTTTTAATGTCTATGTCACAGATGTCCAGTTATCTATACAGATCAGCAGAGCCTGGCTATTACATCCAATGTTTGTGCCGCCTTATGTGTTCTCTTTTATGAATGTAGCCATTTATTACATTCTGTAAAAAAGGGAAATACCGGTATATTTTCTGTGCAAGACAATTCTACTTTAAAATGTTGCAATTTCTAACATAGCAGAGACACTTCAAGGACAATGGAGTTATCTGTTAGCACCTGGATGAGTCCTTGCTCTGTTGCACAATGAGGTGCAATGACAAATAACATATAAATACAAGGTTTACACTCTCAGGATCTACAAGAAGTTGACCTTTCGAGCAGCAACAAAGTCATATTCACTGTTCAATGAAACATTAATTTGAAATATGACTTCATTCAATTCTCCACAGTTTTTGTTTAAACTTCATGTATTTTATATTATATAATAAAATGTAATCTAAATGCCTACTTCTAGCTAATATATATATTATATATATGTTATTCTGTCTGTCATCAATGCTATAAATGTTAAATATTCATAGTGTCCCTATGGCTATATGTTTTCGTAGTAGTCATTTTTTTCTCTCTAAATATACAATGTTTAGCAATACATAATATCACATATATTGTATGGATAATATTTATGTATAGCTATAAAAAAAATCAGGGAAAAAAAGGATGATATCCTATAATAATTGAATGATTTTAGTGTATATCTACAGGATAATTGACCAATATTTGTAAACTATTAGTGGATTATTTAAAATACCATCAACTGAACTGAAAAGAATAATTGATTTTTGTGATGTAAACCAATTATCTATAACGCGGCTAGGAAAATATTTTGTTTTAAATAGTCTGCCCCCTTGATCCCGCCTGACTGTAAGAAGAATCCCTGTGGAATTTTATGAGAAACAGACTGTCAGTGAGCAGCACATTAATAAATCTCTGGAAGTGGCACTATAGTCTGGAGCCTGCTCTGTGAGGCTGGGAGGAAGTTGTGCACCCTGCCTTCCTAGCAGATTGGGTGAAATATCAAATATACGGGACATATTGGGGGATTTAAAAGCTTCAGCAGGTGGGGACCTTATCGGAACCTGTTTTATTTTGTAGGTGCGGCATAGAAACGGACTAACATAACAGCTGCTTTACGGATATGCACATACACCAAGGCCAAATCAGAATGACATTATTTGTAAGGGGGAGGCCAGCTCTTAACAAACACTCACATGTCCCTTATCTTTGAAGAGACAAATGTATGTATACAGGCTTGGACTGGCCCATAGGGTAACAGGGCAATCCCCGATGGGCCCCCAACCCCACTTTATGGGCAGTACTTGGCATAATTCACTTGATTCACTCCATACAGAACAAAGCAGCATCCCATCATTCATTAACCAAACTACCCAGTTTATTATTATATAAAGCTATTGGTAAATTTGTGAACAAGGGTAGTGTAATAATTGTACGCAGGTGAAAAGTGGGCCCCCCAAAGTCAATGTTACTGGTGGGCCCTTGGCACCGCAGTCCGACACTGTATGTGTGTATATAATTCAAATTCAAATCAAGAAGCTTTATTGGCAGGACTAAATACACATTAGTTTTGCCAAAGCAAGTGTACAAAAGGGGGATAGGGATAGAGATGTTGAGTAGGGGCAGATCCAGGGTGGGGGCTATGGAAGTCCATGGCATAGGGAGGGTGATGGGGGCGCAGGTCTAGGGTGGGGGCTATAAAAGTCCATGGCATAGCGAGGGGTGATGGGGGCAGATCCGGGGTGGGGGGCTATAGAAGTCCATGGCATATCATAGTTCTCTTTCTCGCAGTCTATGACATTCGCTCACATACCGTGCTGTTATCTCGCTGCTCTCTCTTCTTCCCCCAGCAGGATATATGTTTTCTCTTCCTCCTTCAAGGGAAGAGATGTGAGAGTCTCCTGAAGTGAGTGTCCCTCACTGCTGAGTATTTGGAGCAGTGTAGCAGGAAGTGGGTTTCGTCCTCTATGGCCTCTTGGTCACAGTGTTGGCATAGTCTTTCCTCCCTGGGCTTGTAGCTCTGCCTGTGTCGGCTGGATTCGATGGCCAGACTTGGGCGCTGAGTCTATACCGGCTCAGGATCTGGCGGTCTCTGGGGTCCGGGAGTTTCTCCAGGTATGGGGCCAGTCTGTAGTCTCTCTGTAGACTCCGGTACATGGTCAGTTTCTGGGAGCTGATGATGTCGTTCTTCCAGTCACTGACATACCTCTCCTGGCCTTCGTCTACCATATTCCTGATTTCGACTTTTGTCAGGTTGTTGTGATTGGTGTTCTGGTCAGGTTGGGTTTGGGTGAGTTGTTCCGAGGGTCCTAGTTTTTCTGTTTACCTACGTGTGTCAGGGCTTTATGGTGATGGGAGCTTGGATTGCTCCTATGTAGGTGAGCCCGGAATGACAGTGCCCTCTTTAGAACCGTTAGGTGTAGAGGGAATCTGCCAGCTCGGCCCGGCAGGCACTGTTGGAGGTGCTCCGATGGACTTGGAGAAGGTGCTTGCAGAATTCCAGGTGGAATATTTCTGTTGGGCTGGAATCCCATCTTGACCAGTCTGGGTAGGTGTGAGGACCCCAGACTTCACTGCCATACAGGAGGATTGGGGCGATGACCGAGTCGAAGATTTTTAACCAGACCCTCACTGGTGGCTTCAGATGGTAAAGTTTCCTTCGGATGCCATAGAAGGTTTTACATGCCTTGTCTTTCAGGGTCTCTATGGCTTGTTTGAAGCTTCCTGACCGGTGAATCTCTAGGCCCAGGTAGGTATATTTGTCTGTTCCTGTGAGGGCGCAGTTGTTGAGGACAAATGAAGGGTGCTGGTCTAATTTTCTCTTTCTCCTCTGGAACACCATGATGTTGGTTTTCTTTAGGTTGACCGGTAGTGCCCAGGTGGAGCTGAATTTCTCTAAGATTTTCAGGTTGTCTTGGAGGCCTTTCTCGGTTGGTGACAGAAGCAGCAGGTCATCTGCATACAGCAGGAATTTCACCTGGGTGTCGTGGAGGGTGGGACCTGGTGCTGTGGAAGATTCCAGAGCGGTAGCCAGCTCGTTGATGTAAATGTTGAAGAGCGTTGGACTTAGGCTGCAGCCTTGTCTGACTCCTCGGCTCTGCTGGAAATAAGCCGTTCTTTTACCGTTCACACTCACACTGCAGAGGTTCTCGGTGTAGGAGCTTTTGATAACATCGTAGGTCTTTCCTCCTATTCCGCTCTCCAGCAGTTTCAGGAATAAGCCCGGGTGCCACACCGAATCAAAGGCCTTTTTAAAGTCCACGAAACAGGCGTATATCTTCCCGTTCTTTGTATTGTGGACATGTCTCTGAATGAGGCTGTGCAGGGTATAGATGTGGTCAGTGGTGCGGTGGTTTGGCATGAACCCTGCTTGGCTCTTGCTGAGGACGTTATGTTCGGTGAGGAAACTGAGGATCCTCTTGTTCAGGATGCTGTTGAACAGTTTCCCCAGGTTGCTGCTGACACATATGCCTCTGTAGTTGGCTGGGTCATACCTGTCCCCATTCTTGTGGATGGGTGTGATGAGGCCTTGGTTCCAGGTACGAGGGAAGTAGCCGGCACTTAGCACAATATTGAAGAGTTTAACCATTGCAGCCTGTATTTCTGGTGGGCTGTACTTCAGCATTTCTGGTGGGATATATATATTCAGGGTCGGACTGGCCCACCGGAGAACCGGAGGATTCTCCGGTTGGGCCCTGGCATCTGGGGGGCCCTGGCACCTGCTGGCATACAGGGGCCAGTTGCCTAGGGTCCCCGCTGCTCCAGGGGCCCCCAGCCGGTGGCGTGTCGCTAATAGCGGCACACCACGCAGCTGCCATGGGGGCCCCGTGCCAGCGGAGCAGCAGCGGGTGACAGGAGGCAGGAGCCCCTGTCCCCGCTGCTAAGAGAAATGAATATTCACTGTTTCCCACGCCCACATGGGCGTGGGAAGCAGTGGATATCATTACTTACCTGTCACCCGCTCCAACCGCTGAGCGCCGCTGTGTCCTCACGTCCTCTCTTGCTGCAATGTTCAGGCAGAGGGCGCGATGACGTCATTAGTGAGCGCCGCGCCCTCTGCCTGAACATTCACTGCCGGAGGACCGAAGACAGCGGCGCTCAGCAGTGGACCCGGTGACAGGTAAATATCACAGGTGCCCAGGACACCAGCACCTGGCCCCCAGCGACGAGAGGTGAGTATGTCTTTTTTTTTTGCAGCATCTATGGGGGCACAGTGGAGCATCTATGGGGGCATAATCTATGGGGGCATAATCTGTGGAGCATTTATGGGGGCATAATCTATGGGGGCATAATCTGGGCTTGTGGAGCATTTATGGGGGCATAATCTGGAGCATTTATGGGGGATAATCTATGAGGTCATAATCTGGAGCATTTATGGGGCATAATCTATGGAGCATCTATAGGGGCATAATCTATGGGGGCACAATCTATGGAGCTTCTATGGGGGCATAATCTAAGGAGCATCTATGGGGGCACAATCTATGGAGCTTCTATGGGGGCATAATCTAAGGAGCATCTATGGGGGAATAATCTATGGAGCATCTATGGGGGCATAATCTATGGAGCATCTATGGGGGCATAATCTATGGAGCATCTATGAGGGCACAATCTTTGGATTATCTATGGGGGCATAATACATGGGCAGCATATGGGGCACAATCTATGGAGCATCTTGTGGGGCATAATACATGGGGCAGCATATGGGGCATAATCTCATTTTCCACCCTAGGCTTATACTCGAGTCGATAAGTTTTCCCAGTTTTTTGTGGCAAAATTGGGGGGTCGGCTTATACTCGAGTATATATGGTATCTATCTATTATTTATCTATATATATAGCATTATACCCTATGAGGGGGGGGCAGCATTATCCTCTATGAGGGGGGCAGCATTATCCCTATGAGAGGGGCTGCTTTATAATCTATGAGGGAGGCTACCCCAACTCCTGCTACATAATTAAGACATGTACTACCTTATATTATACCCTGATATTAGTGTGTTTTACTGCACAATTTGTGGTCTTGTATTTATTTCTATGTAGCTACATAGTGGGCCCCAAGAATGATTTTCTCTGGTGGGCCCAAGGTGTTCCAGTCCGACGCTGTAATTATTTTTATTTTTTTTTCTCTAACAACTTTAACACTAGAACTACTGAGGTAGTCATTTTGTCTACTTCGCACATAGTGAAAAGTAGTCAAAATGACTACCTCAGTAGTTCTAGTGTTAATCTCAAATTTAACTAAACAAGGAAGATAACAAATAATGTTTGAACCTATAAATCCATATAGATACATCCTAAATATGCAAATATTGCTACCCCTGAAGCAGAGCTCTCTGAACTTTACATCCCTCATATGCCCCCTAAAATCCCATATCCCTATCACCCTCCTAGTTCCTGATATATTTATTATTTCCATAACTGTTATTACCTGGTGCCTTTTTATAATTCTATGTTAACATTACACTACTAATCCAAAAACAAGGATGAAAAATAAAGGTATATTATATTATTATATACTACTATGTAATATGTATACATTATAATATACGTTTATTTTTCCTCTTTGTGTGTATATATATATATATATATATATATATATATATATACTTTATTATTATTATTTATTTATTTTATACATATCTCCTTATGTGGACTTGTGGATAATTCAGTTTGATTTCTCTTCTTTTATTCACTTTTTTGGTTTTATATACTAAAGGACTTTGTTAGGCCTTGTTAGGACTTATCCAGCAATTTTTCCTGTAACATAGGGCAGCACGGTGGCTCAGTGGTTAGCACTGCAGCGCTGGGGTCCTGGGTTCAAATCCTATCAAGGACCACATCTGTAAGGAGTTTGTATGTTCTCCCTGTGTTTGCGTGGGTTTCCTCCGGGTTCTCCGCTTCCCTCCCACATTCTAAAGACATACTGATAGGGAACTTAGATTGTGAGCCCCAATGGGGACAGTGACAATAATGTTTGTGGAATTAATGGTGCTATATAAATTAGTAAAATAAATAAATAAAAATGCAATAGAAATATCGGATTGGGGACGGGGGAGGGAACTGGTCCCAGTTTCAATGGGATAGTTTCCATTAATCTGGTATATCAGCTATTGCACCTAATTCTTCAAGAAACTGTTGCATTTGTGATCCAGTTTTGCAGTAGAAATATTTTCACATTGGCTGGGATCCTTTGAGACACATGAAAACTAATCATAATTATTATTATTATTATTATTATTATTATTATTATTTTACTCACTTATATAGCACCATTAATTCCACAGCGCTTTACAACCATTATTGCCACTGTCCTCATTGGGGCTCACAATCTATAATGTCACAGAAAAACAAAAACCTGCCTTTCAGCTGTTTTAAAATTTGCTTAAAACTGCAGAAAAATAAGTCCCAGCTTTAATATCAATTCCATCACCCTTGTACATAATGTCTCATTGAGATATAACCAACAATGTGCACAATTGTTATATTTATTCTGGTTGCCATGGTTATGCCCATACACTATGTATACATATAAGGGTAAGTTCACACATGGCAGGTGTACGGCAGAAATGTCTCCAGCTGTCCCATATATTTGCATGAAACATTGCAGCTCATATATAGGCATTTATTTGCAGGTTGGAGAAACAAACTCCATTTTTTTGTGGAAACTCATGAAACAATTCCGCTTTGTGTGAATTTTCCTTTCTATGAGTTTTTGTTAGTGATCTGCAGATAATCTAGTCCTCATTCAGACATCAGTGATTTTTCTGGTTCTCAAATACAGGTCCAATTTTCATCAGTGTTTCATTTTTTTTTTCCATAAGCTTTTGATTAGTGGTGAGTTTCTCAAATGAAAAAATAATAATAATTGCTCTACACGTTGCGTTTTTGCAGCGTTTTTTTTCTGCAAATTTTCAGCTACGTTTCATTGTACCAGCACAGTGTATGAGATTCCATAAATTGATTTTTTTTTTTGCCACCGTTTTGTCAAAGAGCAGTGTTTTGTAAAATGCAGCAGGTCCCCTCTTTCAGCGTTTTTTACCCATTGGAAACAATGTTCAATGCAAAAAAAAAACACTGCAAAAATACTGAAGAAAACACAGTTATCAGGTTTTGCTGCGTTTTTGGTGCCAAAACCTGATGAAATTGAATCCCATTATTTTTTTATGCCTTAAACTTTATCAGCATGCACAAGAGACAAATGTATCCTGACAAAAACACAGCAATAAAAACGCAGCAAAATCTGAGCAAAATACACAGTTTAAACTTTGCATTGAAAAAAATGCAGCTAAAATGCAAAGTGTGAACATAGCCTAAAATTACAAAACTTTTCCTATCTACTACAGTGTTAAAGACGCACACTGATTGCACATAGATTGCACCCATGTGCTGCAGTGTTTTTTCACAGACCCATAAACTTGTATGACTTCAGTCACACTATCAGTATTTGGTCAGTATTTTACATCAGTGTTTTATAAGACAAAATCAGGAGTGGAACAATCAGAGGAAAAGTATAATAGAAACACGTCACCACTTCTGTATTTATCACCCACTCCTGGTTTGGGCTTACAAATACTGAATGTGTGAATGCAGCCACTATATGGATCAAAATAAGACATGTCTCTGTTTTTTGCGTACCACTGTCAAACACTAACATGGACAGCCACAAAACCATAATGGGTATGTATTTGATACATTATAAACATGGATAGAACTTGTATGTCATTCATGGATGTCGATTGAGCCCTAAATGTCATAAAATATATGTATCAAACAAAATTAGAGAAGTAAAAAAAATATAATATATATTTATATAAAAATCCCTTAAATGTCAATTGTGAACTGAAAAGATTTTTATAAACTACAGATCTAAGCATTTTTCTTTGGAATATATTTTAAATGTATTTTATATGGCCCTTTTTGAATTGTACCCTATTTTCAGGTGTAATTAAAGTTTTATTATGAGCTGTATAAAATAGCAACAGAAAAAAAACAGATCTTTAGGATGGTGCACAAAAAAAAAAAAAAAAAAGGGAAAAAAAATAGAGATTTTCAAAACTCCAGATCTTGCTGCTACACAAAATGTTTTATACTCTGTATGTGACAGCTGCTGAAAGCTATAAATATTAGCTATTTTCACTACCAGTCAGTGGCACAGTAATGGTTATATGTGGGCAGATAATCTTCCATTAAGTAAATCAGTGAAGAGATTATTTTATTTTATAGTCTTGAAGCCAACATGGGGTAGTTTCTCAAGTATAATTTATAGAAAAACAAAAAAAAAAAAGTTTCTTTGTTTTTTCCCTTTTTTCAACTACAGTGTCCTGATGTTTGCATTAGACCAATAATTAAATATAAATGGCACTACAATGTATTTTTTTGTTAAGCTGATTTTCTTCACTTTTGTGAAAAAGGGTTTGTAGAAATGTTTGAATGTAAAAAAAAAAAATCACAAAAAAGCTGATCAATTACTAAGTTCATGACATTTATACAAGCAAAAAAAAAATGCAGCAGACACTGTGAATCTGCAAATTTGTCCAAAACTGCTATAACAAGTCCCTTTTCTGTATTATAACTGTTGTCATTTTAGAACCAACTGTATATAATTCGTTGAATTTGATATTAAAAGCATGTTTAGAAAATGATACTTGCTGTTGGGCACATAAGCAACAAACATACCCGCAAATTGGTTTTCAGGTTCTAACCAGCACAATACATAGAGGCTGTGATGGGTGAACACTGAGCAGGTATGGCTGGATATACAGGACACATGTTGCAGTGTTTTTCACGGCTTTTCATTGACATTTTCAAAGGTTTCACCCAGATTTCTCCTTACACCGCATTTAAAATTTGCGGTTTTCTTTTAGGATTTGTTGTTTTGTTTTTTTTTCAAAGGCAGAATGCCCTGGTATGGCATATTCCAGTCTTCTCTTCAGGACTTGAAAAACGTCAGAAAAAAGCACATAAAATTCCTGCCAATGAGGCTATCAATTATCCTTGGGTACATTAGCTTATTCCTAAACATAAAGGAGCAGCATCATTCTATTGACAGACGTGAAAAAATAAGGCTGACCACCAAATTGCTTGAAGCACATACATAACCATATAGACATATACAAAAGACAGCAGCCCCCATCAGCCTTCCCCTAAATGCACACACAGGGCTCAGATGCTCTATTTTATAGGGTAAGGACACGTCTGCAATCCAACATACCCGATCATTGTTTAATCATGAATCTAATGTATATGGGTGGTTTAAATTAAAAAAAACATCCCATCAATAACCCTTCGAACAGACAATAAAGGGGGTGAATGTACAATAGTGACAATTGTACAATACATTTTTTTCCAGCATATTCCCTACAATTAAGCAGAATATTTTGCACTATTCTTCTTTTTATTTTATGTACTTGAATACTGGTTTCGTATTCACACAGTAGATGAATGACTTCTGGGGCCTGGATGATGGGGAACTGATGCCAGCTGTCCAATTCTCTCCTCTTCCTTGGAGATAAGCGGTGCCTGGTGCCGGCAGCTGATTATCTGCTCTGAGCTAATAATATAGCACTTGGGTTCAGTTTAGTTGGGCTTTTTAGTGGGCAAGATCGGCGATAAAACGTCTTTGCTCCTTGTTTAATTCACTGCATCGTCTTCAGATCGCAAAGTACATTGTGCTATATCCAATGTGGCCTATTCTTCCAGAAATATTACTAATAAGAATATCACTTCTACTTCTAATAATTAGGCTCAGTTTCTACACAGGTTCCACCAGGATATTTTTTGTGCATCTATTGATGTAAAAACAGCATCAGTTGTCATTGGGTTATTTCACTAGGAACATTTTTCTTTTCAAAAAAATTGGAGACCCGGATTGAAAAAAAAAGCCCTCAAGATGTTCTGGATCCAACTCCTTGAAGGGTTACTATTGATGCGTTGAATGAATGTAAATGATCCTATAGTTTCCCTGGCACACCAGAGGGGGAAAAGAGCCTGATGGCTGCAGAGATGTAAAGAGGACTAATAATAAATATTATGATTATTATTCATCATTAATATTTCTCCATATACAGTACTATAGTTGTGCGTTTGCTGTTGCACATTACTATGTTACAGTGATAACGTGGCTTTTACACTGTGACAGCAGGATCCATGAGTGCACTCAGCCATGTGACACATGGCACATTGGAGAAGTCTTCATCCCTTCTGTTATTTCATAGGATCTTCTACTAAAGTGGTCTAATCAATCTGATAAGACAGCTTGACATGATAACAGAAAAGATGAAGAATGCTCTGTCACTGAAGGTTTACATTGCTTCTGGCCCCAGTTTACAATCTGGGGGGAAATATTCAGCTTCTACCTACCATATATTTAGATTATTATTTAAGTAAGCATTAGGCAGTATATGGACATAACCTAATTATGTGGCACTTTCAGGGCTCAGCTCAACAACACGTGTATATATCTGTTCACTGATTGATGCAATTGTAACAGGGGCATTTAAAATGGAAAAAGTGTAGCTCCAGCTGGTAATACACATGTGCAGGTACTGTCATTTGTTTGTCACTGCCAAAGATCCACTTTAGGACATGTCTGGCACCTTTTGATTGAAATCAGATAGAATCTACAATCCATACAATTCATCATGTTTAACATTTCTCTTTTGTACAGTAATCAGTTACAACACAGGGTAATTTCCTTTTACCATTGTGCAGTAAAATTTGCCTAACCAGCTAGGCTATGTGTTCATTATGCAATATAGCCTAGGTGTAACCATTAACATAAAAAAAAAGAGTCCATTTTTATTCTCCAAGGAGACTATTGCTACATTATACATCCATATGTCGCTTAATGTTAAGCTCTGAACATACAGAGCACAGCATTCTAGCCTACTTGCTATATCATAGGGATTGGCCTTACCTCCAGGATGCCCCCTCATAGGGATTGGTGTCGGTCTGCCTTGAAGACTGTGGAGCATGGAGTTATCAAATGGTCCAGTGGACCAGGCTGAAGTCAGAGGTGGTGTCATGTATGATGTGTAGGGATTAGGGTATGATCCATTGAGCGATCTAGCAAGAGGTGTGTATTGATCTCTGCCATTCACGTTGATGGTGGCATTGTTGTAGCCACTGTCCCTGTTGCTTCCATTGGCCATAGGAGGACTGGGAGAGTAGTGGTATCTGCTGGACGTGTGTGGACTGTTGCTGCTGTATGAGGAGTTCTCAGAGGTTGGTTGGGACCACACCGAGTGACTGTTCACAGAGTGAGAGGCTTGAGAGGGTCCGGCCCTTGCAGATAGGAGATGCTTGTAAGCATGGGTCCAACTCTGGTGGTGGGCACATAAACTGGAGAACTGGCAGCGGAGTGCATAAAACTTCCAGGAGATCCATCATAGCTGACCGGCCCCTGAGCCGCAGTGATTGGCCAAAGTTTGGTACATATCCCCTTGAGGTTCAGGCAAAGCGCTAAACCTGGAGTCTCTGTTGGGCAGAATCAGTTTGTTGATGTGATCCAAATCCCTAAAAAGTATAATATCTTCCGGATTGGGCAAGCTGGAGAGATGAGTGACACCAAAGTGGTGGGCGGCGGTGGGCGACCTGCCTTCCTGTGCAGGATGGTTCCTGTCCGTGTCAGGCTGGTGGTGGGCTTTGGTGGAGCTCAGCTCTCCTCCTTGTGAGCTGGGTGATGGAGATGATGAGGAGCTGTCAGTTCCTTTTACTTTGATTGGATAAAAAGAGCTCCCCACATTGAGCCTCCTGACATCGGACCAGGCGTCTTCAGGAAGGTCCATCCAGGTAGGGAGCTGGAAAGAAATGGGGACTTGGAACCTTGAGTCCTTTAAAGCACAGCCCATAAAGTGGATATATGAGAAAGGAAAACAAAGAAGAACAAGGTTAGAAAACAGAGTAGAAAATTGGACAATGAAATCCCTTTAATTCAATTAATCAGCTGCTTCTAAGACAAAGGAAACACAATCAGATGTAAATAGGATCAGACTCATTAACAAGCCCCCTGGACAATGATTGCATTAACACAAGAAGTCCTCGATGACCGTGGTGACCACAGAGGGGTGCACCACACCAAGTGCGCCCCGTAACTGTCAGTACCATATGGAGGAGGCTCTGCGGACGGCTCTGCTCTGCTCAGCTTTCATCCACACACTGTGACTCAGTCCTATGGGAGGGGAGAGCCCGGGGAAGCCAATCTTCAGGAGTAGGTCCGTGCCAGTCAGCACCATTTACTTAGGGCCTCCCAAGGTTTACATTTTGGTTACATGTTCCAACACACCTTAGGGATGGCAGCTCTCCACTATCAACATTATGAGTCTCAGAAAGAGTGCAGCTCTCCTAGATCGCCGCTGCCCGTGTCTGGACTGTGGTGTGAACTGAGGTCTCACCTGAGAAGAAGGAACAAGCAGAAAGGAAGTGGCAAGTGTGCAAATCATGGGCAGCTTTATCTCATTACTACACTTTAACCCCTTATCTCCAGAGCAGTCACCAACCAAAACCCAGATCGCAAAGATCCAGATCCAAAGCCAGAATCCCTTACACGCCTCCCAGTGTAGTAATCTGTGGACACCAGTCTAAAAAAAAGTGCATCCTGCAGCATAGAAAGCAAGGAAAGGTGCAAACCTAATAATGCAGAGCTGTGTCCATGGGTCTCCCGAGTGCGGTCAGAACTCCAGAGTGCGGAGGCAGAGCAGAAGTGTCTGTGCACAGTGTGAGGAGGAGGCGCCTCTTACCGCTCTGCCTGCAAACTGCAGCCACTCAGGACTGGACAAACTCTGCTCTCCCCAGGGTGCCAGTCCCAGCTCTTCACATGCAACATACAGACTGCTGGTCACTGTGTGTATATTAGCCAACCAGGGGCTACACAAACACCAGCCTCTCCCCAAACACATTAATGACTACTGATCAAAGCTATTATAATAGCTGTACAGCCCACTTACTGCAACCCGAAATATTTATATACATAAGCAAAACACATGGCGCACAAGACAGTAGAAATCTACAAAAATATACATTGATCATTATCATTCATGAATTTTCATTATTTGGTAATATCAGAGATATAGGTTATGTTAGCTCATCTGCTATATATACATATATAAATAATTTCTGCTTGTGTGCAATGTCTTGCAGTGGGCAGATAAATCATAGAGAGTCACCATGTAGACTGTTGGTCTCCTGACACCTGGGAGAGCAGATACTAGATATCTCCTATGTGGACATAGTGATCTGGTGCAGCAGCAGGAGAGTGACTTCATATAAAGTAGCTGAGGTTATCAGCAGGAGATCTGTCACCAGCACCGACCATATAGGAGTAGCCCTCTGTAGCACATGGGCTCCTTCTACATAAATCACAGGCTCATAAGTGCCATGATACATAAGTGAGGGGTGAGTATAATGAGCACTAGATCACAGGCAGGTATATACAGGATACATCACATGTAATATAAATGTCATCATTAATGTCTGACTTACACCCATAAGAATACACATTTGAAAGTCATTTGTAGTTTGTCACAGCCAAAACGCCTGATATTTAATCTTTTGCAATTGATACAAATATAATTTAAGACTTTTTTTTTACTTTTTGATATGCTTCATTTATTGAGTCTTGGTGTGCATTGTGTCTTGTATTATTGCAAATTGGATTTAATTACTCATAGAATCTGATTATTGTGAAGGTAATTTCATATTAATTCAGTTTTATTTATAGAAATTAATTGATGTCATTGTGGTGGATTGAAGAGAACATTTTATTGTAAACCTGCCTGTATTAGTATTATTATATTGTGCTATTCTTACTATTACATTACTGCTATGATGTATGTCCTCTGGTAAATAGGCAGCAAGGGAGATAGGAAATCATTCTTCAATACAATACTATATACTTTTATATTGATGCAATGGGAAGAACTTTCTGTGGATATGATAGAAAACATTTTATCGAGTCAATGTGGATTACTGAACATTCATTTTCTTTATGATTACATAGTACATTAATATTCTCAATACAAATAAAACTGAATTACTGTCGTATATAGAATCGTCGCAGAGATTCATTGCTATCATTTCATTATTTAATTCATTGCACATAGCTGAATATTGTTTATTTCCAAATATTCCAGATAAATTTAGTATTTTACCTACAGTCAGGGAGAGGCAGGTAATTCACTTCCTTTTGAGGTAAAATGGCTTGTGACACCGATTGCTAAACTATAGAATTACTTTATTTGTCATTTCTTGAATCTACATAAAATGAACAAAATTACAATCACTTGTATTGTGCTGCTCTCTAATTGAGCAATTAACCTCTGAATTGTAAAGTGCTGCCGAATATGTTGGTGCTATTTAAATAAAATGTATATTATTATTATTATTCTTCCCTAACATTGTACAATTACACAGTCAAGATATGTACCATCTTTTTTAATATAGTGGTATTGAAATAATAATAATTTTGGAAAATAATATTAATAATAATAATATAACTGTGCCTTAAAAGTTTCAGATTTAGAAGTATATATTGGAGCACACACTACCTGTGAGATCACACATAATCTTTGATCAGTCTCTTGCATAAGGAAGATCCTGTGCAATTTAACTCCGTAGTTTCCAGGCAAATTTTGGACTGTGTTTTTCCATCGCAGACTATGATCTACATACAAGACCACAGGCTGCTGATTTCACCTTTATTTATGTGGTTTGATGTAAGATAAGGAGAAACAAAAGTCTGCTCTCTAATCATTATCTAGAGGGCACGGTTACCATGAAATAATAACATTTGAAACACTATTTCCTGTTCATAGAAGAAATAATGAAAATGCAGAATTTAATTTTCTGCATCTCCTGTACAACTGCACAATGTCCACAAATAGGGCTAGATGCATACAAAAAAGCGGTTTCCAGAGAAAAAGTACTACTATCAGAATAAAAAAAATCTTTCTTTCTTAGAACAGACATAGATAATCATATTAATTATAATCATCATCTTTTTATACACCATCCATTATTTAGGAAGACAAATGCAATGTAAATTGTGCACATTAGAAAAAGAAAGTCCTGTCCAGATTTACACATCGTAATAAGGAGTAAACAAGAATAAAAAAATGAGGAAAGAAGTCAGGGTTACTTTGTACAAAAAAAAATGTAATACTGAAAAGATAAACGTATAAATTAGGATAATATATCATGATCCCTTGATGTTACATTGCAGGAATCTAAAACTGCAGATTTTTATTTTCTTTGAAGATTAAAATGACGGTGATGTAGCAAAGTATCATAGCATCATAGCAATAAATAAATATATAATATTATATATATACATATATATGTAATATTATTTAATTGCTATGGTTATATATATATAATATATATATATATATATACATATATTATTCATCACATCATCGGTGATGTAGGCACATATCATAGTAATATATATATTACTATATGTATCACACTATCGGTGATGTAGGCACAGTATCATAGTATCATAGTAATATATATAATATATATATATATATATATATATGTATCACATTATCGGTGATGAGGCACAGTACATAGTATTAGTAATAATATATATTATATATATATATATATATATATTATATATATGTATCACACTTATCGGTGATGTAGGCACAGTATCATAGTATCATAGTATTATTATCTATGTATCACATTATCGGTGATGTAGGCACAGTATCATAGTATCATAAAATATATATATATATATATATATGTATCACACTTATCGGTGATGTAGGCACAGTATCATAGTATCATAGTAATATATATATACTATATGTATCACACTTATCGGTGATGTGGACAAAGTATCCTGTATATATGATATTTTGCCCACAGATAGTGTTGAGTTTGCTGCTCAGGAATAATTATACACTTGATTTGAGATGACAGATTTGCTCCTTCTACCCAGCACTGCGACCTTCCAGGAAATTCTTGATTTTCATTAGTTCCATGTCTAATTAAATTAAACAAATAAACCATTTTTGTCCTAGCCCCCATTATTGCACAACAGAAAAGTCGCAGTTGGGTGGGGGGAGACGTAGTTTTGTCGTCTGTGTGTCTGAGTCCATGCAGCCCAGTGATAAGTCCTCTGCCGCAGAGTGTGAACGGCTAGTGACCCGGCCGTGTTATCTGTAGACACCCCGTATATACAAGTAGAGTGAAGGCTGATTAGCCGTCTGTTTACCAGTAATTACCATATACAATGTATAAAGACAAATGCCACTATGTGCTGTAGCTGGGCAGCTTCTATCTGGAGCTCAGCAGGAGCCCTCACTAATGTAATTGTCACCCTGGCGCTGGAGCCTGTACCTGAGCCAGATGGTGCTGGTGTTATCACATCATCTCTCATCACAAGCACCAGACCTGACCCCCACCCACACCTAGAAGGGGACCTCTCCTCCATTACCCACCATACCACACACCTTCTCAAGCACAAGTACAAATTCTGACTATAATCATAGTCGTACATTGCGTGGGTGTGTGTATGTATATACATATATGTGTGTGTATATATATATATATATATATATATATATATGCACACACTGGCTTATAACATATAGCAAGCCTCCAAATTTTTTATATATATAGATTCAAAGAAGCTTTATTGGCAGGACTAAATACACATTAGTTTTGCCAAAGCAAGTGTACAAAAGGGAATAGGGATAGGGACTGTAGGGATGTTGGGTAGGGGCAGATACAGGGTGGGGCTATAGAAGTCCATGGCATAGGGAGGGGGATGGGATATATAGTGGATATATATATATACAAATTATATAAATATAGTCATTAGTTTTGTGGAACATATTTATGACTATAATTATAATATTAATTACAGAAATAAACAAACAAATATCATTATTTGAACTGAATGTGCAGTAAATTTTATTCCATAGTCCACTCCAAAGCACTGAGATATTAGAATTTACACATACATTATTAGCATATGTGGTCTGGATGTGTTTGCACTGTGAGAATATATATAACTATAAAGGAAATAGTATTGTTTCTCCAGCGATCAGTCCAATGGTAGGGTAAAATATAGCTTTTATTTATCCATTAAAAAAGTTCCAGGTTTCTTCAATAACAATTTTGCATGTAGTCAATCCCTTTTGGACGACATGTTTCGACACTACAGTACATGTCTTCCTCCAGGAGGAATAACGTAGTGTCGAAACATGTGGTCCAAAAGGGATTGACTACATGCAAAATTGTTATTGAAGAAACCTGGAACTTTTTTAATGGATAAATAAAAGCTATACCCTACCATTGGACTGATCGCTGGAGAAACAATACTATTTCCTTTATATGCAAGGATTTATCCCAATCCATTTTCCATGCGAACTGCAACCACAGGCTGGACTGATTCCTGGTTTTCTTCAAAGCAGTGAGCTGGCTATGCCAAAAATTTTTTTTCTTAAATAACTATATATATATATATACCAGTATATGAGATACTGTGGCATCCGATTTACTATATATTATATATATATATATATATATATATATATATATATATATATATATATATATATATATACTGTATATATAGGTGTTGTGTGTGTGTTTTATAGCAGCAGGTTGCAGGAGAGTCCTGAGCACTGATGTTAGAGGTGAGGTTCGCTGTCACTGAGCCTGGGGTACAGACCATTCTCCTCCATGCTGTGTGTATATAACTCACCTACTTTATACACTGCACCAGGCTGATAAGAGCTGACTCCATGCTTTGTCTCCCCCTCCTCCACACATACTACAGTCACATTTCATCTTTCTTCTTTTCCTTTTCATTATCATCATTTTTTCCCTGGGGCTGTATGTAGAAATAACTATTTGTTGGCCAGATGTATTGATATAATACTTAGTAGTAATTGTGAAAATGTTACAGTTGTGTGTATAATGTAGACACTTAGTGTGATGTAGGTAATGATATCCGGGAAGACAATGACAGTCAGTGGTTACCATCTCAACAGTAAATGATTTCTAGTCACAGACTGATAAGTGCATGGTGCTATGTGATATGACATCTAATATAGTGAGTGAGTGGAGAAGGTTGTCAGGCAGCAGAAGATAAATGTACTTTTAATTACTACTATAGCTACTAGTAATGTAGTTTATGTGCTAAATAAAATAATATTAGAAAAATGAAAATAAAATAATAAAAATAATAATAATTTTGGCACACTTAATAGATCTAATTATGATTGTTTAGTAATGAACATAATAAAATCGTACATAAAGAGTTAAATAAAGACATACATAAAATCTGCACACAATATCTGTTTAATTTAAAAAAAAAAGGGAAAAAAATCACGTGAGCTCTCGCGCAATTTTCCAGTCCAGAGAGGGAAAGCCAGTGACTGGGGCAGATGTTTATAGCCTGGGAAGGGGTTAATACCCATGGACCTTCCCAAGCTATGAATATCAGCCCGCAGCTGTCTGCATAACCTTTTCTGGCTAGTAAATAGGGGGACCCCCCAAAAAAAATTATGTGGGGTCCCCCTATAATTAATAGCCAGAAAGACTATGCAGACAACTTCGGGCTGAAATTCATAGCCGAGAAAGGGGCCATGGATATCGGCCCACCCTCCAGCTACAAACACCAGCTCTCAGCCGCCCCAGAAATGGCGCATCACTAAGATGCGCCAATTCCGGCTCTTAGCCTCTCTCTTCCCACTGCCCTGTAGGCGTGGTATATGATTTAATAAGGGGTTAATGTCACCTTTGTATTGTAAGTTGACATCAAGCCTGGCTTAGTAATGGAGAGGCGTCATAAGACGCCTATGCATTAATAATCCTATAGTTATTAATGGGTTAATTAAAGACACAGCCAGAATAAAGTATTTTAATGAAATAAAACAACACACAGATTTCCAATATTTATTGTACGCCTAATTTCGCGAAGCCCTCGATCACCTGGAAAAAAATAAAAAAAAACAACAATATACTCCCTGTTCCGACCGTAGTCCATATAATAACAAATGTCCCATGACGATCTGCCATGGAGAGTGGTCACATCAGCAGCACGGTGGCTCAGTGGATAGCACTACAGCCTTGCAGCGCTGGAGTCCTGGGTTCGAATCCCACCTAGGACAACATCTGCAAGGAGTTTGTATGTTCTCCCCGTGTTTGCGTGGGTTTCCTCCGGGCACTCCGGTTTCCTCCCACACTCCAAAAACATACTGATAGGGAATCTAGATTGTGAGCTCCTTCGGGGACAGTGACGATAATGTGTGCAAACTGTAAAGCGCTGCGGAATATGTTAGCGCTATATAAAAATAAAGATTATTATTATTATGTGACCGCTCACCTGGGGCTCCGGTGTACAGTGATCGGAGATAATGCTCCTGCTGTGGATCACTTCGCCGCCGAGGTCACCTGAGTTCATGCTTTCACTTTATGGCACCATTGCTTCGTAAGAAATTTCTCACGCTGCTGTGCCGCAAGTGAAAAGATGAACTCAGGTGACCTCGGCGGTGGAATGATCCACAGCGGGAGCATTATCTCCTGTCACTGTACATTGGACCCCTGGAGAGCGGCCACATCTGCTGATGTGACAGCTCTCCACGGGAGATCGTCGTGGGACAATCGTTATTATATGGATTATGTTGGAACAGGGAGTATATTGTTTCTTAATTATTATTTTTTTTCCAGGTGATCGAGGACTTCGGGGATTAGCTGTATATGGTGAGCATGTACTCTATGTCTGTATGTGTTTTTTTTTTTTTACTATTCAACACAATAGCTGGATGATGAGACTACTACTGTCCCATCATCTGCTAATGCTGTCACTGTAGCAGACATAGCCGGATGGAACTTGTATTCCCATCGGATAATGCCTGCCTACACACAGACCTGCACACACACAGTCCCGCAGACACACACACAGATACACACAGACCCCCGCACACAGACACACATACATTCTCGCACACACATAGTCTCTGCCCACACACATTCTCCGCACACACATAGTCTTTAGAGCCTATGATGAATCATAGCCTATGACTCATCTATGACACTGCACAGCCAGCCAATCATAGTAATGCCACAAACAAGAAGGCTGCAGCATTAATGTGATTGGCTAACATACTGGGGGGATATCCGAATATTGCGAGGCGAGTAGTGAAATACTCGCTATGTTTCTAGTACCGCATTACTCGCCGAGTACCGAATACTTGCGAGTATACTCGCTCATCCCTACTCATGATATGTTCTTAATTATGCTATAAAATCACAATTAGGGATGAGTGAATGTGCTCGGTGATACTTGGATATCACTCGAGTATCTGAGTGCTTGGATATGCTCAGCAGTCAATGAGAATTGTCTGGTGCTTGTATTTGAGGCTCGAATCCCCACCCAACATGCTTGGTGCCTGTTACACAGCCAATAAGCATGCAAGGATTGCCTGCCAGTAACTGTAATGCCATAGCCATCTTGGTAGTGACATCACTGTGATTGGCTGGCTGCATTACTTCATCAGAGGTTATGAAAGGACTGGTGCCGCCATGCTTGCCCACTGACCAGTTGAGATTGGAGGGAGAGAGCAGTTATTCAGGCCTGTGTGTGCACAGTTTAGCTAATCAGAGTCCTTTAGTGTTGATATTGGTGCTGATGCTGAACCATCATAATATTAAGGGCTAATCTTGTGGTTTGCTGTTTGTATCAGATACATTCTGCATTTAGGCTAGGGACAGTTGCAGGAGGAAGGAGAGTGGCAGATTACAGCCTCTAGGCAGGCCCTAGGGCTTTGCAGTCCATTGCTAAATATATAGCTGCTGCACGTGACCACATTTTTTTTTGGAGTGGAAAAAATTATTTTATTGTCATCCATAGAGTATTTTGTGCCACATTACGGTGGTATGTAACACTCCAAAAAAGCATTCAACATTTTTTCCTGGATTCAGTTAGTTATCCATAGCGTTTAACATGGTTAGTGTTACATAAAAGGGATATATAAACCTAAAAAAAAAATTACATTTTTTTCCTGGATTTAATTAGTAATCCATACAGTGTAACATGCTTAGTGGGCGACAAGGTGGCAAAGATGGCAGAATTCTGCAAGACTCCCGAGCAGGTGACACAGGGGGCTGTCACCCATTTCTACATGTCGGGGGCTCTGGCACTACCCGAAGCCAGGTAACTTACAGCCCATGCACCTGGGCATCACTCCTTGAATACTTTTCTCATTTTCTTAGGACATAAGTATTTACATTTTTCTGGCTAACATGGTACCACAATATTATTTTATATTGTACATCGCACCCCATAGTGATATTGTATAAAACACAGACACCCAGAATAAAGTCCTTTATTTGAAATAATCACAGTCTCCTTTATTGAGTCTAAATTTACCATACTTACTGAACATCTAATCCCCGGCGCTCTCGTCTCCTGAAAACAATCAAAAAATAATAAACCAACATATAATACTATCCTGTCCGACGTAATCCATTTGATACCAAGTGTCCCACAGCGATCTTACATGTAGAACAGTCACACAGTCGATGTAGCCGGATAGGAGTAGTAGTCCCATCAGACGATGCCTAAGTACAAACACTATGGGCTCTTTGTCGCATAGGTACACACACACAGACACAGACAGACACACACAGACAGACACAGATACACACAGACACACGCAGACAGACAGACACGCAGACAGACACACACAGACACACATATTCTCCGTTCACACGCTCTTCCTCCTTCTGACATCATTTCCCTTGAAAATTTGCAGTGTTTTTGGCAGCAAATCTGTAGCAAATAAGCAGTAAATACGCAGCAAGACGCAAACCTTTTTAAACCTGTGTTTTTGCTGCAGATTTGACTGACTTAATTGAAGTCAATGAGTCAAATCGCTGCAGAAAAGCAAAAAGAATTGACATGCTGCATAAAATAAAACGCTGCAAATTCGGATGGAAATTTACTGATCATGTGCACAACACTTCAGGATTGTCATTGAATTACCTTGCATAAGTATTCCATTGTGTTTTTGGACCATTTACGCTCGTAAAAAAACACAGCGAAAACGCATCAAAAACGCATCGTGTGCACATAGCTTTAGATTGCACACAGGTGGACTTCTTTTCACTAAGCATGTGACTTATGAAGTAATTGCTTGCCCCAGAAATTTTTAAGGACTTCATAGCAAAAGGGATGAATACATATTCACGTGCCAATTTTTTGTAATTGCATCCCATAAATTTAATTCATGCCTATATTTTTCTCACTTCACGTCACCAAGTTAAAATATTTAGTGCTGATATATCACACACAAATTGAATTGCAAAAATATTTATACACAGGTTGTAATGTGACAAAATAGGTAAAAAGCCAAGGAAATGAATACTTCACAAGCCACTGTATTTTGTCTCCAAGGCCTTCCGCTCTACATTGTCTCAGATCGTGAAGTTCAGTTCACTTCAATATATGTACATGCAAGGGGGTGAGATAGAATTACCTCCTTGCTTCCCTTCCTTTAGTTGTTCTTAGTGTATTGATGTTTTATATTTTCTAATGTAGGTAATGTCTATGTAAATATTTGTGGTACTGCTACATAGTAATATGTATTACTGCTCACTGCTTATGGTATTGCCACATTCATACATGTGTTACCATTCTCTGTAGAACTGTATTATATTATAACATATTGTTATGCTATTCATTATACTGTATATAATGTTTACTACTGCTGATGTACAGTTTAGGGAAAGTTAGTGCATCCGTCTTGGGACATTAGAGGAGGGCACTCTTAGTATATAGTTCTTATAGATCAGGGTAGATGTAGTTCCTGTATGGGCCACTAGATAGGGGCATACTAATGTGCACTGTTAGGTATAGTTCATAGTAAGTTTATAGAGGGTTAAGTGTAGGAGGGGCTGCCTGGTAGTGATGAGAAGTTTCTAGGAAGTTAGGTCAGACAGGGCCAGAGTGCCCAAGTGTCCCCTTGGGCTATAGGCCTGGACAGCTAGGCAGCCACGTAATGTTAAAGTGCTGCAGCCCACGTTATCCACTGCCACTGTGCATCATATCAGTGGGTCAGTCCAGAGAAGGAAGATCTGGCGACTCCTAGCCTGGGCAGATGCTTTTAGGGCATTAGTCAGTTGGACTGAGGAGATGAAGGAAGTTGCAGCTTCGACGAGATCAATACAGACGGGCTGGATGCTTTACCAAAGGCAACCAAGCCGAGTGACTAATGATTTCGAGTCTGAGGCGAAAGAGGCAGAAGGAAATGTCATCATGGTAAGGTCAGGCCAGGAAGGTACTGGGAAGCAGTCTAAGACAGTCCGGTCCGGGCGTGTACTGCACAGAAGTGACAGCAAAGCAGGGAAAGATAAGGAAACAAGTCAAACCCATGATGTGCCAACTGTGGATGTAATGTGTGAAGAGTTAACTAGAGAGAATGTTCAAGTTATCCTGGACTGTGTCTCCATTACTAAAGGTTGCCTGAAAGAGGGACCATCGTCGCCTGGGAAGTTCCCAGGGGGGTCTGGATGTGGAGATGCAGGTATGCTGAAGAGAAGAATACAGTTTACTGTAGGGGAAGGACTGAACACAGATGTTGCAATAATTCAGGTCACGACTACAATCCTGTCCCTCCCTTACATACAGCTGGATTTTTCCTCTGCATACCATCTGCAGACCAATGAGCAAGTGGAATGGGTAAATCAGATTCTCGAAAACTTTCTTTGCCACTTCATCTCTGCCCATCAGGATAACTGGGTACAACTACTCACCTGGGCTGAGTGTTTTTACAACAATCACATTGGAGAGTCTTTCGGAGAATCTCCTTTCTTCATTGCTTATTTCCAGCACACTCAAGTGCCCTCGCCCATGTCTACTTCCTAAGCAGCCGATAATTCTTTTGACAATTTCCTTCGGATTTGGCAGCAGACTCAGGCCTCCCTCCTAAAGGCTATGTCCAGGATGAAATCCGATGCAGAAAAGAAGAGAGGTTCTCCGCTCCATTACCAATCCAGAGATAAAGCTTGGCTGTCGTCTCGTAACATTTGCCTGAAGGTGCATCCTTATAAGCTCACTCCTCGGTACCTTGGGCCATTCAAGGTTCTCAGGCAGATCAATCTGGTTACTTTAGCTCCCGGTAAGGCTATGTGCACACGTTGCGGAATTGCCGCAAAAATTTCCGCGGCAATCCTGCACCTCCCTGCAGTCGGGAAATACTTATTTTTATAGGTATGCGTATTCCCGCCAGAAACTAGCGTTTTGCAAGCGTAATTAGCTTGCAGAATGCTAGCGTTTTCCAAGCGATCTGTAGCATCGACTTGGAAAACTGATTGACAGGTTGGTCACACGAGTCAAACATAGTGTTACCAACATTTTACTATTGATGCTGCCTATGCCGCATCAATAGTAAAAAGATCTAATGTTAAAAATAATAAAAAAAATAAAAAATCTTGATATTCTCTCCTTCCGGCGGCCCCCGCAGCTTTCCTGGTCCTGGGGTCATCTGGGGTCATTGTCGCAAAGGACGCCTGGGAACGGGATTGGCCGGGAGCGTCGCTGAGAGGCGGGAAACCAGCGGGGGCTGCCAGAAGGTGAGAATATAATTATTTTTTATTTTAATTATTATTTTAACAGGGATATGGTACCCAGGGCCTGAAGGAGAGTCTCCTCTCCTCCAGACCCTGGGTACCATCCGCACATGAACCGCTTACTTTGCGCATGGTGGGCATAGCCACATGCGCAAAGTAAGCGGTTCAATGCATTCCCGCCGTGATTCAGGAAAAAGAATGAGCATGCTGCGTATTTTTCCACACAGCATGTGCACAGCATTACGGAATCCCATAGGATATAATGAGTTGCATTGGGTAAGCGTTTTTGCTGCGTTTTCACTGCATTTTTCACAGCATAATGTCTGAAGCAGTGCCAGATCTTGATTCCGTGTCTTTCACCATCTTTATCTATAGATGTTCAAATTATCCATATACATGACTGTAAATGTATGACACAATAGGGCTGACTTATTAATACTGTCTAAAGTAATACAGATTAGACAAAGGCGAAACAAGCAGAAGATAGATTTGGCACATCTTGCAAGGAAGTATGCATATTTTTCTACCTTAAACCAACTCTTAGTTGGCTTTCTTGCTCACATCATTAATACATCTGAAATATTTTTGATACATGTTAACCCTGTGCCCCTTAAAGCGCTTTTTAAAAATGTCAATTGTGGTCCAAAAAGTATCTAGAACAATAAATGCCATTTGGCTCCATTTGACCTTGAACTATTCTGCATTTTGATTCGCAACTCTGACCCATTGTGCATTTGCAGTTTGCCCAATAATTCTGCAATTATTTTAACCAAATTTCAGAAGGAGAGGGAAGTTTAGGGAACAGAAAGAAAGTAGAAGGGGCAGAAGGGAAGAGGAAGAGAGTAATGGGAAAAAAAGAAGGTGAAGGGAAAGGGGCAGAGCAAAGGAAAAGGGGCAGGGGAAAGGGAAGGAATAAGGGAAGGAGGGAAAGAAATATAACATTAAATACCACTCAAACAGGTATTCCATACAACAATACCACATCTTACAGAACTTTTGTAACAGAGAGGAAGGATTCTTCTTGTACATGAGACCATTGACTTTAGTAATCAAAAGTGAAATTAGTGAAGGATGTCTCTTTTTACACAGCACGGAAATAAATATCAACGGGTGTTGGAAGAAAGAATGTTTAAAGGCATATGCAATTAATCTCTTCAGAGAGGAAGAGGAATTGAATAGTGCCAGCTATACAGTTCAAGTCCTCTTCCTCTCTGAAGAGGCAATTTGCAATTAAATTTCCTAGTGGAGCATTGCATGTCGAATAAGCCTTCTTACCTTGGCATGCCACTCTCCACAAGGAGAAAAGTTAACCATTAGACCTCTGTTTATAGGCAGAGAGGGAAATCCTGCAGTGAAGGTGAAGGAGCAGTGCAAAACCAAAGACAAATGGTTCATTGGTCCGTGAGAACTCTAAAGGTGGATTTACATTAGCTGATGCGCATTGTTAAATGACCTCTGATTGGTCATTCATCTGAGCACTCCTGGTAAAGATCCATTACATCCTAGGGTACTGAAAGAGATAGCAGAGGAAATTGCAGAACCACTAGCCAGAATTTTTCAAAAATCCTGAAGAACAGGAAAAGTCCCAGAAGATTGGACAAGGGCAAATGTTGTCTTCAAAAAAGGAAAGAAGATGGCGCCAGGAAATTACAAGCCAGTGAGCCTTAAGGGTATGCCACACTAAACAACATCGCTAACGGGATCGCTAAAAAACGTCACTATTTAGCGATCCCGTTAGCGATGTTGTTGTGTGCGGCATCTGCCAGCGACGAGCTTCCTGCTGTGATCTCGCTCGTCGCTGGAATCGTTCTGGACCCTATTTTCGTCGCTGGCGCCCCGCTGGGTAAGTATATATCGCTAAGTGTGGCACCTTTTTTAGCGATTTAGCGGTACTTTTGTACCGCTAAAGTCGTTAAGGAGATCGCTAACCGCGATAGTGTCCTTAACAATATCGCTAAATGTGGCCGACACTAGCGATATAGAAACAATCCCGCTAGCGATCTCATTAGTATGCGACGCTAACGAGATCGCTAGCGGGATTGTGTAGTGTGGCAGTACCTTTACTTCTATACCAGGAAAATCTTTGAACAAATTATTAAACAGCATGTATGTAAGTACGTGGATAAGAATAAAGTAATTAACCAGAGACAGCACAGGATTGTAGTAAACAAGTCATACCAGACTAATCTAATTTCCTTCTATGATGAAATCACTGACTGGGTGGATCAGGGAAATGTAGGAGATAAAATATTTCGACTTCAGCAAAGCATTTGATAAAGTATCTCATACTATCCTTATAAAAAAGTGACCAAATATGGGATTGACAAAGCTACGGTTAGGTGGATTCATAACTGGCTTAGTGATCGTACTCAAAGAGTAGCAATAAATGGTAGCACATCCAATTGAAAGAGTGTTTCAAGAGGGGTACCACAAGGCTCTGCCATGGCCCAAGTGTTGTTCAACATTTTTATAAATGATCTAGATGAGGGAGCTGAAGGTAAACTAATCAAATTAGCAGAGAATGCAAAGCTATGTGGGATAGCTAGCACTAGAGAAGACAGAAAAAGGATTCAGAAGGATCTAGATAAGCTTGAACAATGGGCAGCGACTAATAGAATTGTATTTAACACCCCAAGGTGGTTTGCACATTAATGACCAGGCCAATTTTTAGAATTCTGACCACTGTCGCTTTATGAGGTAATATTACTCTGGAACACTTCAACGGATCTCACTAATTCTGAGAATGTTTTTTCGTCACATATTGTACTTCAGGATAGTGGTAAAATTTCTTTGACATAACTTGTGTTTGTTTGTGAAAAAAAAACAAAAATTTGGCAATTTCCCACATGTCTACTTTACATCAGTACAATTTTTAAAACAACATTTTTTTGTTAGGAAGTTATAAGAGTTAAAAGTTGACCAGCAATGTCTCATTTTTCCAACCATATTTACAAAACCATCTTTTTTAGAGACCACATTACATTTGAAATGACTTTGAGGGGTTTATATGACAGAAAATACCAAAAAGTGGCACTATTTTAAAAACTGCACCCTCAAGGTGCTCAAATCCACATTCAAAAGCGTATTAACCCATCAGGTGCGTGACAGGAGTTTTTTGAACGTGAAAAAAATTAACATTTATTTTTTTTACAACATTTTACTTTAGATCCCAATTTTTTTTTTTTCGTAAGAATAAGAGGAAAAAGTGGACCCCAAAATTTGTTGTGCAATTTCTCCTGAGCATGCCGATACCCCATATGTTGGGCAAAACCACTGTTTGGGTGCACGGCAGAGCTTAGAAGGACAATTTGACTTTTTGAATGCAAAATTTTGGAAATTAGACCTCACAGGGAAATTATCTAGATGTATGGTGAGCACACTGAAGCCCCAGGTGCTTCATAGCAGTTTAATACGTTGAGCCATGAGAATAAAAAAATCACATTTTTCCCACAAAAATGTTTTTTAGCCCCAAATTTTACAATTTCATAAGGGTAACAGGAGAAATTACACCATACAATTTGTTGTGCAATTTCTCCTGAGTAAGCTGATAACCCATGTGAAGGTAAGAACTACTGTTTGGGCGCACAGGAGGGCTCCGAAGGGAGGGAGTGTCATTTGACTTTTTGAATGCAAAATTTGCTGTAATCACTAGTGGACGCCATGTCCCGATTGGAGAGCCTCTGATATGCCTAAACAGTGGAAACCCCCACAAGTGACCTCATTTTGGAACCCAGACCCCCTCAAAGAATGTATTTAGATGTGTAGTGAGCACCTTGAACCCCCTAGGTGCTTCACAGAAGTTTATAACGTTGAGTTGTGAAAATAAAAAAAAAATCACATTTCCCCAAAAATGTTTTTTAGCCCGACATTTTGCATTTTCATAAGGGTATCTGGAGAGATTACACTATACAATTTGTTGTGCAATTTCTCCTGAGTAAGCAAATACCACATATATGGGAGAAAACTACTGTTTGGGCGTACAGCAGGGCTCGGAAGGGAAGGAGCGTCATTTGACTTTTTGAATGTAAAATTTCCAGGAATAATTAGTGGATGCCATGTTCCATTTGGGGAGCCCCAGATGTGCCTAAACAGTCAAAACTCCCACAGTAGACACCATTTTGGAAACGAGACCCCTCAAGGAATTTATTTAGATGTGTGGTTAGCACCTTGAACTCTCAGGTGCTTCACAGAAGCTTATAACGTTGAGTCGTGAAAATAAAAAAAATCTAATTTTCTCCATAAAAATATTTTTATTTTCACAAGGGTAACAGGAGAAATTATACCAGTTTGTAGTGCAACTTCTCCTGAGTATGCTGATACCCATATGTGGGAAAACTACTTTTTATGCGCAGTGCAAAGCTCAGAAGGGACGAAGCGCCTTGTTGGAGTTCAGTTTTTGCTGGAATGGTTTGATGGTGCCCTGTCACATTGGCAGAGCTCTGAGGTGTCAGAACAACATGCAGTGATAATACTAGCACCACATGTGCCTCAAAGAATTTTATACCATTGAGCGGTGAAGAAATAATAAATAATCTTTACCACTAAAATGTTGTTTTATCCCCAAGTTTTTAATTTTTCTGTGGGTTTACAGGAGAAATTTTTACAACAAATTGAGTTCCATTTTATCCTGAGTGCACCTCAGAAGTGGGTAAAAATTGTACCATAATTTGTACCACAATTTCTACTGAACGAGGCAATACCTCATATATGGCTGTACAGTACTACTGCTTAGTAGTGTTGAGCGATACGATACTGCAAATATCGGGTATCGGCCGATATTAGCTGTTCGGGCTTTCGATTCCGAGTACCGATATTTTCGTCATATCGGATACCGGAATCGGGATTGTCACTGTCAGTGTCCGTCGGTCGGGTCTGTCAGGAGTCAGCGGCACTTACCTGGCAGAAGATCTCCGGCGGTCACGTCCTGGACTGCTTCATGGCCGCCATCATCTTTCCCCGGCGGTCACATGCAGTTTCTCGCGATAACTGCAGTGACTGCTGGGTAATCCCGGCCGTAAAGCAGTCAGTCCGATGACGTCACCGCCGGGGAAGCAGGTAATCAGCTGTGCTGCGTCGAGATGACAGGCTCTGCCTGTCATTGCGATGTAGCAGAGCTGGATCGTCGTGGGACTGTCGTTACTATGGACTGCGTCGGACAGGTGGTATACTGTTGGTTTGTTTTTTTTCTTTTTTTTACAGGAGATCGATGGCGTCGCAGGAATGAGTGTATAATAAAATTAATGAAAACTGTGTTGTCTCTTTTATTTCATTAAAAGACTTTTTTCTTGCTTTGTCTTTTTTTTATACATTTAATAACTTTGGGATTAATAATGGATCGGTGTCTTATTGACACCTCTCCATTATTAACCGGGCTTATTGTCACCGTGCAATCAACGGTGACATTAACCCCTTATTACCCCACTTGCCACCGCTACAGGGCAGTGGGAAGAGCCGGGTAAAGTGCCACAATTGGCACATCTTTTGATGCGCCAAATGTGGGGCTGCTGTAGCCTGGTATTATCAGGCTGTTGAGGGCCAAAATCCATGGGCCTTGACAGTCTTTTAATACCAGGCCGCAGCAGTCTGCATTTTACTTGGCTGGTTAACAAAAATAGGGGGACCCCTACGCCGTTTTTTTTTTGAGGGGATCCCCTATTTTTGTTAACCAGCCAAGCTAAGCAGACTGCTGTGGCCTGGTATTATCAGGCTTGCAAGGTCCATGGATATTGGATCCTTACCAGCCTGAAAAACCAGGCCTCAGCGGTCTGCTTCATCTGGCTGGTTAACAAAAATAGGGGGGACCCACGCCAATTTTTTTCGAGGGGATCCCCTATTTTTGTTAATCAGCCAAGATATGCAGACTGCTGTGGCCTGGTATTATCAGGCTGGCAAGGTCCATGGATCTTGGCTCCTTAACAGCCTGAAAATCCAGGCCTCAGCGGTCTGCTTCATCTGGCTGGTTAACAAAAATAGGGGGGACCCCACGCCAATTTTTTTCGAGGGGATTCCCTATTTTTGTTAATCAGCCAAGATATGCAGACTGCTGTGGCCTGGTATTATCAGACTGGCAAGGTCCATGGATCTTGGCTCCTTAACAGCCTGAAAATCCAGGCCTCAGCGGTCTGCTTCATCTGGCTGGTTAACAAAAATAGGGGGGACCCCACGCCAATTTATTTCGAGGGGATCCCCTATTTTTGTTAATCAGCCAAGATATGCAGACTGCTGTGGCCTGGTATTATCAGGCTGGCAAGGTCCATGGATCTTGGCTCCTTAACAGCCTGAAAATCCAGGCCTCAGCGGTCTGCTTCATCTGGCTGGTTAACAAAAATAGGGGGGACCCCACGCCAATTTTTATTCGAAGGGAACCCCTATTTTTGTTAATCAGTTCCCTCTGACGTCACTGATGGTGTCCCTGGCTGACCTGAAGTGAAAGTGGAAAGCAATCAATTAAGCTTTCCACTTCCTCTCCTGTCAGCCAGGAGAGGAACTCATTCATTTGGGGGTTTACTGTGAGGCTGCAGCATTAGCTGCGGTCCCTGCAGTAAACATTAACCCTTTCTGAAGGATTACACCGTGGGACCTGACTGTGCATGGGATAGGTAAGAATAATTTTGCTTTTTTATTTTATTTTTATTACAGGAAATGGTTTTTGCAGTCAAATAAAAGATGGTAAAAACATGTGTCTTTATTTCATTAAAATGATTTTTAATTAAAGTGTGTGTGTTTTATTTTTATTTCATGCAATAGGATTAATAATTGATAGTTGTCTAATTGACAGCTCTCAATTATTAACCTGGCTTAAGGTCACCTTTCAATTGCAATGTGGCTTTAACCCCATATTAACCCATTCGCCACCGCTACAGGGCAATGGGAATAGACGGGCAAAGTGCCAGAAAGGGCAAATCTAATTAGAGATTTGTCTTTTCTGGGGTGTCTGGGGGCAGATGTTAGTAGCCAGGGGGGGGCCAAAAATAATGGTCCCTCTCTGGGCTATTATTATCTGCCCCCATTCGCTGGCTTTGTCTGTCTGGTTGCGAAAATAGGGCGGGAGCCCACGCATTTTTTTTAAACAATTTTACACCTCATATATATATTACATGTCATTGAATTTGTGACACATATATATATTTATATTTATAGTTCATACACTTCTACATAGTATAATAGCAGCTAATTCAATTGACGGCTTTTGTGAAAATGCAGAACCCGACATGAAATGACACTTGGTGTACATAGGGTTAACCATGTCTTTTCATGTCCTTTGCTATCTGATTTGCACAAACAATTACATCAGTCTATGTGTGCAAAATTTCACACCTGTAGGGGTTAATTAAAGGTGTAAATTCGTAGCAAAAAAGTCCGTTTTTTTTACAACGAATTTACACCTTTAATTAACCCCTACAGGTGTGAAATTTTGCACACATAGACTGATGTAATTGTTTGTGCAAATCAGATTGCAAACGACATGAAAAGACATGGTTAACCCTATGTACACCAAGTGTCATTTCATGTCGGGTGCTTCTGTCTTTTCACAGAAGCCGGCTTTATCCGGCAATTGAATCAGAGGATATTTTACTATGTAGAAGTGTATAAACTATACATATATGTATATATATATGTCACAATGACATGTATATATATATATATATGTATTCTATGTGTGTATATTTAGTGTTTACAAGGAAATAAAGGTTTTTTTTAGTTGCGATATTTTGTTCCCATAGACTTACATGGGACTTCCGGTATCGGAATCGGATATCGCCGATATTTAGTGATATCGGCGATACCATTCCGATCCGATATTTTTAGATATCGAGCAGTATCGCTCAACACTACTGCTTAGCCATACGGAGATACTCGGGAGGAACTGAGAGCTATTTGCCTCCTGAAACGCAGATTTTCCTTGAATAGTTTGTGGACTCCATATATGGAGCCACTAAGTGATAGAAGAGCAGAATCCCTCTCTCAAATGACCCCATTTTGGCAAATATAACCTTTTGGGAATTTATCTACAGGTGTAGTGATGATTTTACTCCATGGGTGTTTTCCAGAAACAAGCAGCAGTGAATGTTGCTGAGTGAAATTTGCAAACTGCCATTGTAGTGATCAGTATGCTGTAGTCACCAGTACATTGCAGTGCCCAGCTCATGCTTCTGGAGACAAGCACACATAAATTAGGTGGGCTCTCATTGCTACATGTGGTTTAGGCACACTGGGGCTCAGAAGGCAGGGGGCATTTGGATTTTGGAGCACAGAATTTGCTGAATTTCTTTTGGAGGGTAAAAAGCCATTTAGCTTTTCCAGAGCCTTTGTACTACTAGTTACTTGGAAACCCATATTCACCATGTTCCAAATTATTATGCAAATTGGTTTTAAGTGTCATAGCATTTTTTTTTTTGTAAATGAAACCCATTAATGGTATTGTGTCTCAGGGTTCTTTGAATCACTGAACTCAATCTCAGATACCTGTGATAATTAGTTTGCCATGTGAGCCCAATAAAAGGAAAACTGGATGTTCCACACTATTCAAGTAACATGAGAAAATAAAAGGATCTCTCTGCTGCTGAAAAGCATCAAATAGTGCAATGCCTTGGTCAAGGGATGAAAACATTAGATATTTCCTGAAAACTTAAGCGTGATCATCGTACTGTTAAGAGATTTGTGACTGATTCTGAGCACAGACGTGTTCGTGCTGATAAAGGCAGAATGAGGAAGTTTTCTGCCAGGCAAGTTCATCGGATTAAGAGAGCAGCTGCTAAAAAGCCATTACAAACCAGCAAACAGATATTTGAAGATGCTCATGCCTCTGGAGTCCCTCGAACCTCAAAGTGTAGGATCCTTCAAGGGCTTGCTGTGGTGCATAAACCTACTATTCGGCCACCCCTAAACAGTGTTCACAAGCGGAAACGGTTGCAGTGGGCCCAGACATACGTGAAGACTAATTTTCAAACAGTCTTGTTTACTGATGAGTGTCGAGCAACCCTGGATGGTCCAGATGGATGGAGTAGTGGAGGGTTGGTGGATGGCCACTATGTCCCAACACGGCTGCAACGTAATCAAGGAAGTGGAGGAGTCATGTTTTGGGCCGGAATCATGGGGAAACAGCTGGTAGGGCCCTTTAAGGTTCCTGAAGGTGTGAAAATGACCTCTGCAAGTATATAGAGTTTTTGACTGACAACTTTCTTCCATGGTATAAAAAGCAGAAACGTGCCTTCAGGAGCAAAATCATCTTCATGCATGACAATGCACCATCTCATGCTGCAAAGAATACCTCTGAGTCATTGGCTGCTATGGGCATAAAAGGAGATAAACTCATGGTGTAGCCAGCATCTTCCCCTGACCTCAACCCTATGGAGTATCATCAAGCAAAAGATCTATGAGGGTGGGAGGCAGTTCATATCAAAACAGCAGCTTTGGGAGGCTATTCTGACTTCATGCAAAGAACTACAAGCAGAAACTCTCCAAAAACTCACAAGTTCAATGGATGCAAGAATTGTGAAGATGATATTAAAGAAGGGTTCCTATGTTAACATGTAACTTGTCCTGTTAGGATGTTTTGGAGTTAAATAGCTTTTTTGTTCAGTGAATGTGACCTAATACTGCAAATTCCACAAATGAGCATTTTCAGTTCTTTAAAACAGATAAAATGTTCAGAAATTCTACTGTGCCTAAAAATTTGGAACAGTGCATTTTGAGTTTTTATTAATTTTGGAGATTATACTGTTATCATTGGGAGGTTTCTTCAATAAAATTTGATGTATACTCTAACCGGTGATGACTTTTATTAGACTGGCTGTCATTTCACCGACCACTAGTGTTGAGCGATACTGCTCGATATCTAAAAATATCGTATCGAAATGGTATCGCCGATATCACTAAATATCGTCGATATCCGATTCCGATACCGGAAGTCCAATGTAAGTCTATGGGAACAAAATATCGCAACTAAAAAAAAACCTTTATTTCCTTGTAAACACTAAATATACACACATAGAATACATATATATATATATATATATATTACATGTCATTGTGACATATATATATACATATATGTATAGTTTATACACTTCTACATAGTAAAATATCCTCTGATTCAATTGCCGGGTAAAGCCGGCTTCTGTGAAAAGACAGAAGCACCCGACATGAAATGACACTTGGTGTACATAGGGTTAACCATGTCTTTTCATGTCGTTTGCAATCTGATTTGCACAAACAATTACATCAGTCTATGTGTGCAAAATTTCACACCTGTAGGGGTTAATTAAAGGTGTAAATTCATTGTAAAAAAAACAGACTTTTTTGCTACGAATTTACACCTTTAATTAACCCCTACAGGTGTGAAATTTTGCACACTTACACTCATGTAATTGTTTGTGCAAATCAGATATCAAACTACATGAAAAGACATGGTTAACTCTATGTAAACCAAGTGTCATTTCATGTCGGGTTCTGCATTTTCACAAAAGCCGGCAATTGAATTAGCGGCTATTATACTATGTAGAAGTGTATGAACTATAAATATAAATATATATATATATAAAATATGTGTCACAAATTTAATGACATGTATATATATATAAAGAGGTGTAAAATTGCTGAAAAAAAATGCGTGGGCTCCCGCCCTATTTTCGCAACCAGACAGACAAAGCCAGTGAGTGGGGGCAGATAATAATAGCCCAGAGAGGGACCATTATTTTTGCCCCCCGGCTACTAACATCTGCCCCC